>CM071950.1:1217500-1817500 GCA_036784905.1 Acrossocheilus fasciatus
TGGCGGTAGGTTAAGGGTTGGTGTCTGCGAGCGGATGAAGCAGGCAGAACTAATGAGTGCCGGTGGCGTGTTTGTTCGAGGGCCGTCCTCTGAAAGCATGTGACAAACAGGGCCAGACCCTCAAACTGATGAACAGCAGCGATCGCTGTCCACAAATCAACACGGTTTGTGGAGCTAAGAAGAAAAATAACATGCCATTCCCCTTCAGCTCCTTCAAAGCAGTCATTTACAGTTCATAGTCGTTTATAATTAATCAACCACCAGTCCACACGGTTGGCAGAAAAATTCATTAGAATTGACATTTTAGTGTAGATAATATTAAGTTTCCTATTCTTCTTGTATTTGTTATTCTTATAAGGGAAGGCTATGTGTTTAGACTACGATAAAAGGATTTATCTTAACCCGGTCAAAAATGAACAATCTTTTAAAAATGGCTTATAAATTTTTAATTATGGTACATTATCACCAAATCAAATGATTGGTCATAGACCTCACTGATCTGAGCTCAAGCACCTTAGTTTTTTAAACTGAAAGAAAAAAATGCATTATTTGTGAATATTTATTTTGTGACATGCATATTCAAAAACTGAGATTAATGAGTCCCATCAATCAGCTCCTGAAGGAAATACAAACCTGTGCTAACGGAAAGAACATATTTGGTGATAATGTAGCACGATTGGAAATTGGTTGGTCATTTTTGATCAATAACACCACAAATGTAACAATTTGGGGAAAACAAACATTATATATTATTATAGGCATTTACATAGTGCTTTATTGTGTATATGCAGAATCTGATTTTACCATGAGTTTTAGTCTAATGCACTCACATTACCTCGCACTCTCGGGGAAAAGACAATCCTCTTCAGGTCAAAAATGCAGGAGCATAAGCAGCCACATGCTGTTTGTAAGGCTGCAGGCTTCACGTAACACTCTCACTGCTCCTGATGCCATTATCACTGACTTTGAGTTATGAAGTCTTCCTGAGGGAGCGCAAACCGAGCTGGGAATCGTCTGGAAGCCTCCCAAGGAAGTCCAGTAACCACAGAGACAACGCAAATAGCTTTCATTCCCTCAAGATTCAGACCAACAATGAAAGCCTTGCTGAGCTTTCTGCATCACCATTTACGCCCTTTATGCTCATACACAAGGTTTAGCCCTCCGAGAGCCGTGCTATTCTGTAATGTAAAAATGCACACGCATCTAAAATGGACAACTTAACAACTAAACAAACACAAGAATATCCAAAAACGCAAACAAGCATCACACAAACCAAACCAAACATCTCGAAGCAGAAGTGTTGTTTATATCGAAATGCATGAAAAACAGGCAGCACACATCGCATGCATGGGTTTATGGAGTTTGGTATTGATCCAAACCCAGCTGGGAGTCGCTTTGGGACTTGCAGAAAAAGTGGGAAGGTCTTTGTGACAAAGCTGCTGTTTAATGAACCCGACCGCAGCAGTCATGTTATAAAGGCAGAGCGCTTGTCCTCAAGAATCCTGCAGCTTCTGTCAATCTGCCACACGATCTGCAGATGTTTGCAGGCTTCTTCTGCCATGAAAGTTCAATCTGGGATCCTACAAAGCCATTCAAGAGAACTAGAGTCACACATGAGTCTGCGGTACTGGAGCGATTAAGATTACTATGATGCCCAGACAGGGATTTCTCTTCTGACTGATTTTACAGTAACTGCTTACACACAAAATCTTTACTGAACCCTGAAACTCAAACAGCAGAAGCACACACCAAATCTGCAAAACCAGACACTGATTCCCAGCCTTTGACTCATTCTGCAAGAGATGTGAGGCATTTTGCATTTTGCATTTTGCGTGTGCAATTCTTGGATTTGTGTGCAAAGTTTTGGAAAAAAAGAAGCAAAGATTTGAAAATGTTTGTAAGCAGTTGCAAAAAACCAATACCACAAATTCTCCACTTTTCAGTAAATATGAGGGTCAAAGAAGCTTTAGATTTACTCAAAGCACATTTCCCACAGTCACAATGCTTCAATAAGCACGTGGCATCACTGTCTTAGACTAATTATCGGAGACAACTAATTAGTTGAAAGTAAACAAAGCAATTAGTGTCTTACAGCTGAACGCATCGAAAATATTTGGTGTCAATGGAGACTTCTGCCAAAACGCCATCAGCGGTCAACACACTGCCACAGACGACCCATTTAAATGGGCCGTACCAAAAAACTACATTTGGCTTGATTATTTGAAAGTATCTGGAAGTATGAATATGCTAACAAGCCTTTTAAAAATAAAAAAAATCTCACATTGGCTACACGCCAATACAGCCCATCAACAATCAGAGGTAAATGTGTAAGTTCACATTACAAGACTAGTTTAATAACAGCGGGACACACTGTAACGCAGTGTTATAACGTTATTTAAAACCGGTTAGTATCTTCTGCTAGTTAGCGAAGCATTAAAAAACTGATAAATAACAGATTGGAGGTTAAATAATAGCAGATTTGCCTCATTTTAAATGAATCCTAAAAACTGAGATGAAAAGCGATATCTTCTAAAGGCTTTTGAATTTTGGTGCACTTTTTTTCTCTATACAGTGCTGATATGGCAGCTAGTACATACTGTAAATTTGGTTATGCTAGCATGTGTGGAAATATCTAAATCTCCCCTAATTCACTGTTATCCAGGATTTCAGGTTCTTTCACTGCTGTTCAGCTGCTCAATAAGTGATCACTTAGTGAATAATTATCTTAAGTAATTACCATATTTTTTATTAAACCGGCATCTCTCTAGGCTTTCAGCATGTCAAGCTTTGCACTGGTTTCTCTAGAACAGCATGTATTATTCTGCATAATCCAAGAGAAACAGTCACAAAGAGCCTCAAACAAACAAATCAAATCCTGTTAACATCTCATGTGTTTCTCCTCGAGAGCAATGCAATTAGATTGAGCTTTGTGTTATCACGTCATCTCAAAAACGCATTCTTTTGAGTCTAGCATCATTTTTTAAATGCAAATTTGAGGAGAGAGAATGCCATGAAATATCCTAAAATCAGAAATGCATGTCTCAGTTCAGCTACACTATAAGACTAGAGCATATTCAGCAGTTGAAAAAAAGCCATGCTTCTAAACAATGCAATGCATTAGAAACGTCCACCTAATTAAAAACGCCACGACAAAAGAACGGATGCTAAACCACCTGTAAACACATATTCATACATGTCTTTAAAACAATACACGACGCATTCTGAGAGCTCACAATGCGACTCAAGCACGTTATGACAGCAGGCAACGGATTCAAATGAATTCTGGTCTGGAAATTACGATTCCAGCCAAAACGGCCTCGGACTGAACAATATGAAAAGTGCAGGACGGAGAGAACTGGCCTCGTTAATGGCAGCAGAAGTGTCTCAGTCCCAAACACGCTGCACTAGTCTTTTGTCTGCCGTTCTATTGAGTGTCAATCGTGTACGGGCACTTTAGCAGGATTAGACCGGATTCATTCATATCTGCTTTCTCACACATTTTCTCACGCATTCTTCTCCTCCTCGCGTCGGTGTGCAAAATATGAATATTCAAAGCATGGCTTCTTTTTTTCTCCTTGTTTGCCAGGTAGCTTTTTGCACTCAGATAAGAATAAGTTGAAAACTGTGTTTGGTAAATCCTCAGATGAATGCACATGAAATGTTCAGAAGGAAATATTCGTTCCTCGCAGCGGAAATGAAAGTGGAGGCTCTGAGAACAGAGTATGACAGACTCTCGTGTTGATCTTTGTACCTGTGCGTCTCCGCAGCGGGAGAGAGAGTGTGTGATGCTGAATTATGTGTGTCACTCTCTGACACACTTTAGGGAGCAGTGAGGAGAGCATGAGGACTAAATAAATAAAGATAGAAGGCTTCTGCACACACACACACACACACACACACACACACAGCAGCTCGTCTCTCTCCAGGCTTGCAGTGCTTCATGGGTAATGAGTCGGGTGTATTGCGGTCAGAGGCCAGAGATTGGTCTCTTCATCGGTTCATAAAGCTTCGCTGGCCGGTTATCTTGCCCGAGGCGCTTTGGGTGACAGAGGACACAATCATTTTTTAGTGCTGCGCATCAGCTAAAAGACAAATGTGAATGAGTAACAGCACAAACACCTTACGAAGAACGTTTAGTTTCCCTCTAAACACTCAGATCCATCAGTGCATTATAACAACCTGCCAAAATGATCCTGATACTGCAATACTGCCTGCAATAGTAACTGGTGGATTACTATGTAATAAACATGTAATAAACCAATGATGATGATAATAATAATAGCAGGCGCAGCAAACTAAAAACACAAATAAATACACAGATGATTCACAGATCAACAGAGAATTCTATGCTGCAGTTTGCACTCAAAAAAAAAAAAAATTGCTAATATATTGAAACCCAAAGTAACAGCAAGTAACACACTGAATTAAGCATGAGATTTTGAAGTAGAAAGACCAATAACGTTGATTAAAATGATTTTTTTTACAGTGTTATGTCAGAAATGTTCATTGAAAATGATTTTGATGTTGTATTTGTTTGATGAGGCCTTTGCTAGTTTGCGAGGACCATTAGATCGGATCAGATTCATTTGCGGTGGTCGCTTGCCATTGATTTTTATTATAATCTCCTCTAACATGTTTTTCTCTGTTTTTTATTTGTATTCTATTTTATTTTTGGCAGTGGCTATTTGCACTAAGAGCAAATAGAAATAGATTCTATGTTAAAACAAATAGTGGCAATTATCTGCACCTCAGTATTGTAGCACATTATAAAACAGTACGCAATAATAACATATTGAGTGTAAATTATAATGTTAATTCAAATTATTAAATGGATGCCACCTTATTGGGACAATAAAGCCCTCCCTACACCTACCTGATACTCTACTGTCAACTTTATGATTAGTTCCTTCATTTCTATTGAAAATAAGTGCCTTTCTGATGTGATATGAGATTTTAAAAGGGAGAAAAATAAAGTCAAACCCGGGTCCTCGGGTGGCTAGCCCAATCACACGGTGGTGGGCGGAGTTAGTGTAAATAGCACTTTGGTACACTGCTGTTTTTAAGGTGCTTTATAAATAAACTGTGATTTTGATTTGATTCAGATATAAGCATGATATGTGTGCTTTTTTCCCATATTAATAACAGAGCTGCCATATGTTATTTCTTCACAAGCATGACTATTATTTACACAAACTCAGACCAGAAAATGTCGTTATTATCTTGCGTTCAGTATCTTTCACTGGTGTTGACATACAGCCAAGCAAATAACGTGATGTCGGACTGAAATACAGAAGCGATATATTCACGGCCTACAGAAATCTAAAGGTCTCGTCTCTCCGTCTGTTTCTGCGGGTGTAATATAAATGTCCTGAGGCTTTGTGAATCAATGATTCCTCACCGTAGGTGCCGCCAGTCAAATTACTGAGGTGAAGGTTGCTAGGAGACCAAGGTACCCAGCTGGAACCGAGTGTGTGTGTGTGTGTGTGTGTGTGTGTGTTCAGGAACAATGGAGCAGGAACAGACAGGAATCAGTGTGTGAGAGTCTCTCATGATCACTCTGGACTCTTACACACATCTCGCGTCTTTTTTCACCAATGCTAATGTTTTCATACTTCCAAACTCCCACAGTCCCCTCCAGAAAACCAGAGCTCTGTCTTCTCCGAGAAAGGTCATTCTCTGCCACGTTTCTCCCAGATTCACGATATGCTTAAAACAGCCCAGAGGCTTCAACATAGGAAACTTTAAAACAGAGAGGAAATAAATAGAGCCTATATATATAGAGAGAGAGAGTGCTCTCTTAACAATGCCGGATAGCAGAAAAGACTGTCCTGTTGGCAATTTCTGCAAGAAAAAGGACGAACTTAAATCGTAGTTCACATTTGTGTCTGTAAAAATGCAGTTAGGGATGATGACTGTGAAAACAACTCATGTTTCTCACTCTAAACATGAAACTAAATGCAATGGGAAAATTTCTCAATTTTGCACAAATTGTAATGTTAAATCCTGCCATTTTCAAACCAATAAATGTTTGTTTTTTTGTTACTTTGTAAAAATGATTAAAAGCGATTTCAAGCCAAGCACCGGCCTCATCAGAGAGAAGGACAATCACCGCTCGTGTCTGCAGGGGTTCGGCTCACAACACAATCAATACAATCCAATCCCACCGAGCACCCTGCCATCGGGGATGGGCGTCGGGTTATCTTTGTTTTCTTCTAGGCATTTACAACCTTCCCTCTTTGGAAAGTCAGCGCTGGTGTGTGAATAGGCAGCAAGAGCTCTCAATAAAGCGTGGACATCATCTGCGCCCCCCGCCGTCCCTCCACACTGACCTCTCCACCTCAGGACTTCCTCAGGCAAACACAGCTCCAGGGGGGCCCAGGCTGACCAATCCATCTTCAGCCCGTGACAGCGATGGGAACGGCATTTAGACCCGAGGCCAAGGGTGAGAGACTAAATAAAGAGGACCAGCCCGGGTTTGATCAGGGTTACGCATCGGCTGCACAATGGCAGCGGCGCTCCTGCGTTCTTAGGCCTAGGTTGGACATTTCTTCAGAGGAATTATTTGAAAGTCTGTGTGTAGCTGTGTTGTGGGTAGAGTCCTCCTTCCAGAGACTGTGACCAGTGGATGCGCCTGTGTACTTTTGTGAGTGTTTGCTCGTCACATTGTTTCCGTGTCAGAACTTACAATGATATTTAGACAAGCTAGACTCCAATTGTGCTCCATTCACTTACCTATGCATACAATTCACTGCAGTTTCCAACTCATATGAACAATTTTTATTCCTTTTCACACAAAGTATGAGTCTAGAAGCAGTCTAGAAGCATGTGGTCCTTGCACAATACTATGCAACACACTCTGGAAATTCATAACTATTTTACGTTTTGGCAAATTGGTGGCTAATTCACGTGAATTCTGACAATCTCATTCGTATGCTTTCATATGATCTGCTTACACCCCACTGAGGGTTAGGTTTAGGGGTGACCCTCCATGCTTATATCTTTTATAAAAACATGTTACTGTACGAATTTCATTTCCTGCTAGCATTTTGAGCGTTGTTGAGCGGAAACACCTCTGATCGGCCATTGTGTTCTGGTGCTCAGATACAGTATGTATTCACGCTTTTCACTGAGCGATTATACAGATACAGACAGGAGCATTTGAAAGCTGCGTCTGTCAGCAGATCCCTAATGTATCTGCTCATAGATGGATCCGCTGATAGACGCGGCTTTCAAATGCTCAACTCAATCAGAAGTGTTTAAGAACCCGCTCAATAGCACTCAAAATGCTAGCGGGAAATGCTAGTTACTACTTTTCAGCACTTTTGACAACACTACCCTCTGATGGTTGGGTTTAGGAGTTGGTTTTCATGTTTATGTGAGAACTAATATATTTTGAACAAGTACATTTTAATGTTTGCATCATATAATCAGCTCCACCTGGTTTTTCTGACATAGTAAACTTGATCTGTCGCGCACCCGGTACAGCATTGAAATATGAAGCGCTCTGATTTGAGTCATGATACTCCATAAAACGCTCAAGCAGAAGCAAGCTAAAATGACATGGTTGATTCAGCAAACACTGTAAGGTAGATAAAGTGTAGGGTTTCGTGTAGGTGCCAAGTTATTTTTAAATGCGACAGAGCATTAACCTTTTAGAGTCGCACATATGTACAACAACCAACAAAACATGTTTACCTGTTTCCGATAAAACTGAACACGCTTAAAGTTAAGTTAAGATATTTCACTTTGAAAGAGTCACAAAATGTGCAAGAAATGTCGGCATGTTTTTTCCAATGAGCCCGGGTCTCGATTTTGCTTTTCAGATGTCCTAGCATTTAGAATAGTATACAGTGTTTTCAGATGGTGTGTTGTTTTACAGATGTTCAGGTTTAAATAAAGTAACCGTGCTACACATCCAAGACAGAAAAAGCAGCTCTATGAGAATGACTGCAGAAGGAAGGAGTTGTTGAGAGGGGTTAAAGATGAGTCAGGGAGCGAGAGGACAACAAGCCGCTCTGGAATGCCTTTGTGTCGCTTGGCTAATATTTGCACATGGATTTGGCTTTTTCCTCTTTAGCTTTCAATGTTTGCAAAGGCGAATGAAAGGGCGACAAGGCAATGGGTTACTGAGCAGCATGGGATCAGTAAAATGGAATAATTGGAGGGTAGACATGGTGACATTTTGAGAATGCGTTTGTCATCCTTGATGACCGACTCTCATTAACACACACACACACACACACACACACACACACACACACACACACACACACACACACACACACACACACACACACACACACACACACACACACACACTTACACTCACACGAGCATATGAAGGCATACAGGTTAATGCACCAACACACACTTCACAGAGCCTTTGTTTCTCGTCTCTTTTGAACTGTTAACGGTGCCCACGCTGCACTGCTTTCTGAATATGAATTAGGCTGTTTTATGGGGAATATGGTCAAATCCAGTGCGAGATGGATGGTGTGTGAAGTACAGCTCAGACAATAGAAGGTGCCATTAGTGAAAAAGCAGAAATAACAGCATTCAAGCACTACTAAACTGAAAACCACCATACAATTACATAAAAAGTCAATGATAATGCAATCCCCTCATGTGAGCTCTGCTTCCTACAGGGCAAATCTGGATAGCATCAGACAGACAGTCACATGATACACACCATCAAGGCCTTTCACTAACGGCTTTAACAGTCTCAGTTTGGACTTAATGTAGCCAATCTAGTGTGTGTAAGACAGACGTGTATCAGCCCAAGCATGACAGCAACATTCACAATTCTCTTTTGTCATCTGGCTGTTGTGTCTCGCTGGAATTCCTCCGCCTAATACTCCAAACAGAGTCTCTAAATATTTAAAGACTCTCCTTTCTGTGTAATTAATAACACTGGAGAATGCTGGCGGTTTGATCAAGGTTAAGTCTGTAAAGACTTTCAGAGAAGTGGAAGTGGAACATTAGGCAGTAGGAGCAACTTACCCTCATGTCCTTGTCCTCTCTTTAACACTTCAGAAGTAGGGCAGAATCGCTTATGTGTTTACACAGGGGAGACTGCAGTGAAATGGTCATTACTGAACACACTCCTAAATATGCAATGACTCAAACAGGGACTTTTTTAATAATTGTGATGCCAATCATTTCTCTACTTGGTTGCCTACCTATTTGCATTTATGAGGCGAGTGCTGTGCACAGATGAAAACATAAAGAACAGTGGGACGGGAAAAAAGAGATCAATAATTCTGGTGCAAAATCACCTCGAATTCTATGATTTCTCCAGCATCCACTGATGCAGCCCTAGATTAGCCATTCTCAAAGCAAATCTACAGAGAGCTGCTCTCATTTCCAAATGCAGTTTATTTATTAACAGAAGCTTCATCCGCCTCTCAGTGTAGATGAGCGACAGAAACTCCAAAAACCACATTGCCACTGTGACTCCACTTCTCTGAAAGTCACTTGCGTTTGCAGGATCAATCATGCGTTTTGTCTTGCGTTGCAGTCTGTAGTTGGCCAGAATATACTCACAGGAACGGTTCAGCCAGAAATGAAATTGTTTCATCATTTATTCACCTTCATATTATTCCAAACCCACGAGACTTCCATTCATCTTCAGATCACAAATGAAGATATTTAATATTCTCTAATCATTTTTGTCCATAATTTGAATTCCTTGGCAATCAACATTTTCAAGCTTCAAAAAGAGATTTCAAAGTCTTTTCATTTTATACGAGGAACAAATTTAATTACGGCTTTTGATCACATTTAAGCATTGATCAACACGCTTACATAAACCTCATCAAATACGGTAAACACAAGTGCAAACACGTATACCAACAAGCTTTGTTTTCATGTGTCAAACAAGAACGGTTGAGCTTCCTGTTGGTTTTAACTAATCATCTGATGCATATCATGCATTAACTGGAAAGCATTTTCTCAATCTAGTAAATTCTAATCGAATTAACTGGCTTCTGAGAGCATTCGGTGTGCACTGAGGGCACATAGAGGGCACTTGTGGGCATTGATCTGAAATCTAAAATTACTGTATGGACACGCTAGTGGAAGACGTGATTGCACATCAAGTTCACTATGTGAGACAGTACAAAAATCATGTTTATAAGGTACCAGTTATATATAGTGTTTTGAGGATGAAATAATTACTGCATTTGCTCAAGTTAATCATATCAATTTAAAAGATCTCCTCCATGTTAGTGGGGTAAAGCATATCTCAGAAAGCCCCACTCATAAACAGCACATAGGAGTTAGCTGCTCTTGACCAAATTTAGCTGCAGTTTAATCAGATCATAGTTTAAAAATTATTTGCCTGAATTAAATATGGTTGATGCAGATATTAAAACATGGCTGCAGCAATAAACAAGATCTATGCTTACACTTATTAACACACGTTTAAGTCTCATTAGCAAAAAAATAATTATTTGGGCAAACAAGGTTCACGTACTGCATGGTATCCCCCAAGGTTTTGTTCTAGGCCTGCAACCTTTTTACTCTGAGAAACGTCATGGTATTAGACTGCACTACTACATACAATTAAACATATCTGACTTTAGGCTAGTTAGCATGTCTAAAGACTCACAGAAAATGATACTGAGTGTAACCGTCTGTACAGTATGTCCATAAAAGTAATTTATTCTGACCTGGTTTGTGCATATAAGTAACATCTGTAAAAGAGCTTGATTTCACATTGGGAGTAACTCAAAGAGCATATTTTCTGTACATAATGGAGTAGAGAATTTAAAACCTCTCCCCTGTAATGCTTTGATGGCAGGATGTTTCACCGGATCACACGTTTTTGTAACAAATCCAAAACAAATAGAGCAGCCATCCACAGACCAACATATTCCACACAGATGTCACACTGTTCACACATCAGATTTAAAAATAGAAATTACAGTTAAAAGACTCTGATTTTGACATGAACAAAACATAACTTTTCTAAGCCACTTGCTGATCTCACGTGAACCTCTTGTGAATAAAACACAAGACTCAACTCTGCCCGATTCCTCTGTGTTTTCTCTCTTTTATCATTTTTTGTCAAGTTACAGCATTTCATTATTAAACTCTTTTTTACAGTTTTGTTAGAAAGTGATAATGGAGCCTGTTAAAAATGTTCCTCCAGCAAGCCTCCTGTATGAGTTTCTTTGTTTGGCTAAAGATTTAACTATATTTCCTAACACAATGATCACTCCCATTAAAAAACTAATTATAAAGCTGCCTGCACACGTTCAGCTGATGCATGAACTGGAAAACTTATCTCTGGCCATCCTAAACAAAATACAGTATTATCCAAACGCCATATTTGTGAATTGACAGTAACAAAGGCTGGATTTCCCAAAACACTAAGCTGAATGTTACACAAATGTAAGTAGCACATAATTGCTGTGGAACGTTTCCCAAAAGCACTGTAATCTAAGTAGCATGAAAAGTGTTTGTAAATTACCAGGAGCCTTGGAGCACAATGGAGCGAAAGGCCATTATGTGCAACCTAAACGCATCTCTCACACTGTTTATGAGAGACAAATGGACACTTCTTGATGCATTTTGATCACTGAAATGCATTTATGTATTATTTCAGAAAATACAAATGTGCATGAACCCCCCCCCCCCCCCCTCCCCGAATTAAAATAATGCCCTGTGACAGGTTTGACATGACAGCAACAATGATGTTAACTATGATTTAGTCACCTAACATTGCAATTTTTTCTTTTTTACAATGGAGCTTCTCAAATCTGCTCATTAAGTGCATGAACTAAGGCCAAATCATGATCATAAAGGCTTCTATAGTTGTGCTCCTTTGGTTGGAAACTTAATGCACGCATGCAGAAGAGAGTATCTGCTGTGGTGATGCATTTATCATAGAGAGATACTCATATATTGATACTAGAGAAACTTTGTGATTTTTATAAATTGTTTGGGTTGAGGTCTAAGCGTTTTGCACTTATAACAGCTCCAGTACAATTTTGGAGGAAGCAGGCTATGAAAGATCTCAGCTGCGCTTATAAAGTCCACAATCAAGATCCACAGTCTGTGCTTGAAGGGACGTCTGCAGTCGCATGTGTTGGTCCATGCACTCCACATGTTTTTGTATGATTGCGGTGGTCTAACCAGCCTTCTGCCAGCGCTGTGAGTCTCTCTTTGCAAGTGTTCATAATAAGGGCCGTGAAGGATGCGAGAGGGGGAAGAATGGTCTAGTAAATGGCAGAGGAGTTTCAGGACATGCCAGGCCCCATTGTGCCATTCTTTATCACGCCTGACCCAAAATCAAACATGCAGGTCCCCGATCTCCTTGGTGACATTGCAAGGCCTATCGCTTGGAGACCGAGAACAATGGCAGCCTGGGAAAGCCCACGGCGCGAGTAAAGACCAGTCTCTTTTGCTTAGACAAGAGGTGGCATAGCACTGACTTAGAAACACGGGCTGAGAGGACGGCTCTTCCATATCTCACTCTCTGAAAGCTCCCGGATTCTCCTCCACACATCCTCATTTCTGTACACACAGTCTACCGCTGGCATTGAGGCTGTTTCATAACCTGCTCGTGAAATTTGTCATTTCTTTTTACTCTTCTTACAGAACACTTGCTTGCAATTAAATTTCTCATTTTTCTAGAAACGTGAAAGCATATAAAACCCTATACAAGAGAAGCTGGCGTGAAATATGTTTGGAAAACTGACTTAATGAAAGCAAAAGGCTGAAAAGAAACGCTAAACAGACCTAAAACCTCTCCAAAAACCAAAAATTGTAAAAAAAAAAAATATAAATAGAGATCACTACCCATGATTTGTTTGCTGTATCTTCACGAACAGCTTAGCTGATTCCATTCAGAAAAGTCATATAATTATTGTTTTATTATTATTTGTTTAAGATTTTACACTAATAATTAAACTACTTTTGTGCAAGTAACAATTTATGAATAGCTTGTAAGAATCTAATGTAAAGCATGCTACGACTAAACCAGGGGAGATGCATGGAAACAATAATATTGCAAGAAAAATGATCTTTAATGAAAACTGTACTCATGACAGCGATCCAAATCTTTGCTTGACTTTTAAATAATAATAGATGTATGAACTGCCTTCCAATAAAGTAAGTAATGAAAGCAAAATGATATGTTTTAATTGCAAGCATGAGAAGTCTGTTTTTATGTTTATATTACTTATAAAACGTGTTTGTTTTATTGCATTATGGCCAATATAGTTTTAAACAGAATTGAACTAGAAATATTTTATACCGAAACTGAAAGCATGACGTTCTCCTCAAATGTTTTTCCACTTCTCATCCTTTGTTGCATGAAATCAGTCTAAAACTGGCTGTGCACACAAGTTTATTTTAAGTTATTTAAACCTGAATCTACCAAACAGGTGAGAAATTAATAAAGGTACAGATGTGTACCTCTGTGAACTACAGCTGGGAATAACAAACTGGTTACTGGATGCTAGAGCTGTTCTGGAAAGCATTAATAAATGCTGTAACAGTATTGATTTATTATTAGCTGATACCTGATTCATCAACTAATGTTAACAAACCTTGAAGCTTATTGGAAAGTGAAAGCAGTGAAGTTAGCTGGCAAACTCTTTTGGCTGAACGATTGTGAGCATCCTTTATTCGCCACTGACACAAATAAGAGCCAGCTTTACACGTCAGCTTTTACGCTCCAGATGGATCCTGGCAGGGACAAAAGCACAGGAATTTTTGTTATTTTTTTCATTGAATTTGCATTTTAGTTTGGGCATTATTACCATATTAAATATTTTAAAATAATCTGAGAAGAAAACCCCTAAACACAATAAATAAACACCTTAATTTATTGGTATAAATGAGATCTTTTACATGTTTGGTATCAGTTAAATATTTAGTACATAATCTTGATTACAAATTGTTTGATAAAAACAAATTCACCAAAACTCAACCCACTACATTTTGATACGAGACTAAATATTTTAAAGCAAAGTTCAGCTAATTCAGTCGTGACTGATTAATGACGTATAGAAACCTCATGCGATTGATCACAGGTTTCATTACTTTCACAGTCTGGTTAAACCCTCCAGAAGGAAGACTGTAATACTTAAATCACATTCATGTCAAAATAAAGTCAAACACTTTGTGTAAACCACACCATTACTTCATTAGTCGTCTCTCAGTTTATTTCATTTATAACACTTTAAACACAGCTCCTTAACTGACCAGCCAGATGTTTTTCATCATCAGTAAAATTAGGATTTCGTTTAAGTTCTGTAGGATTCTATGAGCTGCTAGTAGAGGAACCATGACATTTTGACAATCAATTCACTGATCAATCGTGAAAATTCATCCATAAATGACCAAACATATTTACAGAAAAGCTCCGTAACACTAAGTAGTTCAATGCATGAAGACACTATAGATGTAAAGGTCCATGAAATCCATATTTTGGCTTAAGTTCATCAACAGCAGAAATTCAATTAACCTGACAAACCAAACCCTGGTCGTTGTGTGAGTGTGTTTTAAGGGCTGGTTTGAGAAAGACAAAGAAGGACACTTTTAGGCACTGCAGTGAGAGCGTTTACTGTAGAGACCGTCCTTCATAAAACATCCAGTCCACACTCTTATTTCAAATGGGAATAAAGCTTCCACACAGTCCCAGCAGCAATATGATTGATGTGTCCAAAGCCGCTCCAGAAGACATGCTGTCCTTGCTTATTCCCATCTCAGTGACAAACAGAACGGATCTGTGTTGCTTATATGTTTGGTGATCACTCTTGGCTCATTTGAGATGCCAAGCGACTCGCCGTGAATGTAGACGAGAGCAGACGGCCAAAAAAAGAGCTGTCAAGACGGACAATCCTTACTTCTCGTTGTCAATCGACGTATAAGCAAATGCAAATATGCCATTCGTGTTCTGCGTTCCTGATGAAGTGAACGCATTTCAAATATTGCTGCGTTCGCATGAAGACGATCATGGTGACCGAGTAATTCTCCCAAAATCTATTTTTAGTACAATAAAGCCATGATTTCAGATTTGTTAATAGAGCTGTAATCAAACCCTTCCCACACCACAGATAAACCGCATTCGCCGCGCAAGTCCACATGCTAATGTGGAAAACAGAGATGTGTACTGTGCTACGCCGAAGGATTGATTTTAATAATTGGACGCCTGCCACAGTTTCATCTGAGGCACTAAACAGATTTCTCCCATCGAGTCTCAGCCAAGAAGGCCGACGCAAAAGCGCTCCAAAGGGCTTTCAACTATCTACCTTTAGAGGTTTCTGAAAGCGAGTGGCCGTGGAAACTTTCCCCTGGATTCATTCCAGCTCATATGAACAGGCTTGCACAGCGCAGTCTGAATAACACATCCTTTAACCTCGGCGAGCACTGTGTCTCATACAGTACAGAGATAGGATCTTGCGTCGCAGAATTTCACAATATTTGGATGAAACGGATTTGGAACAATAGCATCCGTTCTTCAATTACTGCCATGTGTGCTCAGCTTAAAGGCAAACCGGTGCATTGAGTCAAAGCCACCACTTTCCTGTCTAACTGGGCCAAGAACAAGGGCACAGTCATTCCAGCAGCCGGGAAAGCGCTGCGTCTCTGCAGGGTTCACCTGCACTCACTGCCAGCCTCCTCGCAAACACAGCAATCAACAGAATATGAAAGCCTTCACAGAATCACACCAGAGATAGTGATCAATCACGAAGGACCTTAACAACCATGTCTTTGACTTCAAAACGACGTCCACAAACACACCAAAAAAGGCCTCATTTTTGGTGTTGTTGCATGTTACGGTGTCACTTTACGTGGTTCCGTGTGGTCTGGACTCGACTCTGGACGAGGTGACTTTCTGTCCAGTGCTGCACGAAGTCATCTGAACAGAGTCTGAGCTTCAGAGGCGACGCGCTCAAGGTTCACTCAAACCGATGAACAAACGCTCTTCTAGTAACATTAATAGAACCTTTGCTCAAAGTTCTCTGGTCTTTAATAATGTTCTCAAAACGTTACACAAAAACATCATTCATGGAATTATTTTTTTTTCCTGAAACCCTCTAGCAAATGTTACCAGTTTTAGAATGTTCATTACATTCAAAAGATTCAAAAGTAGCGTTTGCATACTGTGTGCAAAATAATAAAATAGAACGTTCCCTTATCATTCGCACAACTAAGAAAAAACATTTCTAAAACATTTTTTTTTTTTTTTTTTTAAATATGGCCATATTGTACATGCAGAGTAACTTAATGGGACAATTATTTTTGCAGCTGGATTTAGAGTTGACAAAAGTAAGCAAATCTCAGTTTAGCAGCTCAAGATGTTCGCTGTAAATGTTCTGTCAACTCAGAGTTTAGTGTGTGCACTTAAAAGTGTGGCATCCGCAGTCGAGAGCCAATCACACGAAGCATGAAGAGCGTTCGTTTCATTCACTTCTCACAAGAAGAGACGCTGCAATTTAAGAATTCTTTCCCATGAATTAAGAATCTGTTCCCTTGTAAGAATTCACTCCTTTTTTATTTAAATCAAGGCCACAGTTACTCTACTCATTCCCTCGTTTATTATTAAGTTAAATCTTAATTCTTCATTACCGGCCTCAGTATATATATATATATATATATATATATATATATATATATATATTTCCCCAGCTGTCATGTAAGGGGTCTATAAGTTTGAGAAGGCAGCTGAAAGAAAGTATCTGAATAAGAAAGTAAAACTGAATTTATTTAATAATTTAGTTCAAAAAGAGCCATTTTAAACGCTTTATATGTTCCAAAGCTTTAATTAATATGCACATATTTATATTAATTTACAATAAAAATTTGATTTTAATTCAGACATCAAAACATAATATAATATTGATTCAAAACGATCCGGTTCTTGGGCTGATGGAGATGAACAGTGTTTTTTTCCCCGTGTCGTCTCGCTGAATAAAGATGTCTGCCCTGACAACATTTCCCGATCGCTTACAGTTTTTTAAGAGAAAACGTCGTAATGACTTATGCATGTCATATCAATCCATCATTTCTGTTAGTGCGTGTTTAACAGGGCAGGTTATTATGAGCGAGAGACGCTTGTGCAGCGTGTCAGCCCCGAGGGAGGCTGTTTCTCCTGCTCTCGAACACCGAGACGTCACTCCTGCTGATGCTCTTCATTGTGAATATTTCACAGAGCCTCTCCTGCCCATGAATAATGGATGGCAGCGAAATATAGAATCTCTTGTACATACATGGAGAATTCTGTCTGTGTTTGTCCCCTTTTCATCTCTCTCTCCCTGTTGTTTGTTTCCACGTCCCACTCGCTCTGAATATTTCAGCGTGTTTTTTAAATATGTCTTTCTGGCTTCCCTCAAATGGGTTTGTGGAGCCTCTGCTGCTCTCACTAGCCGCGTAAATCATTAAAAAAAACAGCAACAACATAAAGATCCACCTTGAAAGGCAGGGAACAGGAACAAAGAGTAACGATCAGACTGCAGACGGCACAGCGTCTCTTTGCTGAACGCCTGTCTGAAAATCAAGATCTTTCACTGGAGAAACTGTTTCTGATAACTAGACAAACTATATCGCAGATCTAAATGGATCAATGAACTGCAATGCAGACACAGCTCATATCACAGTAAAATATGACAACTTCCTAGAACTTAGAAGGTTCATCTACTTAATTTCATTCAATAAACCTAAAAGTTATCATGGTTTAAAATCTGCCCATTTAGATCAAGTCAAACAAGATATCTTAAGATGTGTGCTATGCAAATTGTTCCCTTTAAATGTTCAGTCTTACATGCTTCATCTCATGTTTTCTATTAGAGGTGCACATTATGGTGGTCATTTCTACACCAAAAAAGGGGCCACTGCAGAATTCAGTGAAGGGTTAAACAGAAAAATTTTACACTTTTATCCACTAAATGAGCTCATTTCAAATGCAATGCCTGCTACAGGTATCAAAAAAGCTGGCACGGGGGCAACAAAGGGCTGAAAAAGCGAGACATTTTGCAAAAATTTTCAGCTGGGAGAACATCTTGCAACTAATTAAGTTAATTGACATCAGGTCTGTATCATGATTAGCTATAAAAGGGATGTCATAGAGAGGCAGAGTCTCTCAGAAGTAAAGATGGGCAGAGGCTCTCCAATCTGTGAAAGAGTGCGTGAAAAGATTGTGGAATACTTTAAAAACAACGTTCCTCAACGTCAAATTGCAAAGGCTTTGCTAATCTCATCATCTACAGTGCATAACATCATCAAAAGATTCAGAGAAACTGGAGAAATCTCTGTGTGTAAGGGACAAGGCTGAAGATCTTTGTTGAATGCCCGTGGTCTTCAGGCCCTCAGACGACACTGCATCACTCATCGCCCTGATTCTGTCATTATGATTCATACTAAATGGGCCCAGGAATACTTCCAGAAACCACTGTCGGTAAACACAATCCGGCGTGCCATCTGCAGATGCCAACTAAAGCTCTATCATGCAAAAAGGAAGCCACATGTGAACATGGTCCAGAAGCACCATCATGTCCTGTGGGCCAAGGCTCATTTAAAATGGACTGTTTCAAAGTGGAAAAGTGTTCTATGGTCAGACGAGTCCAAATTTGACATTCTTGTTGGAAATCATGGACGCCGTTTCCTCCGGGCTAAAGAGGAGAGAGACCTTCCAGCGTGTTATCAGCATTCAGTTCAAAAGCCAGCATCTCTGATGGTATGGGGGTGCATAAATGCATACGGTACGGGCAGCTTGCATGTTTTGGAAGGCACTATGAATGCTGAAAGGTATATAAAGGTTTTAGAGCAACATATGCTCCCCTCCAGATGACATGTATTTCAGCAGGACAATGCAAAACCACATACTGCACACTGAATTGGCCTGCCTGCAGTCCAGATCTTTCACCTATAGAGAACATTTGGCCCATCATTAAACCAAAAATACGTCTAAGACAACCATGGACTCTTCAGCAGCTGGAAACCTATATCAGGCAAGAATGGGACCAACACTCCAGAAACTCATAACCTCGATGCCCAGACCTCTTCAAACTGTTTTGAAAAGAAGAGAAGATGCTACACCGTGGTAAACATGCCCCCGTCCCAACTATTCTGAGACCTGTAGCAGCCATCAAATTTGAAATGAGCTAATTTTGTGCATAAAATTTAAATATTTCTCAGTTTAAACATTTGTTATGTTATCTATGTTCTACTGTGAATAAAATATTGGCTCATGTGATTTGAAAGTCTTTTAGTTTTCATTTTATTCAAATTTAAAAAACGTCCCAACATTTTCAGAATTCGGGTTGTAAACAAAATCCATATTTGCATTGCACAGAAGTGCATCTGAAGTGGCATTTAGATGCATCTACACAGTCTGTTTAATGCAGCTCAGAGACGCCATGAATGCATTTATACTGCAGTTGCAATTGCCTGGTATTTCAGAAATGAATTGCCTGAAATAAAACCGGACAGACTGCCTATCCTATGCACACGAAGAACAAACTACTTATTGCCTAAATTAATGACAATGTCATGTGAACACCCATCACATGAACACTCATGAGACAAAAACAACAGAAAAAAACACACCGACCTCAACACTTGGTACATGACACACAAACTACTCACTTTAAACAGTCACGAGGAATCAAAATGTGATGCACTGTAGCCTTTGAAAAATCTTTGTAAATCTTTGAGCGTTATTTAATTTGACTATTTTCCTTTTATTATTTAAGGCCTTAACCCAGCCAAATATTAACACATTTAAACTCAGCGCAAATATTAATTACTGACAAAAGGGAATAAGTTTAAACATGCCTCTGGATCTGCTTTTATATTCACAGGGGGGAATTTGAAAAGGGGAAGGAGCATCGTATTCAGTGAATTACAGCAATGTCGTGATCGCGGGTCTCTGCACACATGCACTGCCGGCTCTCATGTGCTGTCACAGTAATTTGACAATGATAATCATGGGTAATGATCATTAAAGCAACCAGTAAACACTGTCATAGACTGCCTTACAGCAAATCAACTATAAAACAACACAAAGAATTACATCCATCTTTAGGCCCAACACATGAACACTGAGGACCTTTTTCACTTTAAAAAACCTTAACAAGCACACCTATGAGCTTCTGAACCAAAGCGGGACAGAAAAACCATCCATCCGTCCACCACAATACTAAATAATCAGGTGAAAAGCAGGTATCAATCAGCAGATTTATCATGCATTCAGTGACAATGGTTAAAACTATGTCCATCAAAATGACAAGGTACTGTTGAGGGCGTAAAAAATGAGTGTCGAGAAAACTGCTTTAATGTGAACTCATTAGACTAATTGCATTATTTTACAATTGCATCACGCAATATGAATAATCAGTTCATCATACGAATCACTTAAAAATCAATCCAGAAAACCACAGAGAGCAGGGACTTACAGTCTGGACAGAGCCGCGTTCTTCTGAAACAGGAGCTCTGGAAGCTGGTGAAGCTGGTTTCTGTTCAGACGTCTTTGAGAAAAGAAGAAACAAACACATTCACAGACTGAGCAAACACAAGACAACAGTGCTAGATCTACATGTGATTAGCAAACACATGATTAGGACACTAAATTGCTGATTCAGGCCTCGTAAGGAGGCGCCTTTGGAGGCTTAACGTCAGTTACTTCAGGGAAACTAAACCTGTAATAAGAAGATGCTTTAGATAAAGACAGCAAACCTCGAAGAATGCTGGAAACTATTCAAATCAATAAGATTAGCCACTTTTATACGTTAATTTTTTTTTTTTTTTTTTTGCAAGTTCTGGAACGTAATATCTTCTTTAAAATAGGAAGGACAATCATTATTAAATAATAAGTTTGCTGATTTTATATTGTTACAGTATCAGTGGAGTATGTGTGTGTGCTCTTTCTCCATGTTACCTGCGCCCAGAAATCCGTGTTTAAATGTAAAGTGCACTGTAGTTAAAGCCACCTAATATAAAGTGAGACCCATTTTTGTAATAAAGAAGTGTTTACTCTTGGCATAGTCCACTTCTGCTGTCTATCAGCAATCATCAGTGTCAAAATGAGTGAGAAATCAAAGGTGGCAGGCTTTACTGAACTCTCAGTGTGATGCTTAACGATGAGAAAGTGTGAGGTAAGATGAAGGCTGATTTACAACAGAAATGCAGAACATGACATTAATACAGGAATGCACACTATTCAGTTTTACCTTTTTGAATTTAAAATAAATAACATATCATTTACATATAAGACTACGTTCAAATATTTTAAAATGACATTTCTAGCATGCAGATCACATGACCCGGAGGCCTGAGCGCGCAGCACGGCTGTTTCCAGTGAACACTCACAGTCTCTCCAGCTCTCTCATGTCATCAAACGCGCCGCGCTCCACGGTCCCAATCTGGTTCTCCATCAGCTGCCTGTTTAGAGACAGGACAAATCACAGGAAATGAGTGAGATTTGAGGAGTGGAGCAGGAAAAGAGCTGGTGCTGGTGGATGAAGGCAGAAGCCACTGCACATATAAAACTACAAAACAGGAGTTCTGTGAGCTTCATGCGGCTTTAGACCCGTCTCACACCGACCTCATGAACAGCTGTCTATCTATACATTTTTAGATGAGTTTTCCTTTTTTTACTGGCAATATATTATAAAATGCTTATAGCATGTTGACCTGAGAAACAAACTTGGTTGTCAAGCAAATAATACGAGGAGGAAAGTACATGCAAAACAACCAAAGCCTTAAAGTGTAGCTATAAACTGCTTAAATCGTCTGATAAAGTACTGTTTGACTTTTTTTCAAACAACGGGTGAGTAGTTCACTCCAGTGTTTGCTTTACAAAAGCCTACATTGCAAAATATAGCGCTGATAAATAGTTTCACGGTGCATTTTCCATGTGATTTAGTGAAATAATAGAGCCCATGCTTGTGTTTTCATTGCACCGCTCTGCCTACACAAGCACTGTGAAGAGACTTCCCTTGGAAAGACATTTAGGACAAATTGGCTTTAATGCAGTGTCAGGATATTTGTCTGCCCTTGAGTTTCTGAGGATGTCAAACAGAGATTATACCTTCACAAAAGTGTCAATCCATCACATGCTTTTGCAACAAGAAAGAAAGAAAGAAAGAAAGAAAGTGAAATATTACATATCACATGTAGAGCAACTTACAAAACTCGAAGATACTTGAGTCCAGAAAAGTCATTTCTGTTGATGCGTGTGAGATTGTTTCCATTCAGTTCCCTAAAAAATGAAACATATGTTATTTGTGAATCTATTGTCAACACATATAACATTGCTGTAAGGACTTATGCTCAACAAGTGTCCCTGGAGCACAAAACCAGGCTTAATGCAGTGATATGCATTGCTAACAACTTTAAAGGCGACTTTAGAAACGACTAAAGACAACTTTAAAGGCGATTTTCTCAATATTTAGATTTTTTTTGCACCCTCAGATTCCAGATTTTCGGCCAAATATTATCTAATCCTAACAAACCATACATCAATGGACAGATTATTTATTCAGCCTTCAGATGATGTATAAATCATCTGGTTTTGTGGTCCAGGGTCACATATACACTTTAACAGTACAAGAATCACTGGACATTAATACATAAAGCAAAGACAAAAACATAAGTATGATTTCAGCTCTTAAGACAATTGATCAAATAATGTGCAATGAGCTGGAATTGACTGAATGACGCATAAGAGTTCAGAATGGTATATACAGTATGCCGCTGAAAAATACTGTGTGGGTTCTGTGCAAATGTCTGCTCATTATTGGGAACATGTGTTTCTTTTTTGTTGTAAACCTCTTCCCCAATCACTGAGAGAAACACACACTCGCTCAAATCTCCCATGAATACTGGATACAAAGTCATGCACTTTCTATTGGTTCTAATGACCACTCCTGGGAGCGCAGCAAAACAGAGACAGAGAGATTGCAGACAGATGTATGCACAGGTGCACAGGCACAGCCAAATAAATAATGGGCTGCTATTCATCAGCCGTGGCCGGATCTCATGATATGTAGATGTTCTGCGTATTTTTGTTTTGGACTTCAGCCTTTCTGCTTTCTTTAAGAGCTGGTGGCAAATGCGCTGAAGAGAGGACTCCACAAGAGGAAACCGGCTGACATGTACAAGAACTGTCCCATACATCAGACTCAGATGAACCAATCAACTTTGCCTACAACAGCACCTGTGACAGTCAAGACTTCAGGAGATTCATCCTGGAGCTCAATCCTTCAGGTCTCCTCCAAAGTAGATGAGATCCCTCACTGATCAAATCACGTCCTAACAATCCATACATTACAATATGTGTTTAATAAGAAACTCATGATGATGATAAGAAGACTGTTGTAGTGGATTTTGCTTGTTTCATGCAAAAACAAAACAAACAAGAAGAAAATAACCAACAAAACCAGCTTCAAGAGTAGCAGGATACAAAATAAAAGCAAATGGATTGCATACATTTCATCATAAGAGGGGAACTAAAATCAGAAACATTTGAGTAAGAATGAGCTGTTTTAGTTTATTTCACAGTTCTTGTCAGGAGAGGTTTATTGCTGATTTGGTAAAGGCTATCTTGCTGACTAGCTTTAATCAGTATAAATCTACAGGTATGTCATAGATATAATAATAATTTAATACCTTGAACATTTGCTGGTTAACTTGTACAGCTTTGTAATAATGTCAAACTAAACATTTAAGTAAATTTAAATCATCTTTTTTCTTGTATTAAATACACTTATTTTGATGTGTTGACTAACATACTAAATCACACCGTAGCTATAATTTTAACCATAGTGTTTTTTGATATTACATGTAATTAATATTTAAATGTATTAGTTTCGATAGAAATTGCATTAAAATATATTTTAATTTATCACAAATGCTTTAACCATAGTATATATTAACCATGACCCAAGACAATAAAAATAATTCTGAAATTACATATAAAGATGTACTTAAGTGGGTCATAAAAGCACTGTTAAGTTCAACTAATTGCATTTTATATAAACTGAAACTACACTGTAAAGAGTGATGCTGACTTAACTTAATAAAAATGAGGAAACCCATTGCCTTAAAATGATTAAGTAATAATTAAATTAAATTAAAATATTAGAAAAAAGGTTAAGTGACAATTGACAATCCACTTAACTTATACTTTTTTATTATTAATTACTTAATCTTAAAGCAACGGGTTTCCTCATTTTTTTAAAGTTAAGTCAACTTATCACTTTTTTTGTTTCATCTTAAAATAATTTGTTACCCTGCTGACTTAACTAAAATATTCCAGTTGTGCCTTAAATTAACATTGAGTATCTTAAAATTTCAAGTTGACTAAACTAAAAAATTTTAAGTCAGCGGGGTAACAAATTATTTTAAGTTGAAACAACTTTTTGAAACATTTTTTTTTTACAGTGTATAATAATGTATTATTTCATTAGTTAAGGGTTCAAAAATTGTACAAAAAAGTTAAGTGTTCATTAATTTCACACTTAAGTATATTGTTTTAAAATGATTATTTCCATAATAAATACTCTTTTTAAAAGTCTTTTTTTTTTTTTTTGCAAGGACAATGGTTCATATTTCTTTTTCTGTGCGACTTTACCTCATTCACAAAATCCTATGCAAGGTTAAGCTGAGTTCACTTGTAGGGTCTAACAAGCAAGATTCAGCTCACTCGTGTTGGTCGCCACTTGATGTCTAAATCTCTTTTCAGAAACAAAATGTCTCATTGACACTTCCATTGAACTTTAATTACACTTGTAATTGGATCATCCTAAACACATCTTAATAGCAGGTCTAAAAGCCTGATTAGATAAGCTAAGGCAGGTTTTGTGATGGGTAATTATGCCTGATGAAGGTCTTCAGGAGACTCTGTTAAAGCACTGGAAGCGGATCAGAAGCATCAGCATTGATCTTTATCCTGACTGCAGTGTTCACGGCCCACACAGAAACATATCTGGCGTAGGATTTACTTTATACTCAGAAATTGTTAGTAAATTTCACAAATAGTTAGAAAGAAACTGCAAGTAACACTTGTATTATTGCAAATTAATTTTCTTTTTTCTTGTAAAACATACTCCGATTATCTTTTTTTTTACAGTGCACATCGTGTAAGTGGGAAAGTTCGAATGCACCAGCAGGTTTTAACAATCAATAAACTCTAAAGTCATGCACTATATGAATGTGTAACTAAATGTGTAAAAAATGTGAAACTATTTAACCATATGTGCTTACCATAAATAAACCCTTCACGGCCATGCTAAAGGTCTCAAGTTTCATGTATTTATAAAACCCTTTAAAACCAGAATGATGACCGTTTCTGTTGTGAATCAGGTTGATTCTTTTGAATAATTAAAAAAAAAAATGAAACTACTGGTTCTCTATAATGTAAACCTTAAAGGAATGCATGCAAGTCATCAAGCTCAGTCGATTATGCTCTAATGAACACAGCCCCTGTATGAGTAAAACATAAAGCACTCATTACAGCTCATTCAGACCACTAAAAACCTGACTGTGATTTGAGTTTAAAGAGCAAACTCTACTATTGGCAAAGTGCCACAACCATTTCTGCCATAACACAGTCGAGTTAGGGAAAAAAAAGCAACCGCTCATTATCCAGCTAATGAATTAAAAGAGAAAAAAAGCACATCTCACAGAAACCCTTTGATGCTCTAACGCAGGGCTTGGTGGGCCAGTTATGGAGCTTTAACGAGTCTGATCCATCAAGCAGCCTAATTCTTCTGAATGGTTTGCAAGACACGTTCTCAGGTAGAGGTTTTCACAAGGGCCACCCTGAAACTTCCTCACAGAGTTGCAAATGAAAGGTCAAGAGGTTAATCAATGAGGGTGTATAAATGGCTTCTTGATCCCTCCATTTAAATGAGGGAAAGCCTAATCATTGCTTTCACCTGCACCGAATCACAAGCTAGGCTTCTGCTGAATTTCCTCTGATACATTTGGAGACTCAATTTAGGACATTTAATCTAGTGAAAACTAAATATACTAAAATGCATTTGAAAAACATTAATTTCATGCTAAGTATACTACAAATACATTTACATATTTATGTGCTTAATAAAAATACCCCGCTATTGTACTTTTGGTATACTAAACTGCTATCCTTAAAGTCTGCTAAACTGGAACAACTACACTGAACAAAATTATAAACGCAACACTTTTGTTTTTGCCCCCATTTTTCATGAGCTGAACTCAAAGATCTAAGACTTGTACACAAAAGGCCTGTTTCTCTCAAATATTGTTCACAAATCTGTCTAAATCTGTGTTAGTGAGCACTTCTCCTTTGCCGAGATACTCCATCCACCTCACAGGTGTTGCATATCAGGATGCTGATTATACAGCATGATTATTGCACAGGTGTGCCTTAGGCTGGCCACAATAACAGGCCGCTCTAAAATGTGCAGTTTTACTGTATTGGGGGGGGGGGGGGGGTCCGAAAACCAGTCAGTATCTGGTGTGACCACCATTTGCCTCACGCAGTGCAACACATCTCCTTCACATAGAGTTGATCAGGTTGTTGATTGTGGCCTGTGGGATGTTGGTCCACTCCTCTTCAATCGCTGTGTGAAGTTGCTGGATATTGGCAGGAACTGGAACACGCTGTCGTATACGCCGATCCAGAGCATCCCAAACATGCTCAATGGGTGACATGTCCGGCGAGTATGCTGGCCATGCAAGAACTGGGATGTTTTCAGCTTCCAGGAAGATGAAAGGCACAACAATGGGCCTCAGGATCTCGTCACGGTATCTCTGTGCATTCAAAATGCCATCAATAAAATGCACCTGTGTTTGTTGTCCATAACATACGCCTTACCATACCATAACCCCACCGCCACCATGGACCACTCGATCCACACCATTGACATCAGCAAACTGCTCACCCACACGACGCCATACGCGCTGTCTGCCATCTGCCCTGTACAGAGAAAACTAGGATTCATCCGTGAAGAGAACACCTCTCCAAAGTGCCAGACGCCATCGAATGTGAGCATTTGTCCACTCAAGTCGGTTACGATGACGAACTGCAGTCAGGTCAAGATGAGGACGACGAGCATGCAGATGAGCTTCCCTGAGACGGTTTCTGACAGTTTGTGCAGAAATTCTTTGGTTATGCAAACCGATTGTTGCAGCAGCTGTCCGGGTGGCTGGTCTCAGACGATCTTGGAGGTGAAGATGCTGGATGTGGAGGTCCTGGGCTGGTGTGGTTACACGTGGTCTGCGGTTGTGAGGCCGGTTGGATGTACTGCCAAATTCTCTGAAACGCCTTTGGAGACGGCTTATGGTAGAGAAATGAACATTCAATTCACGGGCAACAGCTCTGGTGGACATTCCTGTAGTCAGCATGCCAATTGCACGCTCCCTCAAAACTTGTGACATCTGTGGCATTGTGCTGTGTGATAAAACTGCACATTTTAGAGCGGCCTTTTATTGTGGTCAGCCTAAGGCACACCTGCGCAATAATCATGCTGTATAATCAGCATCCTGATATGCCACACCTGTGAGGTGGATGGAGTATCTCAGCAGAGGAGAAGTGCTCACTAACACAGATTTAGACAGATTTGTGAACAATATTTGAGAGAAACAGGCCTTTTAAGTACATAGAAAAAGTCTTAGATCTTTGAGTTCAGCTCATGAAAAATGGGGGCAAAAACAAAAGTGTTGCGTTTATAATTTTGTTCAGTGTAATTTTGTGCTTAATGCACTTTAATTGTGCGGAACTAGTGCTGAAGTCCAACTAAAGATATACTGAAGTATATTTGATTAAGCTAAAGTGGAACTATTGCAAGAATACTTCGGGTACACTTTAATTATCTTGCATTTAAAGACCAATATTATTAAAAGATTGAACAATCCTCATCAATAGTGATACTAAAAACACATTTTTTAAGGCTTAATATTAAGAAAAGTAGTACTCCAAGTAAAGTTTAATTATAATTTTTATAACAGCAAGTCTCAAGCGATATGTCAGTAAATATATTAATAGATTTGAACCATCTAGGGTAACTCTGTTGAAAAATCCATATATGCATATGCTGGTTAGGGATGCTTTGAAGCATGGCTGCTGGTTTGAGCTGGTCCTAAGCAACCAGCTCCTGCTCGTGACCAGCTAAGGACCAGCTTAAACCAGCTCAAACCAGCAGCCATGCTTCAAAACATACCTAACCAGCATATGCTGGATTTTTCAACAGGGAAGAACTACATAAGGGACCACTACATGCCTGCTTTTCCCCACTAGTCAGAGCACATGATCATACCCATCTCTGCCTCTATGTGACTGCCATCACAAAGACCTCTCACAGATAAAAGCTCTACATTCACAAGCTAATCTTGTATTGGTTATGAGATTTATCACTGGGATCCAGTAGCAGAGCCTACAGTGTTTCTCCGTCTGAGCTGCCGTCCACTTTCAAGACAATCAATAAGCAATCAGTAGGAAGCTCACAGGGACATTTGGCCTGCATTCTTGAGCACATCAGAGCTGGAGTTCATACGCGAGCGGCCCAATCCTCTGAGCGATCGCTGCAGTTTAAAGAGAATTCTCAATCAGATCACTCACTCTTGACACATCGGCGCCGTTTGATCTCAGGCACAGCAGCTTCCGAAGTGTGTATAAATAGATGCGCTAGCATAGATAAAATAAGAAGGGTCGAGTCTCTGGACGTCTGAAAATGAATGCAGGGTACATATAAAATGACTGAGATTATTCATTTAAAGAGCAGAGAGACTTGTGCATCTCACAGAGCATGAAAAAATCTGTCTACATTAAACTCATACGCCGGCCGCGTCATGTCTGCACATCAGAAAGCCTAGAGAGCTGCTCAAGGGGGGTGTTTACTTTTGCACGCACTGTGTTGATGGTGTAATCCGTGTGAGCACACCTTTACTATTAGTCGTCTGGCACATGCATACATTTACATAAGCCACATTAATGTTTTGTCTGGTGATCTGCTGACGGCCTGTGAGCATGTGTTCCAGGTCTGAAGTGCAGGTTAATGGGGAAACCTTGTGGGATGAGGAGAAGCGGGGGGTTGAGGTGTGATTTTCACACTTCCTGAACACATAGTCATTACAGAATCCATCCAAGACATCCAAGGGGTGGTGTTTGATAAAAACACCCTATGACAGGTGCAAATTGAATTGTTTTGTTGATCCACCCCCAGCTATCATTCTTTCCAGACTGAACGCAGAGCCTTGACCATGTGGACACTGACGGCTGTTCCTGCCTTGTAAAGGTACTTGAGACACTGTCTGCATCAGTCGATCAGTCGAGTTATATACAATCATGTAATGCATTTTACTTGATAAGCATGGCTAAAGCAAAAAAGATCCTGTTTCACACTTCACTTCCACACAATGAGCCTCTGAAATCTGACCAAACACTCATGATGTAGTTCAGTGTATATTATTCTAGTAAACTAGATCCGCTTGTTTCCTTCAAATACAATTTCAAATTTCAAAATGGTTCCAGTGCTTCTCTGACATGTATAATTCATCAGATATAACATCCTCAGAACTATTTCAAGAGTAGCATTTACTTTACTATTACTTAGTGGAAAAAGGCTCCTTCAGTAAATATTTTATCCCAAATATGTGACCCTGGAGCACAAAAGCAGCACAGCTATATTTGTAGCAATAGCCAACATTACATTGTATGGGTCAAAATTATCCATTTTTCTTTTATGCCAAAAATCATTAGGATGTTAAGTAAAGATCATGTTCCGTGAAGACATTTTGTAATTTTTCTTCCATAAATATATCAAAACTTAATTTTTGATTAGTAATATGCATTGCTAAGAGCTTCATTTGAACAACTTTAAAGGTGATTTTCTCAATATTTAGATGTTTTTGCACCCTCGGATTCCAGATGTTAAAACAGTTAAATCTCAGCCAAATATTGTCCGATCCTAACAAACCATGCATCAATGGAAGCTTATGTATTCAGCGTTCAGATGATGTATAAATCTCAATTTCAAAAAATTGACCATTATGACTGGTTTTGTGCTGCATGGTCACACATCTCATTTGAAAGTGTGAAAGTGACTATAAAATGACTACGGTCGAAAGAGTGAACAGAAAAGGGAAAGTTCTCAACAGCTGAAAGAGTGATAGGAAGTTTCCCTCCTCCCGCAGCATGTGTCAACACACGGACGCATCCGTGCCGATCACGTCTGATCGTACCTGTGCCTCATTGAGCTATTGTTCTCATTCAATTCCTCTTGGTAATGATGCACACCCCCCCACCAACACCCACACACATGCACATGCAGATGGATGTAAAGTGTCTACTCACAGCCTCTCTGTGGTTCGGGGTATGTTCCTGGGCATGGTTTTGAGCCCCAGCCCGTGGCAGTCCACTGTGGTGCCGCTGCAAGTGCAGAGCGCAGGGCATGCCGTGGCAGCCTTGCACAGCAGCAGTATCCGGATACACGCCTCCACCAGTCTGCCTACAGATTGTCCTCCTCTCGCAGGCATGATCTCGCAAGCTTTGAGACACGAGCGCCCGGGCTAGTGCTCTCCCGTTTCCAGAATGTGAGGAGAGAAAAAAAAAAGCAGCTCCTGTGCTCTCACTTTGTGCACAAACTCTCCTTTCCCTCTTCTTGGAGGAGTTGCTTTGCCGCTTCTTCTCCTGCCTCACTGCTTTGCTCAGCAGCGCTCTGCCGTCTGCCTGAAGAAAGGGGGATACGGAACAGCACAGGAACAAAAAATCTCTATCCTCTCTTACACACACACACACGGCAGTAATCCATCACAAGGATCTACAAATAGCAGTTCCCGGACTCCTCCCACCCCCTACCCTCTCTCACACCCCTCCCTATCAAACCCTGCTCTCCCCCACCCCTGCCAGAACCTAAAACTCCCCTCTCTCAGGCTCGCAGGAGCCCCTGCAGACAGACGGCGCAGCGATGGCCTCCCCACATGGCACGCCGCAGCCGTCCTCAGGCAAAGGCCCCTGTGAAGAGAGTGGCCCGGGGAGGGGTCCACTGGGGAAAGGCAGTGTGCCCATACCCCCCATCATCCCTCCCCTCCCCAAAAGAGCAGTGTATAATCATGTTTTGGGATGGGGGAAGGTTAGAAATGCAGAGAGCAAAATGACAGAGCCTTTGTGGAAAGCACTTTTTTTTGTCGCTTGACTTCTTCATTGAAAACCAAACCTTTGCTCAAGTTTGAAGGAGATCTTGTGAGCGTAACAAATTCATAACAATTCAAATCTGCCATCTGAGCAGAGCCCTTGTCTTTTTTTTTTTTTTTGCATCGGATCATAACAAATGTTGATTGTCTCAACATTACACTTTGGTGTTATTTCCTTGTAAGAAAGTTTAAAAGAATGAATGCAATGAGATCATGCTGTTTTGTTGATTTGCAACAAAACATTTTTGGAATGCAAGACATTGTCAGCATTTATTGCCGTGCTCATACTGTACCAGCAAAAGGTCGAATTGTGGATATACTGAATAATGTGAATGCCGATTAAATTAAAGCCCTAATGAATACATGCCTTTAAAAATCAATGACATTCTCTGCAGCAAGCAATTACTACAATGTTTAAAAACAAAAAGCACACCAAAAAAAAAAATATATATATATATCTTCAAGCATTAAGCATGGTAAAAAGTAATGCATTTCTATCTTATTTTAAATAGGGTGTTCTTGTGTGTCAGATACAAATAAAATGTTATAACAGTGCAAAGAACATAATGTGATGAATAAGCATTATGACAGACTGGGACATTCTGTCATGTTGCATATCCATCCAGTGTAATGTGTCAGCAACACTAACAATAACACTGTGTCCATCTTAATGAAAGGTTTTTCTGGACAAAAGAATATGCTGAAAAGACTTCTCCACACATCTGATTACTTCACACAAATTCCTCCACTGCTCCCCCTTGTGGCTAAAATTGAAAAATAATTTTGCAAAAGTTTCTTACCGTTGGTTACATGCATTTCTTTATACTGACTACTTCACTAAAACTCAAAACAATGTTTTTCTTTTCCCCAACACCCATGTAGACATTTACCTAATGTAATTTCCAAAATGCACTAAAATTATCAAAACACTTCAAATGTTCTTGACTCCAAGCCTATTCACTGTAGGTCTATCCACAACAAGACTGAATATTTGTTGCAAATGTTCTTTGCGAAAAAGTGTGACCTTCATATTGGAAAAGAGCCAATGAAGAAAACTGACCAATGAGACCAGATTTTACTGATGCTGCACAATGCAGTGCAATGATGGTGCCAAACAGAAGAGGAACAGGAAATTCAGACATTGGATGTAGAGCTGCTCTTGAGCATCCCCAAAAAATAATGAATATAAGATATCTGCAGACCCATGTCTTTGCTCTTCCTCTTAGTCTTTTATTTAAAATGTTCATTCAGATGTTGTTTACTCAGATATACAGCATATACAACAATTATTGGCACCCTTTAATTTAATGCAATGTGTCTTCTACACTACATATTAATCTTTCAGAACATATAACAAAGGATTCGAGAGTTACTTGGGTTGGGACTTCATGGCTACGTTCACACTGCAGGCAAATGTGGCCCAAATCTGATTTGTGACTCAGATCTGTTTTTGTCATGACAGTGTGAACAGCACAAACCACATGGAATCTGATCTTTTCAATTCCGATTTGTGCCACTTCCATAAATTCGGTACTAAATCCGATTCAGGTCAGATGTTTTGCAATGCGACTGCAGTGTGAACGGTCATGTCGGATTTTATGCAACTTTTACATCACTATAGAATCTAGATCGACATTCATAATTCCGCGCTGACGGGAGACACTTCAAAGATTTTACATATCCAAAGTTATCAAGACAGTTGCGAGTGGTAATCAGTGAAGTGTGATGTGTCAGAACTCATAAGTATTACAGCGACAACTCTATATACAAGCAAAACATGAGGGCTCATATCATAAATGTTTCAAAACTCAGCTGTCTTTTGTCACATCCTTGTCTTTATTTTTCATATCGCCTGTGCATAATTTCGCTGGCTTCTGCAACAGATCATAATATAAATAAATGCGTAATCGCTTACTTTATGTCCTCCGTGTTTACTTCCGTATGACAGCGCGCTGCGCATGTGTTGCCAAATCCAGTTTCCCTGCAGAATTGGGCTACTTTTTCCCCTGTTGCCGTGGGTTGTTTTACAACTTCGTGGGTTTACGCGACACCACTAATGCGATATTTACTCCCCTGAACATGGTTGGGCTAGTTTTGAGAAGCAATTGGGCGGATTTTGTTGTGAAAACCAGGAAACCCTGTTCGTATTGTTCTTTTGCGCATATCTGATATTGGCCACATTTACAACAACAATGTGAACAGCTACACAAAAAAAAAATTGGAATTGAGCACTAAGGTTTGCAGTGTGAACGTAGCCTAGGCTCACAGCCTGGACATAGCCCTTGTTGAATTTCTTGTTTCTTGTAGTTTCATTGTTGAGTTCATCTTGATTGCCTCCCCTGGTGTTCCTTGTTTGACCCTGTGTAGCTATACATTACAAGCTCTAGTTTTTCCTGTGTTCTCTGTCAGGTCTTGTCCATTCATGGTCGTCTCATGTGTGTGCTTAGTTCTGTTTTCTCGTATTTTGTTTCCTGGGTTTTGTTTATTAGTATAATTATCTTAATCTGCATTTAGATCCAGCTCTCCTTGGTGTCATCCCTCTCCTTGGAGTTCATCCTTGTGACAGAAGACCACAAAAATGGATTTAACAGTTTGACTCGTGGGCTCATGGCACGGGACCAGGACTACCCCGAGGTGTTCTGTGACTTGTTTGTAGTGTGGACTAGGAGGAACTGGTGCTAAAGGCCTTGTTTAGGACTGGACTTAATGAGCTGATAAAGTCCTGTTAACCAAAAGACAAGTTTGTTCACTGTCAGGAACAATTAATTAATTATGCTCTCTGGCTCAGTTTCTATTTCTACACCGTGGGATATGTCACGGCTCCCAGCACTCCACTGCCAGAGGAGGCTCCCTCATACATGCTCCTCAACAAGGCTCCAAGGAGGAGAAGGAGAGGGGGAAAGGTCTTGGTGCCAGTGGAGATGGAGACCATGGTGGAGCCAGCGGCGGCATTGGTCCCCTTCTTCTTCGGTACTGCCGGTTCTCTGCCGCACTGGTTCCACCATGATTTCCACTTCTGCCTTGGTCCTTTGCTCTGTTGATTCTACCTTGGCTCCCTGCTTCACTGGCTCCACCATGATTTCCATCAACGCCTTAAGCCCTATTCACACAGGATTAGTATTACCTGGTGACCTCTAGTCCTTTGTAATAATTGCAGAGGTTGTCTGTAATCTTAATCCCGTGCTAATCGGCCATGTCTGTAATTTGTAAAGTACAAATTCACTCGCAAATGACCTACCGTATTTCGCCGAACACAGAGTGTTTTGATAGTATTTTGGGTGCTGGGTCATATCCCTATACACCATACAACTATATGATTTGCAGAAAGACAAAGCTGAAAACCATCAGTAGAGCAAAACAAAAAGAAAGATTAGATGGAGATGGATGGCATATATGCGGTAAGGAATATTCTTCTGTTTACGATACACTGCTCAAAAATATTAAAGGAACACTTTGAAAACAAACACATCAGATCTCAATGGGGAAAAATATCATGCTGGATATCTACACTGATATGGACACATCGTTTGATGGAAATGAAAATGATCAACCTGCAGAGGGCTGAATTCAAAGACACCCCAAAAATCAAAGTGAAAAATGATGCAGCAGGCTAGTCCATTTTGCTGAAATTTCATTGCAGCAACTCAAAATGGTACTCAGTAGTTTGTATGGCCCCCACGTGCATGTATGCATGCCTGGCAACATCGGGGCATGCTCCTAATGAGACGACGGATAGTGTCCTGGGGTATTTCCTCCCAGATCTGGACCAGGGCATCACTGAGCTCCTGGTCAGTCTGAGGTGCAACCTGGCGATGTCGGGTTGGACCGAAACATAATGTCCCAGAGGTGTTCTATTGGATTTAGGTCAGGCGAGTGTGGGAGCCATTTAATGGTATCAGTTCCTTCATCCTCCAGGAACTGCCTGCATACTCTCGCCACATGAGGCCAGGCATTGTCATGCACCAGGAGGAACTCAGGACCCACTGCACCAGCGTAAGGTCTGACAATGGGTTTAAGGATTTCATCCCAATACCTAATGGCAGTCAGGGTGCTATTGTCTAGCCTGTAGAGGTCTGTGCATCCCTCCATGGATATGCCTCCCCAGACCATCACTGACCCACCACCAAACCGGTCATGCTGAACGATGTTGCAGGCAGCATAACGTTCTGCATGGCTTCTCCAGACCCTTTCACGTCTGTCACGTGTTCTCAGGATGAACCTGCTCTCATCTGTGAAAAGCACAGGGTGCCAGTGCGGACCTGCCAATTCTGGTGTTCAATGGCAAGTGCCAGTCGAGCTCCATGATGCTGGGCAGTGAGCACAGGACCCACTAGAGGACTTTGTCTGTTTCTGATTGTTTGGTCAGAGACATTCACACCAGTGGCCTGCTGGAGGTCATCTTGTAGGGCTCTGGCAGTGCTCCTCCTGTTCCTCCTTGCACAAAGGAGCAGATACCGGTCCTGCTGATGGATTAAGGACCTTCTACGGCCCTGTCCAGCTCTCCTAGAGTAACTGCCCGTCTCCTGGAATCTCCTGCATGTTCTTGAGTCTGAGCTGGGAGACACAGCAAACCTTCTGGGAATGGCACGTATTGATGTGCCATCCTGGAGGAGCTGGACTGCCTGTGCAACCTCTGTAGGGTCCAGGTATTGCCTCATGCTTAGGGTGGCCATATGTGCCACTTATACGGGACACGTCCTGGCCAGGATTTTTATATTGCTTAAAACATCAAAAGTAGTTTGACCAATAACATGCAGGTATTGTACATAATTGACCAATCATGGCATGTGAGAAGGTGAGATCTACAGAGAACGATCAAAATACGTGCACGTTAGGTGTGTTTGTTCATTTGTTCAACTTGAAGCGGCACTGCGCACCGATCATTGTATGACACCAAAGTACTGCGAGAGCGATTCGAAAGCATAAGGAGCTGTCTGCTCTGCTCTCTATAGCTCTCGTGAATGTCATTCAACGATCAATCTGCACAGTGCAAACAGCCAAAACCTGGATATTTTAGACAACATAGAAATCCTGGCAAGGACACATCCCGTAAAAATGGCCGGTTTGGTCACCCTACTCATGCTAGCAGTCGTGACACTGACCCTAGCCAAATGTAAAACTAGTGAAAAACAGTCAGAAAAGATGAGTAGGGGAAAAAATGTCAGTGGCCTCCACCTGTAAAACCATTCCTGTTTTGGGGGTTGTCTCATTGTTGCCCATCTAGTGCACCTGTTGTTAATTTTATTAACACCAAAGCAGCTGAAACTGATTAACAACCCCCTCTGCTACTTAACTGACCGGATCAATATCCCAGGAGTTTAATTATCTTGATGCTATACTCTGATTTAAAAAGTGTTTTTAATTTTTTGGAGCAGTGTATATAATTTTATGCAAAGACTTGCCATCATATCTGGGTGATAAGTCAGTAAATTCGACTAAAACCACAGGCTTCGCTTATCCCGTGTGAATGCGCCACATGAAATTCTGATGTGGGGTGCAATTTCTAAATCACACAAGGTCCCAAGATAATTCTAATCCCGTGCGAATAGGGCTTTAGTCCCCCATTCTGCCTAAGTTTTATACTCCATAAGCTCCACTGCGGTGATCTCCATCTCTGCCTTGGTCTCCTACTCCAGTAGATTCAGCTCCTCCTTTCCACCTCATGGACCTGGCCCTCCATCTCTACCTCTAGTGCACAACCACCTCCCACCTGAACTGCTTTGAATGTAGTTTCTGGAATTTTTTCCTTAATGGTGCGGCTCTGTTACTTTCTGTTCTTTAATTTTTGTCTGGACTTTAATGTTAAAGTTCTTTTTTTTCCTCTTGGTTTCCTATTTTCTGTTCCAGTTTTTAGTCCCTTTGAACTATCATGGTTGATTTGTTCCCCTTGATTGTCTCTCCAGATGTTCCTTGTTACTTTCCTTGCCCTTGTGTATACAGTAAAAGCTTTAGCGTTTCCTGTCTCCCTTATCGGGTCCTTTCCTTTCGTGGACATCGTGTGTGTGTGTGTGTGTTGAAAGTTCCAATAATGTCTGGTAAATTGTGGATATATGAGGATGTTCTTTGAAGACACCAAAGGCTTTGTATGGCAAACAAGCCGTGGTTATGTAGGTGCTGTCTAATTATAGTTGTGGAGACTTTTTGACATCAATACCTAACTAACATCTGCTACTGTTGGAGTTTGTTTGGCCACTCAAACATCCTCCTCTCTGTGTGTGGGGCTGTTATGCGCTTGATATTATAAAGGCGATAACTGCGCAAAATTTAAATGAGATTTGACTGTAGCAGTGGGTGCAAATAGCAGAGGCAGCCAATGAGACTCTCTCATATATTAGTGAGAGCAAAGTGTATAACTTACAAACAATATAGGCTAAATAAAACAAGAAAATACAAACACCAAGGGGAAAACAAGAGTGTCACCAAAACAAATAAATAGTCAAAACCAATTTCCGTAACTATTAACCCAAACCTCTAAGCTAATATACTAAAAAGAAAATCTGTAAACTGAAAACTTCAGCATATATGACGCCTTAACTAAACTACACTAACTAAACCAACGGGTGTTTATGCTGCTTGAGTAGTGAGCCAGATCAGCGTCAGACTTTACTCAGTTCTGTGCCTTCAGTCGAGCCCCGAAAGTCTAGTCAGCGATGATTGATTGTTAATATGTCTGTCATGTGGTTCAGGGCCTTGACACATCTTTGGGTTTGTCAATTTATTGATATGTAGGCCTACTGCACTATCCATTACGTTTGAGAGACTACACCGTTTCAAGTCTTGTGTCAAAGTAACACTTGTTTCCACTAGTAATTAGCCAGAGTGACAAACGCAGTGTGTTGTGGTTAACCACTTGGTCATAATTCTGAGCTCTTTACTTGACTCTACATTGCTGTTTTGCTTCCCTTTATTTGGTATAATTCTGCTGGTTTTTGATCTTATAACCAATTTGTAAACAACTGTAGATATTTTCTTTACTGTTAGATTAAGAGTGCAGTGGCTGCAACAGTGGTGACCAGCGCAAAGTGTTACGGCACACAATAATTTATTATTTTGACATTCTTCGCATTCTGCTTACCATTTATCTAATATATAGTTGATTAAGGGATGTAGGTCTAAAGGTGGGATTTTGCATTTACTGATTCTCTATAATTTTTCAGCTGTGTCTGCTTGTTCATTTACACTAATACAGCTATATTCTGGAATCCAGCAGAAAATATGCCGTGATTGATTCTTCATAACTGATCTTTTTTACACTGCACTGAACCCTGAGTTAACATCTATTTAGACCCTACTTTTAACCCTGGATAAACATCTAAATGTAAAACAGTGGCACAAATTGTGTTAATTGCAGTAAAGAAAATATGGTTTCACTCTCACAGTTATGGTTCAAGAAGTCTTTTGTCAGGACATGCTGGATGGTACAGTCAGGAATAAGCCCAAGTGATCCGCAAGAGCAAGACAAGCCAGTACTTAAAGGTTGCATGCTGCGTTCATCAAATCAATGCCGTAAATATAAATACTGTTAAAGGGGTCATATGATGCTACATGCACTTTTACAAGTTGTTTGAACTGAAATGTGTGTTGGCAGTGTGTGTGTACACAACCACCCTATAATGATAAAAATCCATACGGTGTTTATTTTTTAATCTACTAAAATCATTACCCCTTTCTCAAATCGAGCCTGTCTGTGACGTCACACAGACAGGCCCCTCCCACGATAGTTAGATTGACAGCAGCATTTTAGAACAGACTGCACTGATATCTTAAGCTGGCTGCACACTATAGACGATTTTCAAATATTAAACGATTTTAAAACCATGGGAGACCACACACGAAGACAGTTCAACCGATTTTTAGCCTTATAATCCTCTGAACGCACACACTATAATTTCAGTTTTGTTGCTTTTACGCTGAACTAAATCATAAACGCAACACTTTTGTTTTTGCCCCCATTTCTCATGAGTTGAACTCAAAGATCTAAGACTTTTTCTATGTACACAAAAAGCCTATTTCTCTCAAATATTGTTCACAAATCTGTCTAAATCTGTGTTAGTGAGCACTTCTCCTTTGCCGAGATACTCCATCCACCTCACAGGTGTTGCATATCAGGATGCTGATTATACAGCATGATTATTGCACAGGTGTGCCTTAGGCTGGCCACAATAAAAGGCCTCTCTAAAATATGCAGTTTTATCACACAGCACAATTCCACAGATGTCGCAAGTTTTGAGGGAGCGTGCAATTGGCATGCTGACTGCAGGAATGTCCACCAGAGCTGTTGCCCGTGAATTGAATGTTCATTTCTCTACCGTAAGCCGTCTCCAAAGGCGTTTCAGAGAATTTGGCAGTACATCCAACCAGCCTCACAACCACAGACCACGTGTAACCACACCAGCCCAGGACCTCCACATCCAGCATCTTCACCTCCAAGATCGTCTGAGACCAGTCACCCGGGCAGCTGCTGCAACAATCGGTTTGCATAACCAAAGAATTTCTGCACAAACTGTCAGAAACCGTCTCAGGGAAGCTCATCTGCATGCTCGTCGTCCTCATCGGGGTCTCGACCTGACTGCCGTTCGTCGTCATAACTGACTTGAGTGGACAAATGCTCACATTCGATGGCGTCTGGCACTTTGGAGAGGTGTTCTCTTCAGGGATGACTCCTGGTTTTCACTGTACAGGGCAGATGGCAGACAGCGTGTATGGCGTCGTGTGGGTGAGCGGATTGCTGATGTCAATGGTGTGGATCGAGTGGCCCATGGTGGCGGTGGGGTTATGGTATGGGCAGGCGTATGTTATGGACAACGAACAAAGGTGCATTTTATTGATAGCATTTTGAATGCACAGAGATACCGTGATGAGATCCTGAGGCCCATTGTTGTGCCATTCATCCACAATCATCACCTCATGTTGCAGCATGATAATGCACGGCCCCATGTTGCAAGGATCTGTACACAGTTCCTGGAAGCTGAAAACATCCCAGTTCTTGCATGGCCAGCATACTAGGGTTGTTCCGACGATACCACAAAAAATTCTGGCAGCGCTATCGCCGAGTACTTGAACCCATGTACTGATCCGATACCATTTTCTTAAACAAGACCTAATGTTAGTTATGCGCGCTAGCTTTGCTTAACGCTGTGAATCGGAAATCAATTCTTCTTCGCTGCTCAGAATGCAAACGCAGGAAGTTGTGCTGCGTTGCCACAAGCAACCACTATTTAGAGCAGCGAAGAAGAAATGAAAACATGCTAGCAGTATGTCCGCGGTTTGGCAGTATTTCAGACTGGACCAATCAGCCTGTAAAACAGCGACATGTCTCATATGTCATACTGCAATTTCGAGAGGTGGCACAAGTAGTAGCAACTTTAACACAACTAACTTAATAAACCATTTGAAGACGCGTCACCCCGTAGAACATGATAGTTACACAAAAGCTAGGGCAGAGAAGGATGAGTCGTGCCAGACTCAACAAACTTTGGAAGCTTAATTCAAACGAAGAGAAAAGTTTTCAAAAGACAGCCAACGAGCGATAAAGATAACCGACAAAATGATCGAGTTTATTGTTCTGGATGATCAGCCGCTGTCAGTGGTCGAAAATGAGGGATTTCGCCGCTTAATCGTATATTTGGAGCCCCGGTACAGTTTGCCTGGTCGCAAATACATCTCTGAAACAGCGCTCCCCAAACTATATGAGACAGTGCGTGAACACATTAAATGTAAACTAAAAGATGTGCAATCAATCAGCTTTACTACCGACATCTATAGCTGCGACGTGACCCCACTGTCTTTACTAAGTTTGATAGCACATTGGGTGGATGCCGTCATCTTTTACTCTTCAAAGTGCAGTGCTGCAAGCTAACGAGTTTCGTGGGTCACACACCGGCAAGTTCATAGCTGAATCAATTGAGGGGATGCTTGTGAAGTGGAATATATCTAAGTCCTGTGTTCATGTTATTTTGCGCGACAACGCAACATGAAAAAAGCCATGGACGAGATGGGTGTGTCGAGTTTGGGGCACACTCGCTCCAACTGGTGGTACACGAAGGCCTGTTATCACAGAGAAGTGTGAGTGATGCTCTGGCGAACTGTAGGAAGATAATCGGCCATTTCAAACACTCGCCATTGGCCACAACGCGCCTGGAGGATATTCAGAGGGATCTAAAAATGCCCACCAAATGTTTGCACCAAGACGTGGCGACAAGATGGAATAGTACTTTTTATATGCTAGAGAGTTTACTTGAGCAGAAGCGGCCGATTTCAGCATACGCAGCTGATCACAACCTGCCAGCCACATTTCTATAAAAATGCCAAAATTCCATTTCATTGTCATAGTGTTTGGGAACATTCATGCATAATTTAAATACATACAAAATAAAACATTTTAGAAGAGAACGCAGCATCACGGTTGTCTGAACCAATGAGCGTTAAGCGGTGTCGTCAGTCATTTCCCATCATGCTTTTGATCAGCGCAATCGGTGGAGAGTAACTGCCTCGCCGTCGCAAGCATTTTTTTTGGCACACGTCAGCATGACATCAGAGCAAGTCAGACGTAACTCGGACACTTTTCTAACCGGCATGCACCTCGCGGTGATCACCGGTGATCGGTTCTGCGCAGATTTTGCTCATCTCAAACAAACCTAGTGACACGAGATCTCACTGACACTCGCGAGATCAAACATGACTAGAGAAGAAAAACAAATAGAGGACAATCAACGTTGTCAGCTGGCTCTCCTGGCGCGCGTTCTGTTTCACAGTGGAAAACAAAATATAGAAAAGAATATGGGTGATATTCTCTGCTTTCATGTCATGTTTGTGGCTGCCAAGTTTCAGCTGTAGAAGCACGCAACATCCGGTAGGTGATGCTTGCTCGGTCTCATTGGCTATCGCGGGTATCACGTCAGAGGGAGCCCGATGAAGAGTCGTAAATGTCAAACGAATTTGAGTTCGGTGACGCTCTGTCTCGATCGGGAACAGATAAATAATCGTAATGACATCACACAATAGAGGATTTTTGGACCAAAAAAAATCGCTTGCGACAAGCCGCGAATCAGGCCACCCCCCCGATCGTTAGGGGGTGCAAATCGGCCTTAAAATCCTCTAGTATGCGGCCAGCCTTACCTCAGACTAGTGCTGGGCAGTATGACCAAAAATTTATATCACAGTATTTTTCAAAATTATACCGGTTTCACGGTATATGACGGTATTTATTTTTTTCATGCATGACCGGGTGTTAACCACATTTTCTACTGATTGAGAGGAAAAACTGCAGTAGATTGACTTAGAACGCCCTATTTTACTGTCATGATGAGCGAATATTGTAGAAAAATTCCACACTAAATAGTGACTAAACGCGACTCGTTAATACATGTTAACCAGGAGTCCCTCTCATTTATAATCGCGACATCGTCTGATAAAATCAACATGCATATAACGTTACACTAAAGAGCGGCTGTGCAGTGGTTTTGGCTATATTACTTTTTTGTCTCATGCAGCGCACTGCCTGCGTATAAGTAACAAACCAAAAAAAAAGAAAAAAAAAAAAAAAAAAGTGCATAATATTAACAGACGAACTATCCTCATTATGAATCATTCCAAACAGTCAGTTAGAAGCAGGTGCTTGGAAACGCTGTTTTGTACTCATTTACTGATGAGTCTGCTGCGGTACGGCCGGCTGAATGCGGTGCTTCTCTGCCGCTCGCTGCACAGAACGGGCAGCACTTGAGACATCTTCCAACTGAACCATAGCTAAGGTTTATCCAAAAAAGTCGCTAGGTTTGTCAATTTGTATATTCTATGGAAAAAAGCCACTAAAAGGGTCTGAAAGTGGCTAAATAGAGTGCTAAAGTCACGCTGGTGGGTGTGAGACGCGGGAGCTGATGGCAGCGGGCGCTGGATATTGTGGATGAGTTCTTCTGTGTTCTACAGTTTCAGAACTTTCACGCTTAGTAACACATACAGCTGTGTCCTCGCCACAATGCAACAGTGAAAAGAGACCCCTCTCAAATAGTGTCGCGTTCCAAACGTTATTTAAATTACACCGGTATTGCGGTATTTTAAAAGTTCATATCATAAGAAAAATAAACACCGGTATTCGGTATCACTACCTCAGACCCGCCCTGAGTGAGCTGTCATCAGTTGTTTCACCGCTGGAGCAGATGTAGACAAGAATGACTCCTGAGCGATTGAGGTGTTTTGTTGTTGGATGTAATAATGAACATAGCAGTAGTCATTTACTCCCGTCATCTGAGCCGCTGAAGAGGATTAGGTTTGGTTCTGAAGGGAATGTGCCCTCCATCTACATAAATGTGTCTATGTTCGCGCAAATCATTCGTGATCCAGCTTCACCTACAGAAGAAGAGAGTACAAGGTTTTTTAAATGAATCTTTGCAAATGGCCTTTCCTAATAATGTGCTAATTAGCAAGTTTCACTATGAAAGCGGCTAAAGTAAACAGTCCCTTAGAGAGCAGCTCGGGAGAGGGGTGGAGTCAGCAGAGCTCATTAGCATTTAAAGGAGAATGACACAATACGGCTTGCTCTGACAAGAGCTGTTTTTTACACTACCATTGAGAAATTTTAACCAAACTATGTTAAAGACTTTTCATTAAGACCCTAAAGAATAATATCAACTTGTGGAAAATGGGCCTCATATGACCCCTTTAACCGGAAATTAACACATGTACAGTGTTACAGCCTTGAAACCTAGGGCCAGTTGTTCAAAAAGCTTAATCTGAATCTTACTTTTCTGCTGGTTTTTCAAAGCAAAATTGGACTGGATCACAATGATCCAGATACACACTTCTTCAGATTACCAAATTTGGATTATTAGTGCTCTATGGAGCACCTACATGCTGATGGAAAAAAAAAAATCAGAGAAATATATGTCAATGCTTTTGCATTCTCTCAGAAAAGTTCATTCACACAAGAAACTTTGCTGAACACTCATTAGTTTCAGCTGTATTCTATCAGGTATCTCAGTTATTCGTTATTCATGTATTTAAGTTCTGCTGTTTCAGTTCTTGGTTGTTGGGTCTCGTTGTCAACTCTACATGTTGTGGTGCTTCTTCTCTGTTGGATTTATCCTGATTAGATTATTAAAGATTGCCTATTTGCCTGAATCTTCTTTTCCGTGTGTGTTTATTCAACCCAACTGTGACAACTGTAGGCTACTGAAAGCCTTAAGAAGCTTAATGTCATGAATCCTGTCCGTGGTCTTCCATCTGCTCGCCACCAGAAGTCGCCTTTGCATTATATCGACTCTCAAACCACACAGACTGTTACACGTCACCCTGGACTACATTTCCCATGTTCCATTGCACTGATTACGCACTCACCTGCAGCCAATCACACACACTTTAAACACGAGGTCCTAACCAACGTTCAGGGCTGAGTATTGCTTGCGTTTATCACAGTGTAGTTGATAGCAACTTTACGGAGCCAGTTCATTAGTTTAGTGCCAGTTAGCCTTGTCTTTTCTTTGTCTGTTTACCCGTGTCTTCGATCTTTGCCCGCCTGTTGGATTACTCTCTTGCTCTGCCCTGGTTGGATATTGTTTGCACCTTGCTTGGACTATTGTCAGTCTTGGATTATCCGTTTGCTTCACCCTCTGGATATTGTTAGCCGCCGATCGACCACACCTGTTTAGGAATTCCCTCTGTCCTGTCTGGATTATCCCTGTTTGCTCTTGTCTGACCCCTTGCCGGTTTTTGACCATGTTTATAAATAACGCTTAATGTCTACCTGTCTAATGTCTGTATACAGTACATGATACAAGTGTTGTATTTTTGGTCCAGTTTTAAAGTTTTATTACATTTCTGTTCCTAAAATCCACCCTTCTGCTGGAATCAGTAATCCTGTTTTTTTTTTTTTTTGGATTAAATGTATCCCAATCTTACTAAAAACGTTTTGAACAACGCAAACTAACAATTTGATCCAGAGCAAAACCAAGATTGGATTTTGTTATCTTATCTGATTTCAGAATTATTTTATTGTTTTGAAAAACACATTTTCAAGATTTTATCCAATCAGATTGCATTTGAACAACTGGCCCCATAATCCTAACCCCGGGTAAAGACTGAATGGAATGAAACTTGAATGAAAAGGTTTACAATGGCCTGCTTTGAACAAATTTAAATGTGAAAAGTGCTTATGTGAAAAGCACAATACAGCATTTACACTGTACACTCCAAGCTTTACACTGTGGTGCATTTCCAACAAAATATAAGTGCTGTGTGCTTTTTCGTGTTTTGATTATATTTATATGCCTGATGAAGACCATGGGACCAAATCGTTGTGAATTAATCTATTTTTGGATACGTTTTGAAATACTGATAGTGTGCAGCATTCATTCATTATTTTGTTTGTAAAATGCTTTTACCTCAGTCGTTCACAACCTGCAAGTGTTGATTTAAAAAAAATACCTTCTTCATCAGTGCAAACGACAGGTCGCTTTCAGGCTCGTTTTCAGTGGATTGTAGGTAAATATTCCACTTTATCTACCATTTGTGTTCCTTGTTTTCGTATCGCGTTATAGTTTTAAAGCAAGTCAAATGATTCACGGGAACTGTCCACATGATTCAGACTGATTTGCGAACTGAGACGAGACTAGTTTGACCGATTCGTTAAAGAGATCCGACTCAAATGACTCGTTTAAACCGGAAGTGCGCCACCGTCTGGTCATTTGTGACAAGTGGCGTCATTCTACTTCACAACAGTTAAAATAACTGTAAACACCAATAATTCATAAAAAAAAAAAAAATGTTTGCAAATACATATTCTGTAGAGAATATTAAAACCTTAACTTTTTTTTTTTTTTTTTAAATGTAAATCTACATTTTAATTGCATTTGAAAGACAATGTGTTACAAAATATACAAATAAAACAAAATCACAGCATACTCAAAGGCATCTTGGTTTGTAATCGCAACAATCTAACATGTTTAACCCAAATGAAGTGGTTATGTTGTATATATTATGTATTGTTCTTTATGCCTGTGGTGTAACAACAAGGAATATCACCCATTTAAGAAAAGAGGGAATTCTGTTTGGACTAAAGGTAATGTGATGGGGTGCATAATAAATTCATTCTTTCTTATTACTTTTCATATATTTTGCTACATTTCTGACAGTTTCATGCAAATTTCTTTAGTCTGTGTTGTAATTTGTTGACATATATCTGACATATTTGAATCTAAATTTAGCTATAGTCTTATTTATATTTCCAGAAGGATGCAAGCTCCTGATGCCCAAAAGACCACCAAGAGCACCGAGCACTTCAGCGGGGGACGGCGATGAGGAGATTCAGAGAGAAGGAAGACTTATATACAACCTTAGGTATATAAATTTAAGAAATCATGAGCCAAATTAAATGAGAAGGAGGACCAAAAATGTCCACCCTGTTAGGGACAAATGAACAACAATTTGAAATTTATGCATAAATTTAATAAAGTTTAAATACACTTCTTCTTCTTCAACTTAAACATCAGTTGCTGTCTCTATCACTCTGTGTCCAGCTGGTTTTCTGACTGAACAGGGTGGACATTTTGTCCTAAAATCAGCGATTACAATAAGTCTGAGCAAAAAAATGCTAACACAGATGCTCTATCAAATAAAGAACTGAATGTTTTTTTTTTTTTTTTTTTTAAATTTCTATTTAAAGCATATCATTGCTCTTTTGTTGGTTCTGATTGCTTCCATTGTCCTCATTTGTACGTTGCTTTGGATAAAAGCACCTGCTAAATAACTAAATGTAAATGTATTTACTTTTTTCATATTCCCCTTAACAGGGTGGACATGTTGAAGTTGACCACATCAGATTGCTAAGATAAAATAAGTAAAAACCGGCAATTAAATAAACAGAGGCTCTCCCTCAACTTCCCCAGTTGTTTTCCCTCCAAAGAAATGATGTCAGCTGTTTAATAAGATGTCATAAACTTTCATTTAAAGGGCCAGAAGTCGAATATAACAGGGTGGACCATATTTTGAGGTTATCATTTATTATTATTTTTTATGAATTTAATACTTGGAATACACACACACACACACACACACACACACACACACACACACACACACACACACACACACACACACACACACACACACACACACACACACACTCACTCACTCACTCACACACACACACACACACACACCCACACACTCACTCACTCACTCACTCACACACACACACACACACACACACACACACACACACACTCACACATTAAAGAAAACTATTACTGAAATACCAAACAAGGTGAAAAAAAATAAAAATCATTCATATTAAGTGTTGTAGTCATCATCAAAATGGCAGACAGGCCTGGGGAAAAATAGTGATATTTGATGGTTTAAAATGCTGTAAAATGTTTAGAATTATATATAAATAAAAACTTAAATGTGCTTAAAGTTCAAAAGGTGTTTTTTATGTTAAAGACAACTTTAAAATTGATGTTGTTGAATATTTTAAAGCAATTATATCATGATCTTTACTGGGGACACAAAAGGCACCGAATCCCAGGAATGGCTCTGGTATGGGAAGAACGCAGAGAAGGTGAATCAGGAGTTTAACAGTGCACACTGCACAAAAAAATATGGTAACAATATCAAACTTAATATTTTTGAGTAGTTTTTAAAGCTTGTTTTTTTTTAATGGAATCTACCTGAATAAATCATGTAAAATGTCCTAAATTAATTAATTTATGACACAATGAATTTAATATAATTAGTGAAATGTGCTCATTTATTTTAAGTTGATTCTCAAAAGTCTGTGATTTTGAGTGAGGCCTGTTTGTATTTGACTTTGAGTTATTTTGTACATTGAAAAGACTGTATACAGCCAAACAGCTCAAGTAGGAAAATACTGGAAGGTACTGCACTAGCACGAGCAAAGCTGCTGCTCACTGAACAAGGCTTAACACCTTGTAGGAGTAGTATCCATAACCATAAGCTCTACTGCACAACGGAGACTTCAATGTAACAGAAACTCTTTCAAATGTCAAACATAACTGAACATTAAACATTAATAGATTTCCCTTCACACCAAAACACATACAATAGCATTTAATTTCAAAATTTACTCTCCATATCCAGCCATATGCAAAGCATGCTGGGAACTAACAATCACCTCTAAAATAAAACCGCAAAATTGAGCTAATTCTCTTAAAACAAATAGGTAGCCTTCTTTTCTTATTTATTTATTTATTTATTTTTTTTTATTTTTTTTAGTTTAATCAGTTCCTCAATTCAAGCTAAAAAAAAATTAGGAAAACACATCTCTTGGTTTTATTAGTAAGAAGTCCTCAATATTTTCTATACAACACTGAATCACAATTTCTTTAATGAAAAATACTCACTATTTTTAATTATCAACTTAATGTTTTAATGAAAATTACAAGACTCACGATTCATTTTTTACAGTGTATCAGCAGACCAGAATGGCCCTTTTGACATTTTATTCAAAATGTAGATTAGAAGCACATGGGACTGGAGTAAAAATGTACAGAATGTCTTACAAAGATGTGGCCTGCTGTCTCCCCCCCCCCCCCCGTTACTTATGTTGTTTTATTTTAAAATATCATATTGTGGTTTTGCTGTTATATAAATGCCTCTCCATTAGATGGAGTTCTTTATTGTGGATATAATAATTGTTTCTGTGGCATTGTCCACTCTATTACTATTGGCCACCTGTTATGGTCATTATTTGTTGGCTCTGTACTGCATCCCTGCTGAAAAAAAAACAATAGATCCCTGTCCAAAACACAATAGAAAATGTAATGTTTTAATGGGAATTGTATTGGTTTTAATGGAAACTATAATGGTGTCTACTGGTATGTGATGGATTCTATTGGTGGGATGTTAAATCCTGTTGGAAAAATGCCCAAAAGCGAATGGTTTATAATGGTATTTTAATGGAAACCATTGGAATTTCTGTGATGGTTTCTATTGGGCTTCTATTGTTTTTTGTTTGTTTGTTTGTTTTTTTAGCAGGTGTATGTTTTAAAAGCCTTTTAAAAGTTGGATGACCGAAATATTGTAGTTTGTATTCTGCCACAGATGCGTTAGGACAAAAAAGGTACACATTAATAAAAGGTTCATATCATAAAGATCCTTTGTTTATATTGTGAAACACTTTGTTTACTCGGTGCACTTGCGCGTCTTTACCAGCAGAAGTCCTCAGCGAGCGCAGTATCGAGCGCTTCCAAACCTTTCGAAAAGCCTCGCTCCCCCATCAGCTATGTGTGCACCGTTGTATTAAATATTATTAAATATATGTGGGGTACAGAACAAAATAGTTTTCTAAGCGTAAAAACGACATGTTTATCGGCCGCCATCTTGCTCCGCCCCCGAGGTGTTCCAGAGGGGTGACGTCACGCTCGCGAGCAGCAGCAACAGGCGTCTAAACAGCGACGGAGAACGAGAGCCGAAAACACTTTGAACTGTGATTAGAGATACGGAAAAATCACATCTTCGTCAACTTGTTTTGTCTTCTGAACATTTGAGCGCTTCTGCGGTGAATAAAACACCGTCGATATTCGTGGCGCCCGATGTCCGCGAAGGAAAACTCTCGCGGAAGGAAAGTTTGGGAAGGCCTGTGACGTCACGGCTCTCGGGGCTCTTTGATCTCAAACAGGACAGGACGGCTTTTCTTCACATATAACCGAGTTTATAACTTGATTAAAGCAGTAAACAGTCACACAGTCCGATCCGGATCGAGACATCCTCGGCGCGACGCGAAAATGATGCCGGTGAGACTCCGCTTTCTTGTTTTCATTTAGCGTTATATAACTTGAGAAGTTCAGGAAAACACTGTTTTCTTTAATATGTCATCGGAGTAGATATTACCTGTAATGCTGGCACCCGCTGATTATGTGACTGTTGTGTTAGATTAATATACATTTTATGAAGTAACATGATGCGTTGTTGTAATAATAAAGCAAAAACTTGTAAGTGAAATAATTTCAAGTTATTTCTTAAAAGCCTTTATTAACTATTATCGTGTTTTAGTCCAGACAATATAATACAACAGGATTGTATCTTGTGTTGTCAATCCACCTGCCTGCCGGTCAAACTAGTTTATTTTTTTATGTTTATTTATTTATATCATAATAATGAAACTTCAAGCAATCCAGACATTCAATCACTTTAACTCCTTACAAGGAAAAATAAAAGAAACGGGTTATTTTACGTTCTTTACATTATATCCTTATTGGTGGTCTTGACGAGATTGTGATGTTATTATTATATGAAAACCACCAGAATTGATTGTTCAATGTTAATTTGGATCCATTAGCGTGTTGACTGTATTAATTAATTAGGAGGGTCAGTCTTCATTGGCTGTCAGAAGTCAAATACTCTCTCATCTCCATTAAATAAGTTTACTTCATAATGTAGTATGAGTGTAATACAGATGTTCTTCATCGGTCACGGTGTCATTGTGGTGTGACATGTGACCCTGGACCACAAAACCAGACAAAAGGGTCAATCTTATGAGATTTAAACATCATCTGAAACAAGCTTTCCATTGATGTATGGTTTGTTAGGATCGGACAATATTTGTCTGAGATACAACTATTTGTAAATCTGGAATCTGAGGGAGCAAAAAAATCTAAATATTGAGAAAATCACCTTTAAAGTTGTTCAAATGAAGCTCTTAGCAATGCATATTACTAATCAAAAATGAAGTTTTGATATATTTACGGTAAGAAATTGACAAAATATCTTCATGGAACATGATCTATACTTAATATCCTAATGATTTTTGGCATAATTTTGACCCATACAATGTATTGTTGGCTATTGCTACAAATATACCTGTGCTGCTTTTGTGCTCCAGGGTCACGTATTGCATTGATTTTCAGTCCTGATCCCGACAGCTCACTGCTGTCTTTCTCTCTCCTAACCAGCTGATGGTCATGTGTGTTAAATCAGAGAGAGGCGTAGAAAATGTGCAGCGGTGGTGTGATGTCTTTAACCTTACAGTCTTGCTTGGAGTCGAGCCGATCAGCCCGTGTGATTAAACTCTCCGCCTCCACGTCTGCTTGTGTCTTCCAGATGTTCCTGACTGTGTACCTCAGTAACAATGACCAGCATTTCACAGAGGTGCCCATCACGCCCGAGACCGTGTGTGGAGACGTGCTGGAGCTGTGTAAGGAGCCGGGCGATGCCAGCTGCCACCTGGCTGAAGTGTGGAGAGGCTCAGGTGAGAGCTTAGAGAAGAATGGGGCGTTCCTCGCCCTCACCAGCCTCTGACCTGTGCCTTACAGATCAGATTTGCGTTCAGAGAACATGGGGCACATATTAAACCTAGAAATATTAAACGCCTCTGTCCACATGCAGTATTCAAATCAAGCAACAGCAGTTTTGCGTTTAAATAACATCTGTACATTTTATTTCTCTCCAAACCGACTCTGTGTGTGTCTGTGACAGAGAGGGGCACTCGAGTTAGTGACTCGGACTCGAGTCACGTTTTTGTAGACTTCAGACTCGACCTGAAATGACTCCAGACTCGACTCGAGGAAAAGGACTCGTGAAGCAACTCGAGTCTTTTATCCTTAAATACTTATATAACTGATATTCAAGAGGCGGATGGCATCCATCCGGACCGCGAGCCGTGACACAGCACTATTTCAAGTGGGCAGCGCGTCGAAACAGCGGAGCGGATCACATAACAAGCGCTCGGGGTCGTTTATAGCAAATATCTTTCAGTGCTATATCCTAAAGCCAAACGCGCTTCAAGAGCTGCAGGTGACAACAGAAACATGGTGAGCAGCAAAATTATAGATTACTTTCACTAAAACACAGCAGGAAAAAAAAACAATGCTGCAAATATAATTATTTTTCATACTATCTACTTATCTATCTATAACCTATACTCAGAGTCTGACTGTTCAGGCCAGATGTGACGAGACGTTTCTGATCTACGTGTAGCGTGATTAATCTGTAGGCTAAGAACGTTTCAGCAGAATCATGTAATCGTTGTTAGATGGCGAGGACAGAACTTAAACTTTGAAACTGCTAGTTATCTTTCTTCTTTGTTCAAGATGAGAACGATTATTGTAGCTACATTGTTTTTAGTAGATAATGATTTTAATTAAAATCTTTAAATAGTATAGATTTCAGGAGGAAAACCCTGAACTGAAACAGTATTTTTTTCTGTCACATGGCCTCGCATGTATTTAAATGTAAATACACAATACATGTAAAAAAAAAAAAAAGTATTTTTTTTGGTCTGAAAATATAGAGAACCTCTTGGAACTTTAATTGAATACCCCTTACTTATATCATAAAGAAATACTTTGTTTGTATGGTTTTGTGTCACATTTCCTTATGTGTCATGGTAGATCGGACTCTTATTATAGAATTTGATTACAGAAATCTGTTTTGAACATGGTAATGGTTTAAAACATAGCATATAACAGGCTGGATGTATATTAACCTTACATCTTAACACCTCTTTTTTTTAACAAAGCAGATCATAGATCATATATTTTGTCTATAGTCTATAAAACAGCTTTGTAAATAGGAAGATTTCAAGACATGAGGATTTTGAATGGGATTTTTTTTAGCGAGCCATTAAATGACTTCAGACTCGACTCGGACTCCAGCGACAAAGACTTCAGACTCGACTCGGACTCTGAGTTAAAGACTTGTGAACATCTCTGGTCTGCAGTTCTACGTGCTGAGATGAGGAAACGCCTCCCTGTTTATTAGGAGCGTTTGAAAAAGCAACACATGCCAAACTTCTCACCTTATAATGACTTGTAATGAGAACCGTTTCTAAACCTGTTGTCCAACAAAAGAGAACATTATAACTTGTCTTTACTCCACAACATCAGTTGAATGTTAGAAATAGAGATGCACCGAATGACCGGCCAGTGATCAGAAACGGCCGATTTTTCGCATGATCGGTCCGGATCGGTGACCGGCCGGTCAGTTTCACGTCTAGCCGATTCCGAGCCGATCCTTTTATTGCCATCGGCGCAGGCATTCAGTGTAAACGGCGACTGATAATGTATTTAAGTCGTGCCGGATGAGGCTTGCACAGCTTCAGTGAGTGTGAGAGAGACAGACAGCACACACAAAATAACTCACAGGAATGTATAGATGCATACTGCGGTAAAAAAAAAAGATATTTACAAAATATGATTTAGATAAGCAACATTATACGGCCATGATGTTTCCCCGAATATCAGTATCAACACGATTGCAATGTGACACTGATTTTATACAATAGTATTTCAATAAACAAGAAGTTAAAATGAAGTGACTTAGATTTAAGACAAAATATTGACTGTTTTTGCTGAATTTCGCTGATGAAAACAGTTCCGATCAAAGCCACAGCAGAAGTGTCGTGTGTCTCCGAGCAACACAGCGGTGTTTCGTTACTGAATGAATCCACGTTTATGAACGAATCGAGTGAGTCAATGACTCAGTGTCCCATTCATAAGGACAGTCACTCGCCTCGTTTCTGAATGAATCAGCCGTTTGAATGAATTAATAAATGACTCGCTCATTAAAACAGACACTTGCCGCCACCTACTGGTGGTTTAGTCATATTTAAAAGCATCATTGCATTTTTTTCAACATTTATATATGTTTAAAAAAAAATGTGTCAAACATTAATCTTATAAAATTATTTACGCATTTGAAATTTTGCAGTGTAAATGCATTCATGGCACCTCAGATGCAGCTTCTGTTTCCTCAGCAGTGGAAACTAACAACTCTACAGTTTCTTATTATGCTAACTGAATTAATTGAAACAAAGTAAGAATTTGATGTGAAAGATGACACATTTAATAAGGTTAGGGGGAAAAAATGACCATTTATAAACATAGTGGGAAATGACATCTGTTTTGTTACATACAGCAACTCATTTTAAGTTAACTATTTCTTCTTCTTTCCAGTCACAGAGCACTTTATTTCGAGAGTTGTTTAAGTGAGAGAAAAGCTGAAACTAAGTCCAGATTGGGGGAATTGTAATGTTTAATCATTTCTTTTATTATGTAAATAATTTTTGCATTGAAATTTGCATAGATATTTGTTTGTATATGCTGTCAATTATAGTTTCTCAGTTGGTCGCACGAGCACGATTTCATTGCACTTTTGTTTTTTGCGCTACAACATGGGATTTATCAATGCATGCTGATGAATAGTTATTTTATTATAGTTTAGTTATATATGGTAACAAAGTGGTTAACATTCAATCCATTCTTTTTCATCAGTGTTATTTGTGTTTTTTTAATTTTGCGCACGGGAGTTCCTCCTTTGTGGCATTATAAGTCGGGCTTTGGATGCTCTCCCTTTTAGATTTGCGATCTTGGTGTCTCGTTTTACAAGTAAAGTATAATTCACTGTTGTGCTTACATCTATACATTCACTTTTTAAGACTAAAGCAAATGCTTGAAAGATGGATTCAATGGAATTGAAAAGCACAACAACAATAAAACAGTAGGCTACAACCACAAACTAGCTTGTATAATGTTTATTAACAAAATCAAATGAAACGAGGCACGGCATAAACCACATGCTGTGTTATATATTGACTAATAAATTACAGAACGTTTAGCAAACACTGAGGAATCAAAAAAAAAGTTAAAAGAAAGACTTTTCAAAGTAAAAACTAAAAGAAAAGTAAAAAATAACTGGCTGTCGGTGACAGTGCTTGCATGTTCACTTTCTCTGGTTTAAGAAGCGGTCTTCTAATTTACTTTTACATTTCGCTTGAAAACCAAATCCTCCGTCTGCCATCGTTTCCTCAGTGTTTGCAGCATTTTTGCTGCACTGTGCCGTGGCTCTTTATGGAGCAGAGCAGACCATGCACTCGGACAAATAACACCCTCATTCTCAAAAAACTGTTGCAAATGCAAGCATTTTGGATGCAGTCTAGAGCCCTGTGGATGCCTTTGTCCATAATAGGGATTTCCTGGAGCGTCATCATTTCTGTTACTTCTGTGATGCATATATGACCCTGGACCACAAAACCAGATAGTGTTTACACTCAAACAGCAACATAACACGCTAACTAACATTTAAAAAAGTGATATCGCAATAAACCACCTCTTTAAACCTCGCCACACATTTGTTCCATGAATAGCTAGTGCTAAATAGATGTTCCTTTTATTAATTGTATGTTTGATGAGTACATGTGTGTGTGTGTTTGTGTGGCTGAATGCAGAGCGGGCGATAGGCGAGAGCGAGAAGATGATGGATCTGCTGCTGCAGTGGGGACAGCAGAGGCCTGAGGTTCGCTTCTTTCTGCGTCGAGGCAGAGCACCCAACCTGCTGACAGGTAAGCTCTTACCGTAGTGTTCACTGCTGCCGAAGGACACGCAACGATTGGTATATTCACTTCTGTCGCATATAGTCTTGCAGAGATACTTAATCCAAAAAAAAAACATTTCCTGAGTCTCTGTGATCCCAAAACTCAGTGTGTGAGTTAAGTCAAAATGACTTTTCCTCTCAGTTCTTAGCAATGTGTCAGTGTTTGACAAAATACTATTGATTTTTTTATATTTAACATCCTTCAATTATTTAGCAAAGGTCAACAGAAATGGCTGCCAACAACCAATCAAATTGCAGCAGCTGATAAAAATGGCTGGTTGTTATGAAGTTTAATTACAGGGTGTCTAGATGTTTTACATAATAAAACAATAATGATCTTACTTGCTCTTCCTTCAGGTAACAGCTAGGCTCCAACTTCTTTGGACAACAATATTGGATCATATTTTTAAAACATTGCACAACTCTATAGTAAAACGATTTGCCATTTAATATGCTTAAAGGTGTCATGAAATGAGAAATCATAATTTTCCTGGATCTTTTGACATAAGAGATCGTTGTGCTGTAGAAACAAACTCAACAACTCAAAATTATGCATTAGTCGAAAAACTTTTTACTGAAACCAAGCTCCCAAACGACTTGTTTTTTGCTTTTGTGTTTTTATTATGTAACAGCCTGCACAGACACGGATCGATGCCTCGCTGTCTGTCTGGCTTCACTAATGGTCTGTGTTTGTGAAGGGAGAGATTATAAAAACAGGATCACACGGAATAAAAAATAATTATGTTGAGTTTTTCAAATGTTCTTTATTTCTTAGTTGTAGAAGAGCATTGTCTCTGCAAACCTTCCGAAGGATTTGTATGGGAAGAGACCTTTGTTCAATGTGTACAAATTTTTCATAATTACAGGAGTGAATCCGCTGAATCGTCCTGTTATTGATAGTGATAATGAACAGGATGAAATATCTGACAAGCTGATGTCAGAATAGACCCGAGCATCGAGTGCTGCAGTGGAAATGCAGTCAGCATAGAAGAGAGAAGCAAGTGTGTTTTTGCTGAATATGTTCAGCAGCTTCTTTGAGTTTCTTAACTTAATTTGTTTTTTAATTAGATCTAAAAATATTTCAACATATTGAATGCATTGTTTACTTATAATAATAATAATAATAATAATTGTAACATAAATAATCAGTCTCTTTATGTATTTCCAACTAGTTAAAAATAGTTAAATAAGTATTTTCCTTCTTTTAAATGGCATGAGGCATTGAGCATGTGTTTGTGTTGGGTCGCATCTTTTCCAGTGTTTGACCCCTGTTGAGATTGTGTCTCTGGTGCCAGCAGGACATATTTATTTATGTCACAATTAGACAGAAGCTTTGCAAACACGCTTATAGTGAAAGATGGATATGACCATGGTGTTTCTTTCCCATGCTTCCCCAAACATCTGCTCTGGGATTTTGTGTGTGTGTGTGTGTGTGTGTGTGTGTTGAGCAGGTGCGAAATTCTGCCAAAAGGATAGACTGCTTTACGGCAGCAGCAAATGCACATTTACAGCAGTCCACTGTAATACGACAGAAGGGCTGGGTTTTGACACAAATTGCAACATCTTTATTGTTTGGTTTCTGCGTAGACACTCTCTCCTAAACACTGCATGTGCTAATCAGTGGGCGGGGCTAAACAGGCAGTGATGTAGAATCGGTGGGCGGGGCTAAACAGGAAGTGATGTAGAATCAGTGGGCAGGGCTTTACAGGCAGCGCTGTAGAATCGGTGGGCGTGGCTAAATAGGCAGCGCTGTAGAATCGGTGGGCGGGGCTAAACAGGCAGTGATGTAGAATCGGTGGACGGGGCTAAACAGGAAGTGATGTAGAATCGGTGGGCGGGGCTAAACAGGCAGTGATGTAGAATCGGTGGACGGGGCTAAACAGGAAGTGATGTAGAATCGGTGGGCGGGGCTAAACAGGCAGTGATGTAGAATCGGTGGACGGGGCTAAACAGGAAGTGATGTAGAATCGGTGGGCGTGGCTAAATAGGCAGTGCTGTAGAATCGGAGGGTGGGGCTAAACAGGCAGCGACTTGGAAGCAGGTGTTGATCTTCGGCGAAGGTGGTGCTTATCTACACTATTATATCACAGAGTAGATTAGAACATTTCACAAGCTGTCGTTTTGGCAGACTGCCTCCAATATAAGCTGTTTTTAGACTAACGACTTTGAGTTCTGAAACTTATGTCAAAAGATCAAGGGAAGTTTGGTTTCTCAGTTCATGACCCCTTTAAAGAATAATCATGTATCTGTTTTCTCACATAAGTTATGTGCATTGGCAGAATCCATTATCAGTCGAACCTTACATTAATAAGTGCTCTGATTACAGTAATGCGTTACACTCATCAGTGTCTGTAAGCAGAGTTTCTAAGTTGAAGTTGGCATCGTTCAGGCTTGCGCTCAGGTGTTTTCTGCAGTATCACTGGGCTTGAGCTTGTGTTTGCATTTCAGACTCCAGGACCTGGAATCAGAAGAGGAACGGCGTCAAGAAGCCCACAGACAGACGGCCGGAGAACGGAGTGAGTCTGCCTGCACTCGTGTGCCTTTCATTTCCTCGTGTAACGTAATCCCGGTGTTTGACTCATACACACGAAGGCACGAGAGGAATGCCGTCTAGTCAAACAGGAAATGGACGAGCATATGAGGATTTCAGAGGCTGATGTTGGTGTGTTGTGTTGTGCAGGTGAGCAGCCCGTGGATGGACATGACTCTAGCAGAGCTGCAGGACATGTCTGCCAGACAGCAGCATCAGATCGACACCCAGCAGCAGCTGCTGGCCTCCAAGGTACAGGATAACACATCAGAACGGGGAAATTAAAGTGTCCTTCTTATTTAATAAGAAAAATTATGAAAATAACAACCTGTCCTCTCACTGCCCTGAGCAGGAACAGCGCTTGCATTTCCTGAAGCAGCAGGAGCACAGGCAGCTGCAGACGTCCTCGGAGCAGAAGAAACTGCAGCATCTGAGGGACACGGTGGAGAAACAGGAGGCGCAGCTGAAGATGGTGCGAGCTCTGAAGGGACAGGTGGAGCAGAAACGCCTCAGCAATGGGAAACTCGGTGAGCATCACAGCGCCGCTCATTATGAGCTCTAACAATCTTATCGCTGATGTAACGGGCTTTTTGGAGATTTAAGATCTGCGTAATGACCTTTTCAGAGTACCTTGATGCGTTCAGAACTCTATGTAAGAGTTGCTTGACAGTCGGTTTAACATTTTTCCTCATTTATAAAGATGTGCACAAAATGATTCTAAATGTAAGCATACAGTAATTTCCTAAATGTGCTTAGAAACATATGCAATGCATTCTTAGTAGGGGTGTGCAGCGAAGACCGTATTCGTATCTGTATCTGTATTCGGATAAAACCGGAAGTAGGCGGAGCTTGAATCGGAACTTCATACAGTTATACTTGATAAGACTGTTATTTCTATGGTTTTACAGCCTTTCTTTTTTTTTTTCGTAGTTATCACAGAACAAATATGCCATGCTTAACTAAAATATATTTTTTTATGATTATAATGTGTATTTAAATATCTTCTTGCAGTCGGAGCCGAGACCCTTGTATAGGCAGTGCTTCGAGATGTAGTGCAGTTATTCTTCAGGGTACGCGGGTTTGAGTCCCGTTTTGGGGACCTTTCGTGATCCGATAAATACATATTTAAATATCTTCTAATTAAAACAGTAAGGGTTCCTATGCAGTTTAGAAATATGGAAATCGATTTAAGTAATTTCCAGGAAATGCATGGAAATAGGCAAGTGCAACACTGCTATTTTATTTGCACTTATTTCATTCATAGAGTTTACACTCATTTACTTCACACACGTGTTACTGCGTTGTAATTTTAGAGGTTTATGTAAAACAGCACGATTTACTTTGGCTCACTGGTTCCTGCGCAGTTTTTGCAGTAGCTATAGCCTATATGGAAAAATATGTGTTTCGACTATTTGCCCTATTCGGTGTTCTAAAATGTAAAATTAATTTCTAAAAATAAATTGATCATACAAGTAAAGAGCTTTCATGAAAAACGTCTGAGCACGACTGAATTAATTCAAGGCACACTTTTTCATTACGCAGAACTCTTTAAACGAGTCTTTTTTTGAACTTCACGAAACAAATGTGCGTGTGCCATGCAAACCAGCAAAAGATAAAGAAGCAAACATGTAGGCCTAGTAGAAAATCTATCTGTATCTCAGCTGATTATTAGCCTACTCTTGACAGAGAGCCGGTTTGGTTTTGAGAGACGTGTTTGATTGGTGATCGCGCTGTGCTTACTCCATTCATTCGTGTATCATATCGTAGCCTATAAGGTTTAAATCATTCCCTTTTAAATATACATAAATAATAGAACGTGTATGATGTATTATTTTAGCTGATATTACTCTTGCCAAGCTCTGATTTCTGAGAGATGCACGGAGAGGCAACAGCAAGCGGTGTTTGATTTGCGCTCTTTTCATTCATAAAGTTTAAATTCGTTCACGTCACACACTCATTATTGCGTGACTTTAGAGGTTTGTGTAAAATATCGCGCTGATCCCCGGCTCACCTGTTATCTAGCAAACACCAGAGTGTTCCAGCCTCAGCCGAATATTCGGGCAGAATTATTCGTTATTCGTTATTCGTTTTTGAAACCATTATCCATGCCTTTCCGAATAAGGTATTTGACTTCGGGCACACTCCTAATTCAGTGCGTGTTATTGAGCACAAAAGATAGCAAGCTCTAGAGCAGACTAGAGCAGCCATGAATGATTTATTTGACAGTTAATAATAAACTCATTCACTGACTGTGTTGCTTAACACTGCACACCATTCACCGGTCGATGTCCAAAAAGTGTACGGCTAGAGGAATATTCAGACTGCTTATATTCTTTCACCTTCACAGCTTATTCTGAATAAACAAATCTCATTCTTTTTCTGCTTTCTTCTGCCATTCAAGTTATTTAAATCGTTCATATTTATTTAGGGACGGTTCACTCAACTCATGAAGCGATACGATTGACGATACTGATTTCACAATATGATTTTCTCACTTTTTTTTTTTAACAAATTGAGATTTAGGACAAATTATAAATGAAAAGGCGTCCTTTTATTAATTCTCAGACAAAATGCTGCACTTTTCTTTGTGAAGTTGAAATATGTTTACTAACTAAATTTAATGTTTTAAACCAATCCCAAATCAAATAACACAATTAACATAAATCTCTTCATATAAACAAACTAAGGATTTATCTGTGCGCTTTCCATTTAAAATTAGAGGCAACCACTGCATTTTAATCACAATACAAACAAAGAGGCTGCAGACATACAGTATGAGCAGTTTTTAATTTAATAATTTAGAAATCTCAGAATGCTCTGACTTTAGCTTTGTGAAATTATTCTACATAAAACATCTGAACAAAACAAAAACAGCAGATGGGCTGAATGAGACGCAGATTCACTGCCAGCAGGTGGCGCTTGCGGAACAGCAGCAGTACAGTGTTTCCTTGATTGCTGCTTTAATATGCATTATACAGAAATGAGATAAAAAAAAAAATACTAACTAAACTTTTCTGATGACAGTCAGTTCCAATCGAAAATACATTCATTTAAACCCCCAATTGTATTTCGTTCATTTAACATCTCAACCCCTCTGAGTGCACCGTTACATCCCTAATTCATTCCCTCGTTAATAAATTAATAAAACGAGGCAATGATTTAGTACAATGTGGCCACCTTAACTATTTTTTGTCTGCATGTCGTGTGGGGCATCATACATGGGCATCTAAAGATGAGCACATTCATGTGACTCTTTTGGATATTCTTGTGTGCGTGAAAGCGATCATCTCGTATTCAGTGTTTTCAGTGCAGGCTGAAGGATCTTGAGCTCAGGCGGTGGAAGTTATTCTGTGTGTGTGTGTGTGTGTGTTTGTTGTAGTCGAGCAGGTGGAACAGATGAACAATCTGCTTCTTCAGAAGCAGAAGGAGCTGGTAGTCGCCGTGTCTAAAGTGGAAGACCTGAGCAAACAGCTGGAGACCCTAAAAAACGGCCAGCTGGATGCACTTCACAGTAACCACAGCTCTGTGGCCGAGCTGGACAGACTCTACAGGGAACTACAGGTAAGAGCCGAGGAGGTGACGATCACAGCCTCAGACCTCTGTTTGAAACATCTCACCTCTGTGTGTGTGTGTGTGTTCACCAGATGAGGAAGAACATGAACCTGGAGCAGGGCACTAAACTGCAGCAGCACAGAGAGAACCTGAACAAGAGGAACCAGGAGGTGGCCAGCATGGACAAGCGAGTCGGTGAGCTGCGGGATCGCCTCTGGAAGAAGAAAGCTGCCCTACAGCAGAAAGAGAACCTTCCTGTCAGCGTGAGCCATTTCTCCTGTTCACACCAGCCTATACAATCATGCCAATTACAAGCCTGCATTTACATTCATGCATTTAGCAGACACTTAAAGCAACTTAAAAATTTATGTTTTATTAATGAAGTTCATTCAGTTTGAGGCACCTTTTCGGTGCTTGCCTGTACAAATTAGAATGAATCTCTCCTTAAAACTCACTTCCTTAGTCTTCAGCATGTGTTCCAATTGTTGATTTTTATTTCTGTTTCAAATTTGGTTTGTGTGTATTCTGCTTGTTGATTTTGATTATTTTTATATTGGATTTATTATTTTACTTGTGTACAGCACTTTAGTCAGCCACTGTGCTTTAAAAACAAATAAAGTAACCTAAACAAAAGGTTAATAGCGAGAATTGAACCTTAAAATAAAGTGTGACCGGAAAAAGTTATTAAACCTGTTATGCTGTATTATCACAACACTTTTTTTGCAACCTAGGCTATTTCAATATTGTGGTAATCCCGTATGCCATAATAAAAGCTTTAGCAATTATCGCCAACATGAAAATTTGATGCCGTCACATGCCTACAATCAATGTAATGTAGTTATCAGTTGTCAGTATAAAATGGTTCTATGGGCTTTTGGCCATGTGATATTGTGAATGTAAATATGTAGTTCAACCTTGAGTGCTTAAAAAAATCCCAAAAAATAAATAAATTAAGAAAATTAGAAACAAAAATTCACATTAACTTGATTCTATGAACTTTACATTGTACATATGAGTCAGAAGAATCATGTTTTTAGAATGATCTTTAGCCAGAGCGAAGGTTTTTAGTATATATTTTGTACCTTGTGGCTTGTAGATGGCACTATCCTGAAAAACGGGGGCCTTCAGAACATGTTCACGAATTTCATACAAAGTTTCATTTAAATGCACAAAGGTACAGCTTCAGTTATTGTTTGAAATATCAAAAAAGTACTACTTTTGGAATGTCAAAATGATCCCGGTGACAAATTTCCACATTTCCTTCCAACACAGCCGTTTGTAAAACAGTATTTTGAAAACTTCCAAAGAGAGCAGGATCATGGGCAGATTTGACAGATTTTATAAGTAGGGATACAGGTGCTTGAGAGGTTTAACAGGTTATTTTATGAAATTCATTCACTGTTGCTTTAGATTTTTAGAAAAGCTCATTATTTGGAATAATGTGCAGAGTAAGATCAGTATCAGGCACACAGAGTCTGTTGTGATTTCACATTGTCCTTGTTCTGCCGTGATCGGTGTGTGGTTTCACTGCTGATGTGTTCTTATTCCAGTTGCCTTCAGAAGCCCAGACGGTGCAGCAGACAGGACCGTCCCGTGTGGCTGCTGTCGGCCCTTACATCCAGTCCTCTACGATGCCCAGGGGCCCCAATAAACAGGACCTGCTCATTAAACACGCTTACCCAGACGGCACAGCGACTGTACTGCATCAGGACAAGAGCACTCACCCGGACTCAGGTTTGCAGATCACCAGTTTACCCACCCGAGAGAACTGGGCTGTCTGTTTAGTGTGATTAGTAGGGCTGTCCCCTAATAGTCGACTAACCGTTAGTCAGCCAGAAGAGGCTTGGTTGACCAAAATTGTATTAGTCGCAGAAAAAAATACAATAAAAATCCACAGGTGAAGTCACACAGTCCTTGATCATTAACGGCTGGTCTTTGTGATAATACAGTACGCGCAGGACATCCAAACGCTTGCATATCATTCAGCGACCTCAAATATGGCTTATCATCTGAAATATGTAAGTATTAGCAACTTAACATGGCCGCTCAATCTAATGTTAACGGATGTTTGCGCTGTTCAAGTGTGTGTGTGGAGCGTGGAGCTGAACAGCGCTCCCTGCAGGACAGATGGAGGCGTCGCTGCACTCACTTGCTCTTAAAATACTCCCTCATTTTTGGTCATATAGATAAGAGTAATACATCTTTCAAATCTGTAAAGACTCTACGTTTAGTTGTGTGCACTCACAATAACAACAAAACATTGCGCTTTTGTAAAATAATGAAAGCAAACAGGATGAGCTTTCTGGCGTCTCGGTCTCCATGAACTTTAGCGCGAAACTCTGTGTATATCTTTTCCTTACAGACACAGAAAAATATATCTGTAGAGAGTGAAATGGAAAACAAATAGCCTATTCTCAGATTATGTAATCCATATGTGACCCTAGACGACAAAACCAGTCTTAAGTGTCAATTTTTCCAAATTGAGATTTATACAACATCTGAAAGCTGAATAAATAATCTTTCCATTGATGTATGGTTTGTTAGAATCGGACAACATTTGTCTGAGATACAACTATTTGAAAATCTGGAATCTGAGGGTGCAAAAAAAACTTCATCTCTGAAGCTGAAAACAAATAAAGCACTAGATTATCAAATTATTAAAATGTTAATGCAGCCTCCTTACTGTTTTTACCCTGACACATTCATAATCATTACTTCTGCTGGTGCGCTGTGACAAGCTTTATGTGTGTGCGCTTATTAGGCAATATAGGCAATTAATGGCTCTGTATTATGACTTAAATGGTTTATAAATAAATGTGCGATTAGTTGACTAATGCTTAAAATGAATGACTACTAGGCGGCCAGAAAAATCCTTAGTCGGGGACAGCCCTAGTGATTAGTTAGTGTGGTCTAATTATTAAAAAGGTACTATAATGCTCTATATATTGTATAATTCCAAAGTTTCATGTTTACTGCAAGTTAGCAGTAGAGATGGCAAACATGCATACAAAACCATGTTGATCTGATTTCCCTGTACCTTTAGGTTCTAATTGAGAGACTGTAATTTTCTGTGATGCACACATAACTTTTGTACAAAACAGTGTCAATCTTGTGCATCCAGCCAAAATACTACACAGATGAACAGCTAGCAGCTTTATCAAAACAGAAAAAAACAACAAATATACTTTGGTACAGATCTACAAGAATACAGTAACTTAGACTTGAACACATCTCATTCTCCCCTTCCATCTCTTATAGTGAAGTAATTGTGGTCATTGTGCAACATCGTTAAAATGTCTTTTCATATCTTTATCCACTATATTCTTTTTCCAGAGTTTTTTCCTTTACTGAGTCTGTAGGTATGTTGAGGATACGAGTGGGGATCAATGAATCTCGCATGTGCACGAGAGAGCGAAGTAGTGCACGTTTGCAAAGCCTATAAAATAATGATTTGCAGTATTACACTCATGCAGTCATGTGTAAATGGATTTGTAGTGTCTTTGACTAATTTGAAAATGTTGAGTGATTTATTTAACCCTTAACCTTCACTAAGGGACAGTTGACCCAAAAATTAAAAATTGTCATTTACTCCTCATGTTGCTGCAGACCCAGAAGACATTCATTCATCTTGAAAACACATTTCGTTCATCTTCTGCAACTATTTTTCCATAAAGCCTGAGAGGTTTCCATCCTTCCTTTGAATATCCATGTATCCAAAACTTTGATGCTTCAAAAAGTTTGTAAAGAGATTGTAAAAGTAATCAACATTAATCGAGCCGTCTTCTGAAGAGACATAATCACTTTACAAAGATAAATTTAAAGCTTGATTCACTTATAATCACTGATCAACACTAATATGTAGAGCACATCAAAAGAAGCTCACAGGGTTTGTTTTCAAGCGCCGAGCAAGTGCGGTTTTGGTTAGATGGACTTTCTTTGGAGGAATGAAAATCTCTCAGGTTTTATTAAAAATAATTTGTGTTTGAGTTTTTAAGTGTTCGGTTGAGTAAATTTCGATGACGATGTAAATTTTTGGGTGAACTATCCCTTCAAGTGCAGCAACTTAACAAATGTCATCAAAATAGTGTTTCCGGTTGCTAATATGTCTTTTGTTAAAATCGGCTAACACCAAATAGGATAAAGTGTTAACATTCATGTTTCAGTGAGGTTATCTCTGCATATGTTATTGTGTGTTCATGATGGCGCAGTTTAAGGGACTTCACTCCTATTCAGTCTGAATATGACCATTATCATTAGAATGAGCCTGAAGTGTAATTCTGTCTGCGTTCAGGCAAGGTGTCCTCAAAGATGTCTAACTGGAGTTCGGCCGCTATGAAGACGGGCAGTAATCTTGGGTCGTCCAGTTTGCCCCGCATGGTGACCCAGGCATCTAAAAACCAAGGTGACCCTCCACTCGCATCCCCGTTGGATATATAACACCCAGTTAGTCTGTGTTTAAATGTATTTTGAATTCTTCTGCTCCCCACACCAGATAACACAGACGTACTGAAGCGGGACCCCAGGGTGCGTCCGGCCTCCATGTTTGAGTCCGTTGATCCACCAGCAGCTTCTTTACGGAAGAACCAGAGCAGCGAGGACCTTGCGAGAGACGCCCAGGTAGTGCCCCGGCATCATATCGAATTGCATTTCATAATACAAGTCCTCTTGTGTTCAATACTTTCTTAATACCTAAACAATACCAGGTTGACATTTAAAGAGGTCATGAACTGCCTCTGTTTTTGTATTTTGTTCTGTTCTCTGAGGTCCACTTATAATGTTATCAAGATTTTTACATAAAAAAAATCATAATTTAGAAGTAATAAGCTATTTTCTAAATCTTGTTTCTGACCCCCCCTCATCAGAATGCTCTGTTTGAATAGGCGTGGAGGATTGTAGACTCAAAGTAAACACCCACTGCTGTGATTAACTAATAGTTGTGTATGATTGACTGCTTACTTTCCTCATAAATGAATGCTCCTGTGATTTAGGTAAAAAGCGCATAAATAACTCAATAGATATTAAACGATATGTAAGACTTTTTCCACAACTTGGCACTGCACAGTCACTTGTTGTCTTCAGAACATCTTTATCGTTTGGTTTCTGCGTAGACCTGCACATTCGGTGGGCGGGGCTAAACAGGCAGCGGTGTGGAATTGTTGGGCGGGGCTAAACAGGCAGCTATGTGGAATTGTTGGGTGGGGCTAAACAGGCAGCGATGTGGAATTGTTGGGCGGGGCTAAATAGGCAGTGATGCAGAATCGGTGGGCGGGGCTAAACAGGCAGCGATGTGGAAGCAGGTGTTGATGAACTTCTGCGAAGGCGGTGCTTATCTACACTATTACATCATAGAGTAGAGCATTCCACAAGCTGTCGTTTTGGCAGCCTGCCTTTAATATAAGCTGTTTTTAGACTAACGACAAAGTTTTAAGTTACAATACGGTTTATAGTACAATGACCTCTTATGTCAAAAGATCAAGGGAAGTTTGATTTCTCAGTTCATGACCCCTTTAAATGTCCTCAGTGACACTTTGATATGTCCTTTCATTCAGAACGCTGTCAGGAACACGGTCAAGGTTCCTCCTCCAGTTCCCTCTAAACCAAAACAGGCCAACCTTCCCTCTGGTGGCCAGATGGGATACGGCAAGACGGCCGGCACCTTCCCTGGGAAGAGTAAGTCTTCCGCTCAGCAGCCGCCCGCTGGCGTCCAGTCTGGTGGTACTTTACCCCTGCCCTCCAAACTGGAAGCTCCCCCGGCTGCCACTGTATACCCCTTCAGCCCTGATCCTCCTGGAGCCAAAGACTCCGGCGGGCAGCTCCTGCACAAGCCACAGATGCTCACCACCAGCTCCATCTACTCCATGTACACGCAGCCGCAGACCGCGCAGGGAGCGCTGAGCCGAGCCCAGAACCGCGGCAGCAACTTCATCAGCGGTGAGAGATGCTTGTGTTCACCAGGACATCCAACTCATTTAGCAGACAGTTCACATCAAACTCACACCAGAACAATAGATGCTGCAACACTATCACAACTAGGCTTGGGTTTCGTTTTAATTTTATCAATACCGATTCCGATTCGTATAGATTCCCAGTTTCGATTCCAATGTGGATAAAAAATAAAAAAAAAAATAAAAAAGCCAGACACACTTTTACTTTGTGTGTCTTTTTGCAAAACATTTAATTGCTGCTGAATACCATGAACAAAAATCAGTCGGCTACATAAAAACTGGACTCGATTAAGAGCTGTTTGTGTGTGAAATAGAGCTGCATGATAAACTGAGACACTTTTGTTTTTAATGGAGGTTGTAGTTCTCTCACAATCCTGAATAAAAATCTGATGGAATGATTCAATGACTCACTCAAGATTGACTCGGTTCATTACTGGATGAATCAGTGTTTTTGAATGAATCTCTTGAATTAATGATTCAAAGACAAATACATTTTTAAACAACACTTTTTCGCCACCTAAAAATAAAAGATGCGCGCACAGGAACTGATCGGCGAAATTGAAATCTCAATTTTACAACAAGTGTCTGATTCCTGACCTTAAGTATCCGATTTTGGAATTGATTTTCGATTCCCAACTCTAATCAGAACAACAGAAGAGCAGGCAAGTTGCTCACACTTTATTATATTATCACATATTAGGTGGTCTTAACTAGTGTTGGGTAATATGATCAATTGTCATATTGTCCTATCGTCAGCCTGTGAGATCGCGATACACGATATTACCGTGCAAAAGTTTTTATTTACTTGGTTTCATTGTGGAAGTGAACCAACTCCAGCGTAATGCTAAAAGCAGCCTAATGTTTGTAATATGACTGAATTTGTATTTAACATGATAATTTAATAGAAACATTGCAAGTTACTAATCATAAGGCTTACATTTCTTCAGTTATTCAAAAAGCAGCTACAGAAAACAAGCAAAGAACATTTACATCATCAAAGAACATGATCACAAGCTCAGTCTAGCGTGAGTTTATGCACTTTAAAAACACTCCCGTTATAATCAGTGAAGCGGTCTACACTGCATGATGAATAAATCTCTTATACTTGCGTCGAATGCACATCTGCACTCTGTAGTTTATAAAGAGAGAATTCGTGAGGCTCGAGTCTATCCCAGTGCCTTAATTTGGCTTTCTAATAAACTTTACATTGTGCACTGAGTGTTGTTGGTTTAATCATTGCAGTTAATAGTGTTCACTGTCTGTTTGATTACATGTCATTAACTAACTGCGTGAATTTTACTGTACATTTCTGCCATATGGACTTCAACTTGACATGGTCACCACTGATAAACTACTACTAAATATAATGTAGGAACTGTAAAATAGAAACTTAAATTTTCTGCAAAGCTGCTTTGCAGTGATTTGTATCATGACAAGCACTGTACAAATAAACTTGAATTGAATGGTTGGTAACAAGTGGCTTTGGATAAAAGTGTAAGAACACATGACGTCATTTGTTTCTCTTTTGTTTAGTTGACAGTTGTTTTTGTCTTGATGCACATGCAGTTTATGGGAAGCCAGTGACCCCGGCAGGCCAACCGTCTCAAAACCAGCACCCAGAGAACCCGTACCTGGACTCGTCCAGTGCCCCCGAAACAGAGAAGGACCCCAGCGCCGGGGCCTCTGAGAGCGAGCGCATCCCCAGACCTCTGAGTCCCACCAAACTGCTGCCCTTCATCTCCAACCCCTACCGGCACCAGAGCGACGTCGACCTCGAGGCCCTCAGGAAGAAGCTCTACAACGCGCCGAGGCCCCTGAAGAAACGCAGCTCCATCACAGAGCCCGAGGGCCCGGGCGGCCCCAACATCCAGAAGCTGCTGTACCAGAAGACGACTCTGGCCGCGATGGAGACGGTGGTGACTCCTCCAGGAGAAGAGGAGAAGGAGACGCCCGCAGATCCTCAGAGAGCGGATGAAGCTTCACTGGAGGTAGCAGAGCAGGCTGTTCCTGAGCCGGCGGAGCCCACAGCGGCCCCCGAGACCGAAGGAGAGGACATGCCTCCTCCACCTCCTCCACACCCGGCCCCGCAGGCCCACGCTCCGCTCTCACCTCCACCGCCCCAGCCGGACAGCCCTCCTCCTCCACCTCCTCCTGACAGCTTCCTGGAGGACTTCCCTCCGTATCCTCCTCCTCCGTATCCCAGCGGCGCTGAGCACGAGGCTCCAGAAGACAGCTTCAGCATGAAGCCACCGGAGGTCACCGGACAGGTTCCCTCTCCACCGGTAAGTGCACTAAATAAGGCTCGACTCTCCTCTAGGGCTGCGCGACATGCAGTGTTACAGATTACAAGTTACCCTATCTAAAATGTAATTAGTGTAACCTATTTCAATTACTTTATTTGATTACCTTTCTTAATTTGTAATGTTTTCAACTATCATTTTCAAACGTGTTAACCTTACAGCAGTAAACTCTGATTACTGTCACTTTTAAAATCCTTCATCACTTGAATTAAGATTATAGTAATTTAATTTTAAAGCACAGCCACCACAAAATCAGGCTTACTTTTGAGGTCATTCTGAGGTTAAATACAGATTTAAAATCATAAGAAATAGTTTAGTAGCTAATTTTTGCACAGCTTTGACAGGAAACATTGGCATCTAACAATGGCTTGGAAAAAACAGTTATTCTTAAATAATAAAGCATATGCATAAATGCATAAACCCAATAATCGAATAAGCATGTGTCCTATTTTGTGTCCTAAACTCCTGGTGTGTCATATTTTAGAGCAGTGAATGCAATTTATGAAAGAAAATGATTAAATCTGTATGTGGGTGTGTGGTCATGTTCCATGAAGGCATTTTCTAAATTTCTTACCATAAATATATCAAAACTTCATTTTTAATATGCATTGCTAAGAACTTCATTTGAACAACTTTAAAGGTGATTTTCTCAATATTTAGATTTTTTTGCTCCCTCAGATTCCAGATTTACAAATAGATGTATCTCAGACAAATATTGTCTGATCATAACAAACCATACATCAATGGAGAGATTATTTATTCAGCTTTTGGATGATGTATGAAATTCTTTTTAGCTGGAGATAGCAAATTTAGCTTTTGTTTTTTAGCCATTTTTGTAGGCAAGTCAGCTTTGATGAGCGTCTGTGTAATGCGTGACTGTGCAGGTGTTTTGTGTGCAGGGTAAGAGGACGAATCTGCGTAAGGCCGGGTCCGAGCGCATCGATCACAGCATGAGAGTGCGCTTCAATCCTCTGGCTCTGTTACTGGACTCATCGCTGGAGGGAGAGTACGATCTGGTGCAGTGGGTCATCTACGAGGAAAGTCACGTTTCACTGTTAAAACCTGAAGATCTGTGTGTGTGTGTATGATTGAGTAGCAGTGTTTTACATATCATGAGTTCAGGAATATGTCAGTGATATGATGAATGGGTGTTTTACAGGTTGAGGACCCCAGTCAGCCTAACGATGAGGGAATCACGGCGCTGCATAACGCAGTGTGTGCCGGCCACACAGACATCGTGAAGTTCCTGGTGCAGTTTGGAGTCAATGTGAACGCTGCTGACAGTGACGGATGGTGAGGAGCGTTTCAGCACACGCTCACACACTCACTCACAGAAACTCATCAGACATCAGTTCAGGGTTTAGTGCAGCTTAAACTTTTCAATCTGAAAGTACAACTGCAACCATCAAGTTTAATCCACAAGTTAAGAAGTATATCGTTACCATGATTTCCAGTGCTGTGCATGCACATTAAATACATTCAGTCAAAGGCATTTGCATGTTAGTCATTTATAGCAGCACCTTTTCTCTGAAATTAAATGTTTGTGATATCTAATAGGAGTCAATTCTCTGATTCAACGATTCTGAGCTTTGCTTTTGCCACATATGCAGGAAACTGTCCTTGTATGCCACAGACACACACCTCTAATATTTTAAATAACAGCAACATTGACTGAGACTTCTGTCAAGACTTCAGACTTCAGTGTAAACACCTGATAACCTATTTGCATGATTGTTTAAAATAATCTGCAGACAAAATTATAAAACAGTTTAAAGTCAAATCAATATTTAATGTCACATTTGTTGTACGATCAATATGTGGGATGATCTTCAGACAGCTGTTCATCATCATAAAATAAAGATCATATCAGTGTTTTATTCTGTGCATATCAAACAAACACTGACCAGGGTACGACATCAGATAATGATACCCCGCCTGTAGCCGCGTCCCTGTCCTCAGACACATGCTGTTGTTTTGGTGGCAGTGTGTGTAACCCTGTGTGTGTGTTTAGGACACCCCTGCACTGCGCCGCGTCCTGTAATAACGTGCAGGTGTGTAAGTTCCTGGTGGAGTCTGGGGCGGCCGTGTTTGCCATGACCTACAGCGACATGCAGACGGCAGCGGATAAGTGTGAGGAGATGGAGGAGGGATACACTCAGTGCTCTCAGTTCCTCTACGGTGAGCAGATGGTGACCGGCTCTCGAGCCTCGCTCAGACTGCAGATGAGAGCAGAGGCACCAGTAATCATAAATCACTATTGTTTTGCATTAATAAGTGCAGTTACTAATAATATATTACGGGATTATTTCTTGGTAATGCACATTTGACAGTAAAGCACTGAGCTTGAGTTGAAAAGCATTCAAAATGTAGCCTGCATAGTTACATGCAAAATGTAATTTCATATGAAAAATGTGTATATTCTGCTTTTATTAAATGATTAGCATTATTCTTCTGTAGTATTATACACTGCATCTGCTCCAAAATGGATGGGATCCTGGAAAATGCACATTTGTAGTAAAAGAAAAGAAGAAATTTCGGATGAAAATGACATGTGTGTGTTTGACCGCTGTGTCCCGTGCTGTGCAGGCGTCCAGGAGAAGATGGGCATCATGAACCGCGGGGTGGTGTACGGTCTGTGGGACTACGAGAGCGAGCAGGACGACGAGCTGTCCTTCAGAGAGGGCGACTGCATGACGGTGCTGCAGCGGGAGGACGAAGACGAGACCGAGTGGTGGTGGGTGCGCTCGGCCAGCGGAGAGGGCTACGTCCCCCGAAACCTGCTGGGGGTGAGTGATTCCAGATATTGCCCTTTTCACACTGTATACACGCCTACAGTAAAACCTGAAAGATTTATCCTGTTATGGTTATCACTCTAGAAGGTTGTAATTTAAGATCTGATGACATTTAGTGCAAAAATTAGTTTTTAAAAATACGTTAAAAATATGTAACGCAGGGGCGGAGCTAAGGATGGTCTCTTTTTCATGACAAGAATTGTATTTATTTAGATGCGTCTTTATGAGCACATTATACAGGAGACTTTTCACTGCATCGCCAGGCGCGAGTGCGTAAACGCTACAGGTGACGAGGAGCTTCAGAAGTGAGAAGTTGTCAGGCCATATGTGACCCTAGACGACAAAACCAGTCTTAAGTGTCAATTTTTCGAAACTGAGATTAATACAACATCAGAAAGCTGAATAAATAATCTTTCCATTGATGTATGGTTTGTTGGACAATATTTGTCTGAGATACAACTATTTGAAAATCTGGAATCTGAGGGAGCAAAAAAATCTAAATATTGAGAAAATCACGTTTAAAGTTGTCCAAATGAAGTTCTTAGCAATGCATATTACTAATCAAAAATTACGTTTTGATATATTTACGGTAAGAAATTTACTAAATATCTTCATGGAACATGATCTTTACTTAATATCCTAATGATTTTTGGCATTAAAGAAAAATGTATAATTTTGACCCATACAATGTATTGTTGTCTATTGCTACAAATATACCCCAGCGACTTAAGACTGCTTTTGTGATCCAGAGTCACACATGTCAGTAAAAACCAGTTTTCCTGTCCTGTCAGCCGTTATACTGCGCTCGTGCACAAACACAGCGGCGCACGCAGTGAGACAATACAATGCGCTTCAGATCCACGGGACGTTCAGCAGCGGCAGCTCTTAAAGCAACAGCAGCCAAATAATCTAATAACCAGCTGCTGTGACGTCTGTTCATCAGAGAACAACAGAAATAAGAGGAAATCAATAACTTTAAGGATTCATCTATATTTAATTTAGAATTTAGTGTTGATAACTTTATTCAATTTCTGTATTTTTCCTACTTACTGAAGGGCACGGGTAAATCTGGCATCTATTATAATGGGTTCATGTGAAGATTGTTTTAAGTTCACTTAAATTAGAAGTTATTTTTAAAATCTAATAAATGTTCAAATTGATAGCGCTCAATTATACTGTAATGTTAGTATAGTCAGTGGTTAAATATAAAGAAAAAAAATTCCTAGAGACATCAGTAGTATTGGTATCAGTAATATACAGCACTGTCTTTATGTTGTCTCTACATTAATTTGGAGATTTAATGTAAAATAATTATTGCTATATAAATGTGTATTTAAAAGGTTTAACGTTTGGTGGTATTAATCGCAATTAATTTCAGAAAAAACGTGCGCTTAACTAGTTGATTTAGTTTAATCGATTGACAGCACTAGTGAAAATCTGTAATTTACTTCACTATATCGCTTACTTCAATCCTGTCTTTCAGAATATGCACGCAGTGTTTGCCGATCTAAAATGGGTTTTTCCAAAAACATCAAGTGTCTTAAATCAAAGGTTTTTCTGAAGCAGCTACTGTGTGTTCACTGCGTGTGTGTGTGTGTGTTATAATTGTTTTTTTGTTCTTCCTCATCAGTTGTACCCAAGAATTAAACCTCGTCAGCGAAGTCTGGCTTAAGTCCTTCAGAGTGACGGTCAGCACCACTAGTTCCTCCTCGTGACGGCTGCAGGGGCATCTTCTGCGCTGTAGTTGTTTTTTGGATGTTACTGTTGATGCGTTACAGTGATGGTCACAACAATTGCATAAAAATTAGGTGTTTAGATTGTACTTTATATTTGTATATCAAGATTTTTTTCATTGGAATTGTTTTAATTGTGGCCTGTGTTTTGAATCACAGGTATTTTGCATACGGTGTTCTTTCAGTGCTTTATTGAAAGGTCAGTGAAATGAATTGAATTGTGTCGGAAACAGAACGTCTGAATCTGGGGCAATGTTTTTCTCATGAGCACACAGTAAAGTGAGCTAGCTGTACAGTGCTAGTAAGTTAGTAAGGGCTAGTTCAGTAGTGATTACAGCAGGTGTCCGGCAGCGATCTCTCGCTTCATCTCATCTTCAGCTGCATAAAATGGTGATATTCATATTGAAAAACATGCATTTATTATACATTATTTTCTTCTGTTCAGCAAATACAACCTGCATTTTCCATGTCCTCATCCTTACGGACAAATCAGCTGCAGGTCAAATGTAACCCGATGATAAAAAAATCATTAAAAACACTGAACAGTTCTCATGTGATTGCTGTCGTCTGTGAAGTGGATGTATAGTGAGACACTTATTATGCTGATCTTCTGCACGATTAATAATTCTGTTCTGGTATTAATGGGTGAAGGTCAGTATCTGATGTGATGCGTGTGCACTGTAGTGGAGTTTCAGTAGTTGATTTGATTTTGACTTTCATTTATTTATTAATTCTAATGAGTTATATAGATATACAACTGTCCTGATGCTCAAACAGTAGAGCGTCAGGTCATGGGTTCGATACCCTTGGAAAGCAACAACATATGAAATGTATACCTTGAATGACAGTCACTTTATCTAAAGCTTCTGTAGATGAACATTTGTGCCCTTTTGCAGCTCGGGACTTTGTCATAAGGTCATGAAACCAACTATTTCTGCACCACTTCGTTCACACCACAGTTACATACAACAAAATGATCAAATCATAGATCAAAATACATCACCTATAAGTGTTTAAATGAAGGAAGGGGTCTTGCAAGGGTAAATAAAGAACGGGGGTCGGTTGCATAAACTGTTTAGACAGCTTTTAAAAAGTCAGTCATCTCATTTTTTTCTTCGAGACTGGTCATAACATTTTAAACTCAGTTATGAAAAGGTAGATTGGTCTCATTTGTGTTGGAAAAGTGAGACTGATTTCCCCGCGGCAGCTGCTAGTTGGTCAAACTAGTTCTTAAGACACAGTCTTAGCATGTTTGCAAGCCTTAATAAGTTTATGCAACTTGTTTCAATAAGTTTTGTATAGAAGCCTATTTTCTTCAGAAACGTCTAAAAATGTTGGAAAATGTTTAAAAAGGGTCATATTTGATGATGTGGGAACGCTGGAGAGAGAGAGGGCAAGCATTTCGCATTTTAGGTCAGCGTTGCCGTCTAATCTGTCAATATCGTCTTAAATAGGCTGCATAGCACTTCATCTTTAATAACATGGGATTTTAACCAAATATATTCAATCTTGATTTTTGTAAAATGTTGCAACAAGATGTTAAAAAAAATGTTTTTTTGTGAACAATTTGTTTTGGACATATAAGATCAAAGATATTTTTTTTTTTTTTTAAAATACCTTAATTACAAATGCGCATGTAAAGCAAATATCTTTAAAATAAATTTTGTGTGGAGCATGCAATGTTCTCACCAGTTGACCCATAATATTTTCTTTTTTAAAATTTTTTTCTTGTATTTCCCGTGAAAATAAAATAGACGTGGTACCATAATAAAACAGATGAACAGGTAATTCAGTTGCATGCTGGGAAGGCTGCTGATTTTGAGGATTTCCCAGTGACACTAGGCAGTGTTTACCTGTAATCAGAAGGGAAACAAGAGCCACAACTGCCAGCATGGAAACTGTATTTTCCCACCCATTGTGACTGAAAACAAGCAATTCCAAAACAAGCCGATGAATTACTAATGCAGGCTTTTGTTGGGCTGGAAACCGCATGAAGTGACATGAAAGAGTCATGAGACGTCAGAGCGTGTGGGTGGGAGTGTTTTTGGAAGGGAACACACATAACACACACATATACACACACACACACAGACAGCAGCATGTTCAGCAGCATGTCACAGTCACAGGAGAGCAGAGGCTTCAAGCAGCTCGTGCCCGGCGATGAATCAGGTGGACTCTACATCCTGATGCTGGTGTCCTTCTTCCCGCTGTACTACTGGTGCTTTACAGACGGTGAGTGGCTGGACTGGCTTAGGCAGCTTTATTCTCACTTCTCTTCAGGTAAGAGTAGAAAGGCAGGGCTAACCTTCATCTTCACAGGACTCTTTGGTACCAGCCAATGTGTCAGGAAATGAAGGAAGAGGTTTACAAAGCAAACTGGAGAAAAATTATCCCAGTGTTTATTTCACACTGTAAAATTCTGCATTACGCACAGGATGTGTGATATAATAACAAAACAATCACATCAAATGAATGATATATGAAGGAAATATATTTATGGTAAAAAAAATCAAATAAAATGGAAAACAGGAAGTGAACACACTTTGAAATCTCTTCTATTTACCTCAATCGTTTCAGACTTGGTCAGAATTGTCAAAACTCAGCTGATGTCAAATTGCAAATCGCTTGGTGCAATGGTGCATATTTCTTAACTTTTGCCAATGATTGACATCCAGCAGCTCTGACGTGTGTGCTGAATTTCATCAAATTATATTTTAAATGGTGTTGCCAGAGTAACAAATCAAGCATCTTAACAACACACAGAAATAGAGTTACAGTTTGATTTGTTACTGTGGCAACACCATTTAAAATATAATTTGATGAAATTCAGCACACACGTCAGAGCTGCTGGATGTCAATCATTGGCAAAAGTTAAGAAATATGCACCATATATGTGCCATATTTTGACTACCTAGTCACCAAACACATACAGTGGAGATTAAAATTAGAGAACAATCTATAAAAACTTCATCTTCATCGCTCAAAATTTGAAGGAATATTAGCTGTAGATAATCCACTGTTCTACCAACATGTTTGACAAAATATCCAAAGCGTTTCAACGAAAATTTGATCACCTTTTTGTGGACAACACAGTAATCAAAATTAGAGAAGCCTGAAAGATGATACAACTAAACCTCTGGAGAGTTACAGCTGTCAGAAATGAGTAGGAAGTGTAGAGGACCGTGCTCTGAATGGCGTCTGCGGTCGCAGTACATCAGTGACTGTAGTGGGTTTCTTTGCCATAACTTTGTCGGCAAGTATTTTACAGAGGTTTTTAATCCATTTCATTGTTTCAATGGTCAAGGACCTGCTTTACCTGTTTTGTAGTGTGACATGGGGCATTGTCCTGCATGGAAATTGCAGGGTGATTGGACGATGAATGCAGGGAAAGAACAGCATGTTGCTGAAGGAGGTTCTGATCAACATTTGCATTCACTCCGCCATGTAACTGTATAAGAGACCCGACTCCTGCTGCAGAAATCATTGCCCAAACCATGACACTTCCTCCTCCGCCTTTCACTGACTTCTTTACGCACTTGGGCTTCAATCTTCAGTCTTTCCCCAGTTTGACGCCGAACATAAAAGGCTTTGTTGCTGCAGAGTGTGCTTTCAGTCCAAATTCTCTTAAACGTGCTGAGACAGGTCCTTACCCTTATATTCAGCACTGAACTAGCAAGCAATTCCAGCTGCAGTGCTGAACCGATTCCCCATTGCACTGTCCTGTCTTCTTGTTCATTTGTCTTACATGGACGACCAGCCTTTTTGGGGGACTTGTACCTGCAATATTTGAGAAATCACAGATTTGGAATCACTACTCTTGCGATGACTGAAAGGGTCATCCCTTTGGCCTTCATTTGGACAACCTGTCGCAGGGTTTCAGTCACCTTAGAGCGTTTGTCATATAATTAAGGCACCAGGTACCAGATTATCACCAATAACTTAGGTATCTGTAAGTGTTCTCTAATTTTGATCAGAGTTCTTTTTCCAACATCTCATTTAGGTTTTTTATACTTAGAAGGCAATTCATTTTTGAAATGTGCTTAAAAAACTGCCCTTCTAAGAGTGTTAAGATTTTCGATGTCTTGCACAGTGTTGCCATGGTCACAGTTTAAAAGAAAGAGTCTCATATCTTCTAAGTGCAATGTCTAATTTAATGCTGATTGAACTGGTGCTTTATATTTTCTCATAAGGGCTGATTGATGCGGCTATTGTGGCTCATGATCGGCAGCCGTGTGCGGTGTGACATACGCACTATGCATTGTTTTGATAAAGCAACCGGGTGGTGGTGTTGTGCTTGGGCCCGTCACTGCGGCTTGCAGCTACTTTTTAATCAGAGAAAGCAGAGTTGTGTGATTTTAAGCTTTTTGAAAATCAGTCAAACATATTTATTGTACTTATTATATATTTTCTATGTTTATTTATTGCATATTTCGAAAGTGAGTTTGATTTGCCACTAAAGTGTTAAGCTCCACAGTGTAATAAACTTCACCTTAAAATTAACCAATTATGTCTGTGCCGATAGCCTTGTGGTTAGTGTGTTGACACATAGCGCAACTATGCTCACGCAGACCTTGAGGTCCTTTGCTGATCTCACTCCTCTCTCTCCACCTATTGCTTTCCTGTCATCTCTCTACTGTCCTCTCGCATTAAAAAAAAACAAAAAACAGTTATTTGACTGTTAGTGTGATGTAATGAATTTCTTCATGACACTTTCTCTAAAACAGATGAGAAATGTAACATTCAGTTATTAATGTATAATGAGATGTTTCTCTTACAGAAAGTACTGAGGATGAGTTTGAAATATCCTTTGTTTGCCATCGGCCTGATGATCTGGAAATACTACAGGAAGAGACTGAATTCAGCAAGAAAGAGCTGCAGTTCCTCTACAGGGCCTTCAAAAATGTAAATGTTGCTCTACTAAACATTAAATGAGGGGGAAGTCAGTACATTAGCTGGGAATATCACCCTTTGTGTGGCACAAATAATTGTTATATTATTTCTCTAATTCATAATTAGAATTTGCATTTCATTATTTTATTTTTTTCTGAAAGACATATAATTAATTGCATATGTATTATGCTGACGGTTTTTGGTCATAATGGTGTTTGTATAGTGTTTGTTTTAAGATCTGTTGTGCATTTCAGGAATGTCCCAGTGGAGTGGTGACTGAGGACGTGTTTAAACTCATTTACTCTCAGTTCTTCCCACAGGGAGGTGAGACAGTATATATATATATATATATATATATATATATATATATAGTAATGCTTTTTTGTTGTTGTTGTTAATATTATAATGTACCTCGTGCTGAAGGTGTAGACCCACCTTGGCTATGATTTTTTGGAGTCTAAGCACTAAAGATGCTGGAACCCAATTGTTTTAGCTAAAATTTTCTTATTAGTTTGTATTAAAAATCTCCAAATGTATTTGAAGCAAAAACTATACATAGATCTCAAACTTGGCAGGAGGGTCCACAATCCCACCCACTACTCACAAACACACTCTTGGTTTGTCATTATTTTTTTTGAAGAAGGATCAACATGTACAGTGATGAAAGCCAAAATATTAAATGGGGGGAGAGGGGGATACAAATCGATATGTCTTTGTTGCATTATGTGGCAGTGCTAACCGTACGAAAATGGGAAAAAGCAAGCTTGCATGCCTGTAACTCAAGAATTATTAAGATATCTTAATGCCCTTTCAGATAATAATAATAATAATTCCTTATATTTATATAGCGCTTTTCTAGACACTCAAAGCGCTTTACATTGTGAGGGGGGGGGGGTCTTTTTTTGGTCTTAACAAACTTCCCTTGTGGCGTACATTTTTAAGGCCATATATGGTTAAATTCCAGAAATTTTGGAATCTCAATATGGCTCCAGGAGTAGTTTGTTAAACTGTACATTTTCTGTGGTCAAAAACCAAATGTGGGTCACTTTGCTTACAGATTATACTTTTTCTTCTTTTGAAGAGGAATGTCTGAAGAACAAATAATGTTGAAACTAGAAATTTATTTTGTTTTTTTTCTATCAAAACAATTGCATAGAACATACTTGTTTGAGTGTCATAAGTATTCTTTTTCCAAAGTTTGCGTGTCTGTAACTTAAGATGTATTGTAGTTCAGTCCCAGAGATATGGCGATCTCAATGTGGCTCTATGTCAAGATTGTTGAATATTACCCATTTTCAGTGGTCGAAAACCAAATGTTGGTCACTTTTGCATACAGCTGATACATATTGTATTTAAAGGGGAATGTCTGAAAAATAAATAACGTTGAAAGTAGAAATATGTTTTGTTTCCCTATATCAAAACAATTGCATAAATAGTAAATACATCTATGACGCAACATTTTTGCTTTCTTCACTATGTTTATTTTACTAAAAAAAAAAAATATTGACAAAATTAAAACTTTTGGCTGGGGAACACTGGTTGAATTGGAATCACATATTTGTGTTCATATCTACACAACCTTATGGGCTAGAATCAAAATGATTCCCTTAGTCACTGAATCACATACTACACAATGCATATCTATAAATTCCATTTGCATCTTATAGGCCAATTTCGTGTAGACGTGTAAACCTATAACATTTTACATTTAATGTTACCTATTTTTTCTCACAAATGCAACTTTATATTTCGTATTTTGGACTTTAGAACTCGATTTAACTCAACAATAGCGACCGGAAGCTAGACCCATAGAATTTACAAATGGCCCATTTTTACGTCAAGAAAAAGGTGGATAGACGGTTTCAACGGCAACATAAACAAACATTACTGCGCATGCGCACTTTTGTGGCCCTAACTTAACTTCCGGTAGACATCCAAATAGAATCAACACAACAGCTAAGTCCCTTTAGAGTCGATTATTTTTTGATAACAAGCAAAATATGTTTGCTGCATAAATCAGACAGACTTATTAAAAATGCAAATTCATTCTCTGCCAGCAGGGGGCGCTTTAAAGCGGCAGAACCAGAGGTTTCCCCGGTAACGGCTGTACACAAAGCAGCGCTGAGCTTACAAACGCTGCTTTATCAGGCATATAACATGCAAGATGAAATGAAAATGACATCGAACATTTTCTAAAGAATGTCTTCCTTCAGAAATACAGTGATATAAAAAACACCCGCGTCTCGTGCATTATTTGCTCATGCATGTTTATTCAATGTAGCCTTTTGGAAAATCGGTCAGTGTTGATATCGTGGGGTCACCACAAATAAATAAATGTATGTGAAACACATCCCACAGCACAACAACCTGATCCCAACTTTATTACTCATCACTTTAACTTTAAACAACCAATAAACAAACACAGACCGGAAGTTAACTTCGGGCCAGGTGCGTGCTCCCAATGAAACCGTCTACATACACATACACGTTTACATCTAAATGGGGACATTCCATGCGTAATGGGTTTTCTATTGTACAAACTGTATTTTCTATTGCCCTACACCAACCCTACCCCTAACCCTACCCCTTACAGGAAACTACAGGCATTTTTACAATTTCAAAAAAAAAACTTTGTTTAGTTTATTTTTAAACCCATTTTACAAATGAGGACGTCCCCAAAGGGAAATTTTTGGAGATTTTGTCAGGTTTACCTCACTTTTGGGTATAAATTTGTCCCCAAAATATGGTTAAGTAGGTACACACACACACACACACACACACCTATATATATATATATATATATATATATATATATATATAAAGCATTGTCCAATTCCTTTTTCTTTCTCTCCGTCAGATTCAAGCATTTATGCACATTACCTCTTTGAGGCATTTGACACTAACATGAATGGCTGTTTGAGTTTTAAGGTAAGTAACAGACCAGAGTTTTTTTTATTTTTTTATTCTGGTTCTGAGGATGGACCACCTGCATGTCTATCTTATCTAACACACTTTATTCATATCATCAGCTGGTTAGGAGAAGATCTATGAGCTGAACTAAGTGTGTCAAATAAGAGAGACATAAATGTGCAGAGCGGTGGGTCTACAACGAAGCTTGTAACCTGTCTTCTAGTTAAGATTTTATTTGTTTGTTTGTTTCCCGACAGATTTATAATTCTTATTATTGTCATTTTACAGGAGTTTGTTGCTGGTCTGTCACTGATCCTTAGAGGCTCAATATATGACCGGCTAAATTGGGCATTTCATTTCTATGACCTTGATAAAGATGGATTCATCACAAGAGAGGTACTTGAAATGAAGCTTTGATCAGTTTAGTGTCTAGAAAGACTAATGTATATGTGTGTGTACGTGGTTTTGGTCTCCTAGGAGATGATGAAGATCATGGAGTCGATTTATAATTTGATGGGGAAGTATGTGTATCCCTCCATACATAATGATACTCCCAGAGAACATGTGGAAAACTTCTTTCAGGTGAACGCAAACACACAGGAAGTTCATACATGTACATGTTGTGTCTCTACATTTCTTGCACCCAAACATTTTGAATTGTTAAAAAAAGTATGGAACACTATTACAAAAGGAACTCCATGTTCTCTCTCCACATCAGCTACAATGAATGGAAAGTAATACTGTGAAAATAGTGCTGTGAAAATGTGTTTGCCTCCATCCTGATTCCTTCCATTTTTGTTTGTATCTCATGCTTAATTGTTTAAAAAATGAAAACAAAATCTAACACAAAATAAATGTAACTCAAGTAATAACATAGCTTTAAACAATAATGTTATTTATTGAAGTTATCTAACACCAACTGGGTTGATGTGAAAATTTGGAAAAATTCCCAAATCTATGAAACTGCATTCATAATGGGGTTCAGCTGAACTAGATGCAACCAGGCTTAATTACTGCCAGCCCAGATCAATTAAATCAACACATAAAACCTTTTCAGTAGCAAGTTGGTTAAAATTTGTTAAGCAATAACACCATGCCAAAGGTGAAAGAAATTACAGAAATTACAAGGCTTAGAAAGTCTAGTCTAGAAAGGCTTACAAAGCCATTTCATAAGCTCTTGGACTTGGCACAGCAGTGACGTCACACCTCCACCTGGTTCTGCACCTCCATCTCTACTGATCATCATCACCTGATCCTCATCACAACCCCAGTTGCGGATTGTATATATATGTATATATACTCACCCTCAAAACACCTTCATTGTGTTGTCTGGTCTTATTATGATCATCTTCTTCTTCGGACACCTGTAAGAAAGGATTGTTATTGGCTGTGCTTCTTCACCGCTGATGTTAATGTGTTCTACTCACCATCCTCATAGTGTTTAATTGTTTATTACCACTAATGATTGTCTAATACCACTCACTGTAACAACCTTCGTCACCTTCTGCGTCAGAAGACAAGACCGTAACCGCATGAATCTAATGATATTGGGCCTGATCGCGTTCACTGCAACCATCAAAAACCTGAAGCAGGAATTGCTTTTTTGTTGGCCAATCCTAACTGTTTTTTAGTGACCTCGTCCAACCCCTATAAAACCAGTGCATCAACACTCCCCCATATACTTCTTCACCCAGCCCTTTTTCATTGCTGCCATCGGTGCTGAATGTGGGATCCGTGTCACTGTCAGTGCCATACTCGGGGAACAACGAGGGATTGCAAGGGTGTTCCATCATGCTTGAAATGAATGCTTACCTATTTCCCACTGAGAAAGCCAAAGTAGGATTCATTATCTCTCATCGCTCTCTGGCCATGACAAGATCGTCCTCCTTCTGTTACAGAGGAACCTATTCAAGTGTACTAATCACATTTTACAACCTCGGAACATCAACGCTGTCTTCAATCCCAACTCATCCCAAAGCATTTTCTCGCTAAGTGTCTTGTTTGGCCTCCTCTAATCATGGTACGTTCCATCCACCCAGTATCTCCTCTGAGTTCTCCATTTCATATGCCAGTGATGGTTGATTATGATGATGATACATTTTATTTTTGCGCTTTCCTCAAACCCAAAGCACTACACAAAACAATTTAAAAACAATAGATAAAACAAAACAGAATACACAGAGCCGTAAGCTGACAAGCTATGCAATATCACGTTCATAATTGCAGATGAATCGCATTCGATTATGAACGTGATATTGCGTAGCTTGTCAGCGATCTACGGCTCTGTGTAGTAAATGCCGCTCCATCTGAAAGCATGTGATGGAGATTTGCTACTAATCACAGAACCGGCTTTACTGACGAGATGAGCATGTGAGTCTAAAATAACACCTCGACTATTACGTTTAAAGCTGTCACAGTTTAAGATAACTGTTGTGCATCCACACCTTTATTTCTTCCAAGCAGGAGGTGAGGGATGTAAGAAAAGCTTTACAATTACTCCTTGTCGCCCCCCCCTGTCATTTCAAAGAATAGTACAATGGCGAACGCGACAAGTATAAAAGCCTCGTCCGTTTGGGAAGGTGTGCGCGCAATCAGTGGAGGCTCATGAGGCGGAGCCAGGCAAAAGTATAAATCCCGCTTTGTGTCTCTTGTGTTGTAGATGCCCTTGTTGACTCAGGGTCAGTAGGAAACTTCATCTCCCAGGAGCTCAGCAAAAGATTACTCCTCTGACCATCTCTCTGAACACCCAGTTGGCCATTCAGTCAGTCGTGGGACAGCAGCTCAGTAAAAGATGTATCACCCATTAATTACCCCTGTTAGATCTGCAGGTGGGAATCTGCTGCAAAGGAGGCATAGTCCTTTACCTTCTTCCTACATCCACAGCACCTTCATCCTTGGCAGATCCTGGTTCATTCAATACTGTCCACAAGCATCAAGGATTACCAGAGAAATCATCAAATGGAACCAGAGATGCACTACTGCATCACGTTTCCCACCCATCATCCTTCCTCCAGGCCATCTCCACTGTCATTGTATATGTGTCCCACCACTGTTGAAAGTCTATCCATCAATCAGAACACCCGCATCTCTTCTGAATACCAAGGCTTTCCCTCCCTCCTCTCTGCATACGAGGCCTCTGCACTTCCACCTCATCGCCCCCCAAATGTTCCCCGGGCGCCGTAACATTGGCTGCCCACTGCTGCGGGTGTGTGTTCACGGTGTGTGTGTTCACTACTGTGTGTGTGCACCTGGATGGGTTAAATGCAGAGCACAAATTCTGAGTATGGGTCACCATATTTGGCCACACTTCACTTTACTGGGATTGTGCTATTGACATCCTGCCAGACATCAAACTTCCACATGGGTGTTTACACCCTTCCTCAGCCAGAGCAGGAGACTATAGAGGAGTATGTGGAGGAGGGTCTCCGCCAGGGATACACTGCCCTAGAGATGATGTAGAGTGCAACCTGGTTCACAAAACTCACAAATACACTGCAAAAAATGCTTTTCTTACTTAGATTTTTTGTCAAAATGAAGTGAGTTTTTGCTCGAAACAAGCAAAATAATCTGCCAAAGGGGTAAGCAAAATAATCTCGTTTTCTGTTTAGATATTTTGGCTGGAAACAAGACAAAAAAAAATCTAAGTGAGAAAAGCATTGTTGCCTATCATCTCATTTGTGTCCGCAAGGGTAACAAATGGGTGATGCTGTATTGCCTGGCCAATGTGCCTTCAGTGTTCCAGTGAAAGAAATTCTAGAGCCTTTTCGCCCCTCTTCTTCCTCCAGGCTAAGAAACCGCTTTCTTCATCCTGGATGGAACATCTTGGATTTCTGGTGCCGTGGAGGTTTTCTATCTGGTGGACCGGATTTGGACCAGAAGAAAGAAGGTTTGAGGTTTGAGGCTTGAGACAACATCCTGGATCTGGCCTTACTTGCCGCCTTCCACGCAGCTAATCCTAACTGTCTTGTACCGCATGGAAGAGGCTGGGCCAGTGTCGGAGGTCTTGGACCTCAAGAGTGGTCTGTGGAGGGTGGTACTGTATTGCGTCCGCCTGGTTCTGCACCCCCTGTGTCTCATTCACCAGAATACTGATCATCATCACCTGATCCTCATCACAACCCCGATCATGGAATGTATATATATATTCACCCTCAATTCACCTTCTGAGTATGTTGAGGGAAACATGAATTCTGCTCTCTACTAGAAAATCTGTACATATGATTTTCTTTTAGTGGGATTTAGTGTTTAGTTTATACTAGAAATCAGGATGGGGGCAAATAAATGTTCACAGCACTTGAATTCAAGGATTTTCACCTCTTTTCAAGGATTCAATAATGCATCTTGAGCTTTATAAACTTCTTCCAGAAAATGGACAGAAACCGTGATGGAGTGATCACCATTGAGGAGTTCATGGAGTCATGTCAAAAGGTTGATCTCTACAACTTAGTATTTTTATCAAAATGCAAAACATCATAATCAAAGATGAAAAATGTCCAGGTAGTATTCCAGAGAGCAGGTTCAACTTGACATCATGGCATTGTGATTATCGTAACATAACCCAAAGTTGAGTAAACAGTATGCATTGCTTGTTCACAGCCCCAGTATCATCCCTTGTACAACTGGGGCCGGATTCATGATACATTCTCAAGAAAAAAACATTCTTCTTACCTGCCATTTTTTCCTTATATTTTAACTTAAGAAACAAGTTAATAAAATGTTGCATTCCCAAAAATTCTTCTTTAGACAAAACCTAAAAAGTATTCAAATTCCTGAAAAGAATCTTCTAGAAAATCATTGTAAATAACTTTTTAAAGTTAGGAAAGCCCCAGACTACAACAACAGCTACATATAATACATAGGACTACTATTAATAGTGACAGCGATGACTGATAATTCAGTGATAACTCCACAAAAATGAATCAGATAGGGCTTGTTTTTCATTTTAGCCTATAAATAAATAAGCTATAGTCTTTGGCAGTATTCAGCGCGGACACATACCGCAAGTGTTCACTCAGAAGAGAACGCAAAAACACAGCGCAAAAATGAATAAAACAGGTCGCTGCAACTTGAGACAAGTTAATTTGATGCATTTTATCAACAGTTTCCCATTACAACAAGGCTCTTTAAAAGTAACTGTTCAAAAAAACGGCACATTAAAAACACGAAGCCTAGTGCTCGTCAAGCCGGTCACGCCGAAAATAGTGTGTGCGCTTTTTATGTTTATTAGGGTAATCTGGAGGAAACACAAAAAGACGATCCTTTAAGTGTGAGTTTATCAGTGCGTCTTCAGTCATGCATTCAGTCAGATAAAGACTGTCATTTTTTTCTTAAGAACATATTCTCAAATAAGTAACAATTTAATTGCACTGAAGAACATTATTACGAACTCCGTGGAATTAAATTAATTTTGAATAAATTTCTTATTTCTTAAGATTTTTTTTGGTGAATCCGGCCCCTGGTGTAACTGTATACTGTGACAAGCATATGCACCACATGCATCATATTTGCATTTTTAAAATAAGATGTATATAGAAAACATCCCATTGGAGAAAAAAAATACAGCAATGTGTTAGAGGAGAAAATGTTGGGTTTAAGATTTGTATGGTAAAATAAACTTTGCTGTAGTAATGCTATATAATTATAATATGACGTGTAGTCTGTGCTGCCATGCACACTGGAACCTCATCAGAAGGAAACCTGAAGTAAACTAACTCTGGACCTCAGGTTCATGGAGTAAGTTGCTATTAAAGTTCCTCCAGTTTTGGGGACTGAAATTTGAAGTTAATGGCTTTCTCTGGGATAACTTACTACAAGTTATAGTTACTTAACTTACTAAATGTTTAGTTGCTAAAGTTGCTTTCTGGAATATCTTGCAGGAAAATGTGACTCTTGCCATTTACTTGTCTTTCTTTTCTGTTTATCTGAGGATGCAAATATCATGCGGTCAATGCGGCTGTTTGACAGCGTCTTTTAGGAGTTTCTGCCCGGCTGTGGATTTCAGCACATTCTTCTCTCTCCATCAGGACATTTCTCCATCAACAATCTTACTGTTTTCATACTGTACTTGTGTGGGGTTTGCCTTATTTTTCTTTCTAATCATAGAAGGCCTTTAGGGAAGCACACACCTGAAAGCTCTTTCTGGAAACATCAGTATGCAAAAGAGTATGTTTCGTTTTTAACCATACTGTTTATTGTATTTATTTTTTATTAACTTTTATTGTTAACTCTGATTTTATCTCTTGTTCTTTTACTCAATGATAAGTGCACTACAGCAAGAATGTGAGGGTTCATTTTATGTTACAAATATCAATTTGAAAAAGGGAGGAAATGTGTGTTTTAAACCAGCTGTCATTAAAACAGAACAGATGCACAGACAAGAGTGTATTGTGTTGAGCTGGAAATAAACATGTACCACGAGAAGCATGTTATTTAGCTTACCTGAAAACAACTAGAAAACAGATAATGTAGTATGCTGTGAAAATCATCCCTGTGTAAATACATTTATACTTACTTTGTGCAATAAATATTTTATGATAATGGAGAAAAGTCGAAAGCTTCAACAGCATTTTCATCACTTGCCCGTTTAGTTTGTCTGTTTTCTCATTTCTCTGGTTGCTTTCTCAGCAGACTCTCTGAATATGGCCAGTTTTCATTGTTTTAACTCTGCAGTGAGAGTGAGGATGGGACGTGTTTCTACAACAGTGACAGTGCGTTTTATTTGTTCTGTTTACTGTTGAACATACATTTACATATTCAGCCTTAACATCACTCAAAAGAATCTTTGGCTACAGTTTTAGAGGATGTCTGTCTTAGGGATGCTACTGGTACTGAGCTCCTGTACTCGTACTCATTAAAATGCCCCGATACCACACAGCATGTGATAATAAGTGCCATATTCAGACAAAGAAACACCGACAACAGACAGCAGAATGGAGTTATTATTAGAGATTAAGGATGTCTACGAAGTATATGTATGCAATGAATTTAATGTTAAACATTCAGTATTAACGGCTGTGTAGCTGATGTGCGCGAGCTGATAAGCAAAGTGAAATGAGCGCGCGGCGGCACACATGCGCGAGCTTGTCGAGTTAATATCCCTTTCTCACAGACATCACTGGAAGGTTTGTAGTTCGGTTGGATATGTCAAAAACAAGTACGTAAAGCAATGCACAATTTACTTAATGGTAGGGAGGGAGGGAGAGATCGAGAGTGCGCGCTTCTGTTGCGTGATCTTTCATGTTCGCTCTCTTAGCACACGCATCATTTGGATTAAAACTAAATTGGAAATATAAAACAACATTTATAGGGGCATCACTATAAACAACATTTACAGGTGCATCTCAATAAATTAGAATGTGGTGGAAAAGTTCATTTATTTCAGTAATTCAGCTCAAATTGCGATACTAGTGTATTAAATAAATTCAGTGCACACAGACTGAAGTAGTTTAAGTCTTTGGTTCTTTCAATTGTGATGATTTTGGCTCACATTTGACAAAAACCCACCAATTCATGATTCAATTCAATACAGTCTTCAAAATACCTTTTTGGTATTTTGGTAAAGGTTTGAAATGATATGAGGGAGAGTAAATGATGACAGAATTTTTTTTTTTTTGGGTGAAATAGGCCTATCCCTTTAATGTTTTTATTATTATTATTTTATGAAATTATACTCTAAATGTGTATTCAAGATGGCGCCGCGGATGGCTGCCATGGTTTGTCGCTCCTTGGTACTTGTTCTTTTTTTGTTTGTTTGTCCTGTCTTAAGCAACTTTTTTCCGATCAGCTTTACTAGAAACGAACTCCTGGACATCAGAAATGGCACACCAAATAACTTCCTGCCTACATTTGAGCATTCAGACCTTTTACTGGACATTTTAATCGGAGGAGCTGCGTTCCTATACAAGCACTCCAGGTGACGCAAGCGAGGGAAGCGCGCCGGCGCGCTCGTGAAATTCCGACAGCGCGGGTTCAGGACTCCGCTGCCGAGCATTCATCTGGCGAATCTCCGCTCCCTGGCAAATAAGTCGGACGAACTACAACTCCTCACCCGCACAAACAAGGACTTTTTAAACTCCGCTGCGCTTTGCTTCACGGAAACCTGGCTGAACAGAGCCATTCCGGACAGCGCGCTTCATCTAACGGGCTTCCAGCTGTTCAGAGCAGACCGCGTCACAGAGTCCTCGGGGAAAACGAGAGGCGGTGGATTATGTTTTTATATCAACGAAGGCTGGTGTACAGACGTGACAGTTTTAAAGAAGATGTGCTGCCCAAATTTGGAAGCTCTCTTTATTAACTGCAAGCCTTTTTATTCACCGCGGGAGTTCTCCTCGTTTATTCTGGTGAGTGTGTACATTCCTCCTGACGCGCGCGTCAGCGCGGCGCTAGAACTGCTGGCCGATCAAATCACACACACAGAGCAGCGTTATCCGGACTCTTTCATCATCATTCTCGGTGATTTTAATAAAGCTAATCTCACCCGTGAACTGCCTAAATATAGACAGCACATCACATGCCCCACCAGAGACAGAAATATACTGGACCACTGCTACACTGTCTTAAAGGATGCATATCACTCTGTTCCCCGTGCAGCGCTGGGACTCTCTGATCACTGTTTGGTTCATCTCCTACCAGCCTACAGGCAGAAACTTAAATCTGCTAAGCCTGTAGTAAAAACTGTAAAGAGATGGACTTCTGAAGCAGAGCAGGTTTTACAGGCCTGCTTCGAACTTACTGATTGGAGTGTTTTTGAGGCTGCAGCTACTGATCTGGACGAGCTTACTGACACCGTGACGTCCTACATCAGTTTCTGTGAGGACATGTGTGCACCCACCAGGACTTATCTAACATTTAACAATGACAAACCCTGGTTCAGTGCAAAACTCAAACAGCTTCGCCAGGCCAAAGAGGACGCCTACAGGAGTGGGGACAAAGTCTTGTACAAACAGGCCAAATACACACTGAATAGGGAGATAAGAGTGGCACAATTAAACTACTCTGGAAAGCTAAAAAAACAGCTTTCGAGCAATGACTCTACATCAGTGTGGAAAGGCCTGAAAGCCATCACCAACTACAAGACCCCATCCCCCAGCACTGAGGCCAATCAACAACTGGCTGAAGACCTGAACGAGTTCTATTGCAGGTTTGAAAAGACTGGTATGACGCCCCACACCCGCTCCGACTGTCTCACAGCACAGCCATCAACACCCTCCCCCTCCCTCCCCCCTACTGTTTCTCAGCCTGTACTCAAGATCTGTGAAGATGATGTATGCAAAGTCTTCAGGAAGCAGAAGATAAGGAAAGCCAAAGGCCCAGACGGTGTCTCTCCAGCCTGCCTCAAAGCCTGTGCTGTCCAGCTATCATCCATCTTCACATTGATCTTCAACAGATCTCTAGAGCTGTGTGAAGTCCCCTCCTGCTTCAAATGTTCCACCATCATCCCTGTACCCAAGAAACCAAAAATCACAGGACTTAATGACTACAGACCTGTTGCTTTAACATCAGTAGTCATGAAGTCATTTGAGAGACTGGTGTTGGCCCACCTGAAGGACATTACTGGACCCTTGCTGGACCCTCTACAGTTTGCTTACCGAGCAAACAGATCTGTGGATGATGCAGTTAATATGGGACTGCACTACATCCTGCAGCATCTGGACAAACCAGGGACTTATGCAAGGATCTTGTTTGTGGACTTCAGCTCCGCTTTCAACACCATCATCCCGGACACCCTTCAGAACAAACTGACTCAGCTCTCTGTACCCACCTCCATCTGTCAGTGGATCACCAGCTTCCTGACAGACAGGCAGCAGCTTGTGAGGCTGGGAGAACTCACATCCAACACACGCACCATCAGCACTGGAGCTCCTCAGGGCTGCGTTCTCTCCCCACTGCTCTTCTCCCTCTACACCAACGACTGCACCTCTAAAGACCCCTCTGTCAAACTCCTGAAGTTTGCGGACGACACTACAGTCATCGGCCTCATCAAGGACGGCGACGAGTCTGCTTACAGACAGGAGGTTGAGCAGCTGGCTGTCTGGTGCAGTCACAACAACCTGGAGCTGAACACGCTCAAAACTGTGGAGATGATAGTGGACTTCAGGAGAAACCCCCCTCCTCTCCCCCCACTCACCATCATGAACAGCACTGTGACTGCAGTGGAGTCATTCAGGTTCCTGGGCACAACCATCTCTCAGGACCTGAAGTGGGACACTCACATTGACTCCATTGTGAAAAAGGCCCAGCAGAGGTTGTACTTCCTTCGTCAGCTGAAAAAGTTCAACCTGCCACAGGAGCTGCTGAAACAGTTTTATTCAGCTGTTATTGAGTCAGTTCTGTGCTCCTCCATAACTGTCTGGTTTGGGTCAGCCAGCAAATCAGATATAAGACGACTTCAACGGACTGTTAGGACAGCAGAAAAGATCATTGGTGTGCACCTGCCCAGCCTTCAGGACTTGTACAACTCCAGAGTGAAGAAACGGGCAGGTAGCATCATCAAAGACCCCTCTCACCCCGGACACAACCTGTTTGCACTTCTCCCTTCAGCCAGACGCTATAGATCTCTGTGCACTAGAACATCTAGGCATAAAAACAGTTTTTTCCCCCATGCCATCTCCAGCTTAAATAGCTAACACATAGATCATTACCTGTGTTCTGTAATTCATTCTCCATCTTTAATTATTGTCTCTTTCTCAAGTACTATGTAAATACACATACATATCTGTTTATTTATACAGCTGTATATATAGTAAATAATGCACAAATCTGTACATAAATCTACTGTTCCAGATTCATACTTATTATTATTATTATTATTATTATCCATTGTTAAGCCTTACTATTTAAATGTTTTTTCTGTTCTCATGTCAGATGTGTATGTATGTATGTATGTACCAGGAGCACCCTAAAACCACAACAAATTCCTCGTGTGTTTGCGCACACCTGGCGAATAAAGCTAATTCTGATTCTGATTCTGATTCTGATTCTGAATAAGATACTATAACCGCTGGCAGACAAAATTCTGGCAGTGTCAGAAGATTTGGCGCACAGTCTTGCAGTGTGACTTCTCCTACGACGAACGTCAAACTGTCTTCGCTTTTCAAGACTTTTATAACCACCATAAACTCTGGCAATCCCATCCTCCGTTCACAGAATTCATATGTTGCCTTTACTATACCGGTTGTGCCACTGTTTTCATGTGTGTGTGTAGTGCCGCTTACTCTATTCTTCTTAAATATGCCGGTATTGCCACCATTCATGTACTTTTCATGATAGCCAACATTACAACCCTGCGTGTAAGGCAGCTTACAGTCACTGAACGTGTATGGGTTGATAATTTAAAACTCCGGACAAGTTTTCTTGCACGCATCCATTTTTAACACGTATTGACTGTCGTACAGTCTGACATTAATGAGAAGTGAGATCCTACAGTGTGGCATGATCATCATGTTCATGCAGTCTGACAAGTAACAATCGTAAAGGATTATCAGAAATCGCACAGTGTGCGCCCGGCTTAAGACCCACCTGATGTTCTCCTTGGATTGTTACTCACCTGAAGTCTACTTACCTGTCGTTCGTTTCCTCACCCAAGTCTCCTATCTCCGATCTCCAGTCTCCAGCTCCGTGTCTCCTTCTCCAAGTGTCGTGTTTTCGCCCTGCAAGAAAAGAAAATGTTTACAGTACCTATTCATCAGTGACTGTAAATGTGTGTGTGTGTGTGGCATCTTACCTGTCTGATCATTTTCCTGCTGCGTCTTCTATGCATACCTGTTCATCCATCATCTAATCCATTCTGCTGTGTTCAATAAAGCTTGCTTGAACTTTACTTACCATCTCTCTGGTCTGTGAACCCTGACAGAAGACTAGACCTCAACAGACAACACAGCAGAATGAGCTCCATTTTATTTAATCCAGCCAATCTAATTCTCTCCATAACCCAAGATGGCCGCCCGATCGGGTTCAATGTCGAGGAGTTCCTCCAGCTCGCCCACCAGGTACCTTGGAATGATGGGACATTAAAGTCGGTCTTCTGGAGTGGTCTGGATGACCAGCTCTTCCTCCAAGCACCAGCAGCTACATCCCCAGGTACCCTGGCACAATATATCGATCATGTGCTATTGCTTGATGGTTCATCCTTCACTGTTGGCGAGGTCTGTGAAGATGCCAGCACAACTCAGTTATTGCCGCCCCAACCCACTCCAGCCCTCCTGGTACTAGAGGTCGACCGACTGAACGGCTGGCCGATTAGTCGGGTCGATTTCTGGCATTTTTTATCTGCATTTTCTGGCATTTTTCATCGGCTGATTATGCTGTAAATTAGGCCGATTTATAGGCAGGTGCACTTGCGGGCAGCTAAGCGTTGTTGTGGAACGCTGTACCGGAGAATCTTTCAGCGTGAGAGACGGAGCAACTCACACTCTGCAGCCTTGTTCACACACAGCTTCAGCTAATGACGGCAGGGCAAAACAGACCGCTTCAAATACACAATTACGTTTTACCCTACTAGAATTGATGCCGACCATGCTTATATTCATAAGTGCAACAACCCTTATGAAACAAAAATATATTGCAGTATATTGGAAAATATCATGTAATATATTCTCATATATGGGATTTAATATTTATATTTTCCAATATATTGCAATATATGCATATACCATATATGTATATATATTGATACATATAAAAATATATATATTGCAATCAAAACCAAAAAAGGCACTATATTTTTACATGTAATAGTTTCTTTATATGCTTAAATATACTGTAATATATGCATGTGCTATATATATACACACACATATATATACACAGTGGGTACGGAAAGTATTCAGACCCCCTTACATTTTTCACTCTTTGTAATATTGCAGCCATTTGCTAAAATCATTGAAGTTCTTTTTTTTTTTCCTCATTAATGTACACACAGCCCATATTTACAGAAAAACACAGAATTGTTGACCTTTTTGCAGATTTATTAAAAAAGAAAAACTGAAATATCACATGGTCCTAAATATTCAGACCCTTTGCTCAGTATTTAGTAGAAGCACCCTTTTGATCTAATACAGCCATGAGTCTTTTTGGGAAAGATGCAACAAGTTTTTCACTCCTGGAAAAGCACTAGCCACTCCTTCGTTATTTTTGCTGTGTGCTTAGGGTCATTGTCTTGTTGGAAGGTAAACCTTTGGCCCAGTCTGAGGTCCTGAGCACAAGGTTTTCGTCCAGGATATCCCTGTACTTGGCCGCATTTATCTTTCCCTCGATTGCAACCAGTCGTCCTGTCCCTGCAGCTGAAAAACATCCCCACAGCATGATGCTACCACCACCATGCTTCACTGTTGGGACTGTATTGGACAGGTGATGAGCAGTGCCTGGTTTTCTCCACACATACCGCTTAGAATTAAGGCCACAAAGTTCTATCTTGGTCTCATCAGAGCAGAGAATCTTATTTCTCACCATCTTGGAGTCCTCCATTCGGGCTTTCATGTGTTTTACACTGAGGAGAGGCTTCCGTCGGGCCACTCTGCCATAAAGCCCTGACTGGTGGAGGGCTGACTTTCTACAACTTTCTCCCATCTCCCAACTGCATCTCTGGAGCTCAGCCACAGTGATCTTTGGGTTCTTCTTTACCTCTCTCACCAAGGCTCTTCTCCCCCGATAGCTCAGTTTGGCCGGACGGCCAGCTCTAGGAAGGGTCCTGGTCGTCCCAAACGTCTTCCATTTAAGGATTATGGAGGCCACTGTGCTCTTAGGAACCTTAAGTGCAGCAGAAATGTTTTTTGTAACCTTGGCCGGATCTGTGCCTTGCCACAATTCTGTCTCTGAGCTCTTCAGGCAGTTCCTTTGACCTCATGATTCTCATTTGCTCTGACATGCACTGTGAGCTGTAAGGTCTTATATAGACAGGTGTGTGGCTTTCCTAATCAAGTCCAATCAGTATAATCAAACACAGCTGGACTCAAATGAAGGTGTAGAACCATGTCTAGGATGATCAGAAGATCATCTGATCATCTGATCATCTGACTTAGGACCATGTGATATTTCAGTTTTTCTTTTTTAATAAATCTGTAAAAATGTCAACAATTCTGTGTTTTTCTGTCAATATGGGGTGCTGTGTGTACATTAATGAGGGAAAAAATGAACTTAAATGATTTTAGCAAATGGCTGCAATATAACAAAGAGTGAAAAATTTAAGGGGGTCTGAATACTTTCCATACCCACTGTATATATAGTTACACACACACACACACACACACACACACACACACACACACACACACATATACATATACACATATATATATATATATATATATATATATATATATATATATATATATAGGCTATAGTTACATTTTATACTTTCCAAATAAACCATAGCATATGCATGGTATAGCTATATAATAAAGAAAATAGTGAAGACAAAAATCTGCATTACACAAGCAACAGTTTTATTGGAACAGAGTTGCACACTGTAAAACCTAACAGTGAAATTCGCTAAATGAAATGAGTTAATTTAACTCAACATTTTTAAAAAGTTAATTCAACTCAATATATATTTGTGATGTGAACTCAACAGCTAATTAGGTTAAGCAGAACTCCATCTAAATAAGTTACTATAAATTATTTTAATCTGTTATTACCATACAGTCTATGATTATTACATCTAAATGGCAGACCACAAAATATTTAAAAGAAATTAGCTTAATTCATTATATCTAGCATTGTTTTTCGAGAAGTCACGTTTGTACAACATAGGGCTATAGGCTATTATGCTTTATATCTACTGAACTAAAATATATAATACCTTTCATAACTAATTAAATAACTAAGCCATAATATAATAAATACATAAATTATTTCATATTAAGCATAGATTAATCCTTTTAAAGTAATTAATTTTACTCGAGACAAAATATTATCCGGGTGTTTTTCAAAAACCGCGCGCATTTTTCCGTCAGTCACGTCCGCTCATCCCGCTGCAGCAGCTCACTCAGTCACGGGATCACAGCCGGACGCTCGCGACGCGGTCACGGAAAACAACAGGTAAGCATTCGAACTTCTTTATTCCTGTTTAAAGCACTTTTGAACCGTTTTGTGTTTTTGTCAACTTTATCTTAAGATTAACCAATTCAGTTATCATAATGTGTGTTATGCTAGCTAGCAAAGAAGCAAGGAGCTAACACGCCATTACATCAAAGTTATCAACGGCAAGTGTTAAATATGCAGTGTTATACACAACATTTTGTCAGTGGTGGTAAATTAAGAGAGATTTTTTTTTTTTTTTTTTTTGTGGTTTCTCACTGCCGGACAGAAACCCGCAAATTATATTTTTAAACTAGAGAGAGGACGGACCTTCTTCCTCATCATCTCTAACCGTCACTCGCGCCACAGATATGAAGCCAGGGAAACACACACTCCCTGTTTAAACGTTTTGTTAATCGTTATTTATTATTCGCTTTGTCAGTTTCATCTAGAATATCCATGTGATGCTGATCAAGTTTACTGAATCCGCCGATGCCCCGGTGAACAAAGGGGCTGAGGACCGTTTATAATGGCTGTTTTATTAACTTTAGTTAACATTTTACACTGTTATTTGCTCCTCAAGGTCTTATTTAAAATTCATACTAACAAATTTTTGTCGTGCTTTTGAAATCAGTCTTTTCAGAGCAAAGGCAGCGAGGGGTGGTGTGATGTCATTGGCAACAGGACGGCTGCAAAACTAATATGAGCCTAAAATGAAGTAAGTAGAATTCACATTAAACAAACTGATGGGCTTTAGTGTTGTACAAGATGTAATTTGTCACATTATAAACAGTTATTTAAATACATCGTTTTTCAGTTTTTATTTTTTGATGAATTGCTATTAATGCAGATGTAATGATGACCAGCAGCACAAATGTTAAGTCTTCTGAAGCGAACTATACTTTTTTGTGAATATTAGATTGAAATTTAAACTTAAACATTGATCAAATCATGAATACACAGCACAGATGAAAAATCACATCCCACAAGAATGACATTATGACATCTAAAAACCAGTCATGTTTGATATAATGTAGTGTGTGACACCATTTTGATTCAGACTGCATTGGCAGAGTGAATAACATCTTAAATTTCAGTTTGTTGGTCATTCTGTCAAAGTCTTTTTGCATTTTGTGTTGGTTCAGAAGAATACCAGTGAAGTCTTTTTAAGTTCTGATTATAGTTATATAATTATATACTTCACTAATATAAATGGAAAAATGATCTTTTATATTTCTACTTGCACTTATCCTAAAGTTGCTTTGGTTTTTCATAAAGATGTCAGGTAATTGCCATTGCTAAGTTTGTAGTGGTTGAAAGTTGTCTTATTATGATTCATAAAAATAAGCTGTCCATAAATGTTGCTTAATTCTGAGTTAAATTTCTGTAACTTTGTGTTTTGTCTTCAGGAACAATAATGACATCAGTCCTTCAACCTAGGATCCTGGAAGATCTACTACTATCTGAAAAGAAGACTTTTTTTTTTTCAAGACACACAAGGTAGGACACAAGACAACTTTATATTTACTTGGCAACATTTTAAACATTTTAAACTGTTTAATGCAGCTCCATGTCCCTCAGAGCTGCATTAAACAGTGTGTAAATATATCTATTCCACTTCAGATGCAGCTTCTGTTTCCTCTGCATTGCAAAGATGAATTTTTTTGAAACTGATTTCATTTGTTTGGTAACAGCCCAAATGTCTTATTATACTAATTCACTGATTAAATTTAACTAATTAATAATGAAAATTATATATATAATATAAATATTAGCATTTTATTTTTGTTTACTATAAAATAATTGTATTTGTATTTAATTCTAACTTTTTATTTTAAAATATAATAGTATTATCACACTTTATTATTTTGTTCATTATTTCATTTAAAAAGGAAAATCTAAATAAACTAAATGTGTTTTCTAGAACTACAATAAATAATTATATTTATAACTCAATTTAACTTAATTTTTTCTCTCCGGGCAAGTAACATTTATACTCGGACAAGTAAATGACAAATTTACTTGTCCAGAGGACAACCACATGAGAATGCTTAATGTCAAGCCCTGCCTCATGTTATTCCAAACCAATTTTGAATGAATTTTATTCATCTTCAAACAAAAGTATATATTTTTGATATTCTTTCGTTTTTGTCTATCCATTGGAAGTCTAGGCAGTCTTTATTTTCAAGCTTCAAAAAGTTTTTAGCTTTGACTCGTAATAACAATCCCTTAGCTCAAGCTTTTCAGTTAATGTTTGTGTCTTCTTTAGAAGACTTGAATGAAACCACTTTATGCATATGGATAAACTTGTCTTTAAGCTTAATATTGATTGCCTAGACTTTCAATGGATTGACAAAATGGTGAGAGAGTTTTAAAAATATCTTAATTTTTGTTCCATAGATGAACAAGATTCGTATGTGTTTGGCATGACATGATAGTAGATAAATGGTGGTAATTTTCATTTTGAGGTGAACATGTCCCTTTAAAGGGTTAGTTCCCCCCAAAAATTAGAATTCTGTCATTAATTACTCAGCCTCATGTCGTTCCAAACCCGTAAGACCTTTGTTCATCTTCAACACAAATTCAAACACAATTTTTGATGAAATCCGAGAGCTCTCTGACCCTCCATAGACAGCAACACAACTGAAATGTTCCCAGACCCAGAAACATAGTAAGGACATTTGTAAAATAATCCATCACTGGATTAATTGGATCAATTTTACGAAGCTATGAGAATACTTTTTGTGCGCAAAGAAAACAAAAATAACGACTTTATTCAACAATTCTTCTTCTCCAAATCACACCTTGCAGCATTATCAAGAGTACCTCTGCATGTAATCAGCGCATGTGAGTGCTGTTGCTGACGTAGAACATGCATGCGCTGAGGCTTGTTTACGTGCAGAGAAACACACACGCATGCATTGTGATACTCCCTATAATGGCGCACTATGGTGACGCGAAGAAGAACTGTTGAATAAAGTCATTATTTTTGTTTTCTTTGCGCACAAAACGTATTCTCATAGCTTCATAAAAATTGCAGTTGAACTACTGGTGTCACATGGACTGTTTTAACAATGTCCTTACTGCATTTCTGGACCTGGGAACATTTCAGTTGCATTTCTGTCTATGGAGGGTCTGAGAGTTCTCAAATTTCATCAAACATATCTTAATCTGTGTTCTGAAGATGAACGAAGGTCTTGTGGGTTTGGAATGACGTAGGGGTGAGCAATTAATGACAGAATATATATTTACATATTTATCAAACGCCGCTCAGGGTCGTGTGTGTCGTCTTCTCTTGAATTGCATCCAGGAGGGATGAATTACATTCTAGCGCTACAGCGCCACACTGGTCGAACCGCAGTATTGCAGGCTCTTGCATTAGGTCACGTGAGATCAAACGATTACTCAACAACAAAAATATTTGTCGACAATTTTTTATTGTCGATAATGTCGACTAATCGTTTTAGCCCTATTCCATACATAAACACTTAGGTTACATAATTGAAAAAACAAAACAGTTCATGAAACCTCTTTAAAGAAGTCTGAAAATGGGACACAATTATTTTTTATTTATTATTCATTGTTATAATGGTGTTGATTTTTGGCATTAAGAAAATTTTTCCTTCTATGTGATTGTAGAAAAAGAGGCTACACTCAGAGCTACTGAGCGGGAACTATATCCAGAGGACATGGCGGGCAAGAGGGTAAGGAAAGCCAAATGCCTAGACTTTGGTGAGGAAGATGCCACCAGTACTGGCAACAAAGCTTCTGGCTCTGGAAATCCTAAACAGGTAATTACACATTAAAGATTGATATATATCAGATTAGGGATCGTTTGTGTATTGGATTGTCCATGATTAAATATTAAAAATGAACATCTTTGCCCTATAGAAAAAGGCCAAGGTTGCTGTAAAAAGACAGGCGGAGGAGGAATTCATATCACTTAGTTCATATCACTTAGCACAGCGTTCATCGCTCGACTTGTCGAGACTGTTTTTCAATATGGCTGCTGTCAGTATACACGTAATGTACTGTCTTTATAAAGTATCTTATTAAACTGTTTGTACACTTACAAAGTTCTCAATGCTTCGGTTTGCATGTAAGGACCCTCATTATGCTACCGTGTTAGTGTGAGGCTATTTTGAGCCTTGTTAGTGGTATTAACTAGCGATTTACTTTAACTTAATCTGTGCCCCATATACTAGCTAATAATTATAAGCTAATCTGTTTTTAGAGATAAAACTCTTTACATTCGATTATCATGAAAACGCATCCCAGAGAACGATCTACTCGGTAGCCATGTGTTAATTACCCCTAGGTTCATTTTTCACCGGAATTGTCCTTTAAACAAAAATGAAAGCTTTTTTGACATTCTATTGCTTGTGGTGATTTTCCTTGTTTATTTCTTTGCTTAAGGCAGGGGTGCCCAATCCTGCTCCTGCCGATCGACTGTCCTGCACAGTTCATCTCCAACCCTAATCAAACACACCTGAAGCAACCAATTAAGGTCTTCAGGATCACTTGAAAATTAAAGGCAGGTGTGTTTGATTAGGGTTGGAGATGAACTGTGCAGGACAGTCGATCGGCAGGAGCAGGATTGGGCACCACTGGCTTAAGGTCTTAATTATTTATTTTTTTTGTTTGTTTGTTTACAAAAGGTGAAAATCGGGAATGATGGAACAGTCACTGTCTCGTCACATTGTTGGGAGACTGCAAAAGCTAGTACCACCCCCAATGGGATGGCATGGGTGCTACTGATGGGGCTCTTCAGTGTGGATATCCTCCTCAAGTCCAACCTGAAAGGAGGGGTCAGCAAGCTGGATCCCTGTGCTGATCGTCGGAAGGCTCTCGACCCGAGCAAACTTCAAGCTTTACTAGGTAAATAGTTTTTAGAGCTGGTGCTTTCCAGAATCAACCAGGCGGGGGGAGGGGGTCGAGATTTTTGCAAACCTGAGGGGCAGCTGGAGGAGTGAGGAGGGGTAGAGTAATCATTGTTGTTCTGTTCCACAGATACTGTTGTAAACCAGTTTCTGACGGCCAAGGAAGCTGATGTCAGAAAATCCATTAATGGTAGAATCTGCGAGCTAAGACACCAGGTGAAGTCCAAAAGTGTGCTCGTTTAAATCAGTGAAGAACCAAGATGGACTCCTAACCAGGATAACGCACTGTTCTTTTGGCATATTTCTTGGCTTTTCCACAGTTTTTATTTATTTATAATTATTATTTTTTTGTTTTTCTTTTATAGAAATGTTATTTATATTGCACTGCTGAATGTTTAGAACAGACATTGAAATTGCTTTAATTTATAATTAATATTTTGTGTTCAATGGTGCCATTTAAAAATGTTGCACTGTTAAGTTTACCAAATGGTTTTAATACTGGTAGGCCTGTGTAGCTCTTTATTATCTGCCTAATTAAAAGAAAATAAAGGTGGCTTTTGATAGATTACCCATTTGTCTGTTAATATGTGGTATAAAGGTTTGCACATATATTGCAGATTACATATTTATTAATTCATATTTTAGATGTTACATGTAAATATACTATATATATCACCATATATGTATATACATTGTGTGTGCATGTTCTCATATGTACACATATTGTGTGTGTATATATATTTCACATATTTTCACATTATATTTGATAATATTACATATTTAAAATGTATTCCACAATATATTGAACAAATATATGTACATATATTTCATGTATATAATATTCCATATATTTAAAATGTATTCCACAATATATTGAACACATATCTATACATATATTTCATGTATATAATTCCATATAATTTTACATATATTTAAAATATATTCTACCATGTATTAAACATACACGTGACACTATATCTTTACATATATTACCAAAACATTTTCCCATATAAATTGAAATATATTATGGTAGATATTTATAAATATAATATTACATATATTTTGTGATATATAAACGCACATATTATATATTCACGTTCAATATATTGTAATATATTGAAAGCGGCAATCATTTGTATATTTTGCAATATATTGCAATATATTACATGAATATATAATATAGTGTATAATATATGTATCATCAATATATTATTCAATGTATGCGAATATATAATATATTGGAAAATAAAAGGGAAAAATAATATATTACAATATATTTTAAGAAATATATTGGTAAATATATTTTCCTTTCATAAGGGAAGTCATTTGCATGTGAAAGTAGAAACAATTCAGACAAAACTTCTGGGGTGGCTAAAACGTGCATGTTAACTTTCCTCATGAAATATGTATGTGGGTCCGACAATAGCCTTCATGATGTCATCGCTCGTGGCCAGTGCAGTTACAGTGGGGAAATAAATTATTTGATCCCTGCTGATTTTGTATGCTTGCCCACTGACAAAGAAATGATCAGTCTATAATTTTAATGATAGGTTTATTTGAACAGTGAGAGACAGAATAACAACAAAAAAAGTCCAGAAAAACGCATTTCAAAAAAGTTACAAATTGATTGATTTCCCCTATCAATCATCAAGATTTCTGGCTCCCAGGTGTCTTTTATACAGGTAACGAGCTGAGATTAGGAGCACTCTCTTAAAGGGGGTAATCTCAGTTCGTTACCTGTATAAATGACACCTGCAATCAATCAATCAATCATATTCCAAACTCTCCACCATGGCCAAGACCAAAGAGCTGTCCAAGGATGTCAGGGACAAGATTGTAGATCTTCACAAGGCTGGAATGGGCTACAAGACCATCGCCAAGCAGCTTGGTGAGAAGGTGACAACAGTTTGTGCGAAATACAAAGGAACTGTCAGTCTCCCTCGGACTGGGGCTCCATGCAAGATCTCAGCTCGTGGAGGTTCAATGATCACGAGAACGGTGAGGAATCAGTCCAAAACTACACGGGAGGATCTTGTCAATGATCTGAAGGCTTCTGGGACCATAGTCACCAAGAAAACAATTGGTAACCCGTAGTGCCCGCAAGGTCCCCTGCTCGAGAAAGCACATGTACAGTGTTATATTAATTAGCCCATCTGGTATGAGATTTCCCGACCAACTCTCTAACAAAACCGTGAGAAAAAGATCAGATAAAATAGAAGTTGATTTTTTTTTTTTTTTTTATCAATTTTTTATTGTTGTTTTGACATCTTTTAACATACAGAAAAAAACAAATATTTGAGACATAATATACTTCAGAATTTGACACCAGAGTATACACATACTACAGATTGTCAAAGAAAGATATCCGTACAAAAACCTTAACATTCAAACCAGTACAACAGTGCTGAAAGAAGTCAATAACAGTTAAAAAAAAAAGAGGTAATTATAACCAAAACGAGGAACTGTAAATATATAAAAAAATAATAATGAAATATATATATTAAAAAAAAAAAGAACCAAAAAGAACAAACAAAATAAATAAATAAAAAAGCCATAAGACCAGAGTGTGTGTGAGCGAGGGAGATGGGGGAATCTCCTTAATTCAAATCAGTAGACCTTTGAGCTTCTCCAAAGTCTGGGCCCAGAGTCTAATGGTATCCTCTCTTGCACCGTAAATGCGTGAAGTGGACAACTCGAGATATACCACATCTATAAATGTGAGAACCCAATATTGCTTATTAAGAGAATGTGGCGGTTTCCATCTTGTTGCTACTAATTTCTTGGCAGCTGTCAAGCCAGCTAGAAACACTCGTTTCTGAGTTTTGTTAAGTTGGATACCAGAGAGATCGTTTAAAATAAAGACAGATGGGGACAAAGGGACCGAAACATTTAATATAGTGGACAAATTTTCTTGAACCATATTCCAAAAGTTAGCAACCCCAGGGCATTCCCAAATCATATGATAAAAAGTACCAATTTCCCCTGTATGGCAAAGTGTACAATTAGGATCAGGTTTAAGCTTCATACTATACAGTTTGCGTGGGGTCATATAAGTTCTATGAATAAAATTAAAATGGATTTGTTGATGATCCGGATTCCTAGAAGCATGCATTACCATAACCCACACATGGTCCCAATCAAAACTAGGGGAAAGGTCCAAAATATCTGACCGCCAGGAGGAGTCTATTGTCAGAGGAGGATACATTTTTCCCAGAAAAAAAACATACAATTTAGAAACTAATCCTCTTGTTCCCTGGGTCTCACATAATAGTTTCAGTAAATGGTGGTCTTTAAGAGGAGCCATCCAAGGGACCCCATAGGTCTTCATGGCTGCCCTCAACTGCAAGTAAAAAAAAAAGGTGGAGCTCTGTAGGTTAAATTGAATTGAAAGTTCTTCAAAGGTGTAAAGACCCTTGTCACCCATTATATCACCCAATGAGTGAATCCCTTTGTCGTACCACTGTCGACACTGGCCAAACTTAATAGGGTGCTTACCAATGAGCAAACGATAATTATTAAAGATAGGAGAGTGGGGATTCCAATTAGAACGGATACCACAAACTTTTTCTGCTGCTCTCCAGACTGACAGAACATGTGACACCAAAGGACCGAAACGAAGTTTACACTTATTTAGAGGGATATTAGCAAATAAAACTTCATCCAACTTCAGAGGAAGAACCAAGTTTTCCTCTAGGGAACGCCAAGAAACATCAATTTCATCATCATACCAACTAAACAGGGGACGTAGTGCAAAAGCCCAGTGATACAACTTAAAATTTGGAAGTGAAAGTCCACCAGCAAATCTATCTCGTTGCATCGTGGAAAGTTTAAGACGTGGCCGTTTGCCATTCCAAACAAATTTGGTGATTATGCTCTGTAACCTGTCCCAAAAACGCGACGGGGGAGGCAAGGGAAGCATAGAACTCACAAAATTAATTCGAGGGAGTACATTCATTTTGACAATCGAGACACGTGATCTAAGAGAATTTGGGAGTGATGACCAATTATCCAGGTTACATGCAATTTTAGAAAAGATACCCTCATAGTTGGTCTTAATTATATACTGCAACGAGGCACCAATCGTAATACCCAAATATTGAAATTGTTTAATCACTGGTATACTTGAGGGTAGTGCCGTGTTTCTCATTGCGTCATTCAGTGGAAGAAGTGCTGACTTTGTCCAGTTTATTTTATATCCGGAAATCTCGCCGAAGCAGCCAAAGATAGTTAAGATGTTAGGTATGGACTGCAACGGATTACCTAGATAAAGAAGGACATCGTCTGCATACAATGAAATATGATGTCTGGTTCCACATATTGTAATTGGGGTAATATCTTTATCTATGCGTATTGACTGTGCCAGTGGCTCAAGCGAGAGTGCAAAAAGAAACGGGCTTAGTGGACACCCCTGTCGAGAACCTCTGGCTATGTCAAACAATGAAGAACAAGTTCTACCTGTCAGCACCATGGCTGTGGGATTTGCATACAACAGCTTTACCATACGAATGTAAGAGGACCCCAGGGCCATGATCTTCAACACCGACCACAGATATGGCCATTCCAAACGATCAAAGGCTTTCATAGCATCTAGGGAGAGAACAGCAGCAGGAAGAGTCAACGAAGATGTGCCATGTATTATATGGAGTAATCTCCTAACATTATCAGAAGCTAACCTAGTTCTGATGAAACCTGTCTGGTCACAGTTGACAAGCTTAGTCATGACCGGCTGAAGCCTTCGCGCAAGCAATTTAGCGTAAATTTTAAGATCAGCGTTTAGAAGGGACAAAGGCCTATAACTTGAGCAATCATTAGGGTCCTTGTCCTTTTTGAGCAAAAGCGAAATAACTGCAATATTCGCATCTCTAGAAAAAGACCCTCTTTCAACAGCGGCTTGAATCATATCAAGAAGTAGAGGGCCGAGACTGTCCCAGAAGGCTGTGTAAAATTCTGGGGGAATTCCATCCAGCCCAGGAGATTTACCACTACACATATCAGAAGCAGCTTCCTTAAGCTCATCTAAGGTAATGGGGGTATCTAGTTTTAAAGAGTCTTCCTCAGACAGCTTAGGAAGCAGTGTTTTGTTTAGAAAATTGTCACAAGCATCCTGGTTATGAGACACCTCCGAGCTATATAATTCAGCATAAAAACTGCGAAAAGTAGCATTAACCTGTGAGGGTTCATTAAGAACGCTACCATCTTTGGACTTAATTGTACTGATATCTGAAAAATGTTCATTGGACCGCAATCTAAGGGCAAGTAAACGACTAGGTCTAGCCCCACTAAAATAGTACAACTGCCGTGTCCTATGAATTAAAAATTCAGCACGCTGTTTCATAATAGCATTTATCTCTTTTTTCACAAGATCAAATTGAAGCTTTACATCCTCGTCATAGCTTTGTTGTAATAGACCATCTAATGCTGAAAGTTTAGACTCTAAATCGTGTAATCTAGATGAACGAGCTTTCCTTATGCTGGAAGCATAACATACAGTAAAATTCCTAACAAACCCTTTAATAGCATCCCAGAGTATCCTGGGATCATCAACTGAACCTTTATTTATATCGACAAAGTCTGTTAGTTGACATGAGAACTTGGTTTTGAATGTTTCATCTCGGAGAAGCGTGATGTTGAAACGCCATCTAGGGGCCCGAGCTGGATTAGAATTTATCAAAACAGAAGCAATCACTGCCTTATGGTCGGAAAATGCCACTGGCAATAAGCTAGCCTTAACAATATTATGAAACAAGCCTCTAGAAGAGAAAATAAAGTCAATACGAGAGAAAGATTTGTGTATAGATGATAAATGGGTAAAGTCTTTAACATCAGGGTTTAATATACGCCACAGATCTACCACTCCAGTATCACTGATCCAGGAACGTAAGGCCTCAGAAGCATATTTTTGATCTACATTTTCAGATTGACCCGACCTATCAACTAAATAGTTAACAACAGCATTAAAATCAGCGGCAATAATTAATTTGAAGCCAGAAAGCTCCAAAAGTACCTTGGTGACCTGATCATAAAATTTTTTTTCGAAAGTATTAGGGGCATAAATTGAGACCAAGGCAACATCTCTATTTTCAATATGAACCTTCGCAACTGTTATTCTACCTTTGTCATCTGCCCAAGTATCCAACAGTTTTAAAGCGCAGATTACGCTGACATATAATCGCCACCCCTTTAGATTTATTTGAAGCTGAGGAGCAAGCAACAACATGAAAAAAACGATTAGACATGCGATTATTATCCCTTTTGACCAAATGAGTCTCTTGTAAAAAGGCTATATTTATTCTTTGTTTTGACAAAAAATCCAAAGTGGCAACTCGTTTCACTGGATTATTCAGGCCCCTTACATTGAGGCTAAGAAGGTTCAACTTGACACCATCAGCCATTTATGGAGTGATAAAAAGGTAAAGCAATATAGTAAACTGAAAAAGCAAATTATACATAGGAGAGAGAAAAATATAAGAAAACGGAGAGGAGAAGGGAATTTTAATTTCTGGTCAGGCTTGGATGAACTAGTATTAGAACTATACAAAAACAAAAGCAGAACAAGGAGAAGATTGGGTGCACCCATGTCTATAACTCCTGTGGAACACAAATGAAAAACTAGGATCTGTTAATCATTCAAAAACGCAGAGAAAAATAACACACCTGCTCAATATCCTAGTTTGAATCAAAAACCAAAAGCTTCACGGCAGATAAAGGTTTATACATAAGAGAGCTCTCCCATGTGTGTTTGCCGACCACCCATCATTAGTTGAACATAAATGGATCATATTAAAAAAAAAAGTAAAGTCTTTTGTAAAGACAGCAAACCCTCATTGAAAGGCTAAAGACAAAAGAGTTCACATATTACCGTCCATATACGTTTTGGCATCTTTCGGATCTTTGAAAGTTTTCTGTACGCCGTTCGCCTTGAAGACCAACACAGCTGGGAAGTTCATTTGGAAGCGGATGCCTTTCTTAATAAGTTCAGCGCAGATCGGATTGAAGGCTCTTCTCGCGGCACGAACTGTGGGTGAAATGTCGGGAGCGATGCGGAGAAGTTGATCTTCGTATTGAAGTTGGCCTTTGCGTCTAGCTGCGGTCAGAATTGTAGCGACGTCCCTGGAGCGATGAATCTTGATAATAACAGGGCGAGGCCGACCATCTGTAGGCATACCAAGCCCTCGGTGTGCGCGGTCAATTGCGATCGACGGGACAGACAACTCAAGCAGTTTGGGGATGAAAGATTCGAAAAAATGTATGGGCTCACTTCCCTCCACGGACTCCTTGAGGTTTAGAATTCTGATATTATCCCGCCTGGAACGACCCTCTAGATCTGTAACCTTTTCCGTAAGTGCCGTGTTAAGTTTCTCGAGTGCAGCCAGTTTCCCTTTCAGCGGAGCAATGTCATCTTCCAAGGTGGAGATACGAGTTTCTGTTTCAGCCTGGCGAGTAGCAAGCGAGTCGGTGACCGCAGCGACCTCATCGATACATTTGATGATGCTATCAACTTTCGCGTCCATACCAGACTCCAGCTTAACGAAAGAGTCATTCAACATCTTTTGCGTGCGCCGACCTTCTTCTGCAACGACTTCTGCAATATGTTTAAGCAAAGCTCCATGTGATAAATCAGGTGAAGAACTCTCACGGCTAAGCGCAAGATCGCTACTAGCACTAGCCTCACATGAATCAGCACAATCTTCTGTAAAGCCTCGGGAATGGTCCGGCTTGCTCTGTTTGGACGGCTTCGGCATGATAAACTAACAATGAAGCGGCTAAATAATGATTTTGAGAGAGATGGGCGAAAATAGATAAAGATCAACAGTAACGTGGATTGGGAGAGATAAAAACACGACTGATCACTCCGCTGCCATTACCGGAAGCCCCAAATAGAAGTTGATTTTGATGATTTTTTAGTTCAAGGGATACAAAGAAACTGGAGTAGAGAAGTCAAGAAACAAGAGAAGAAGGAACGTCGCAGACGGGGCCAAGAGAGAGCAAGAAGATCAGAAGATCATCTCCAAAATGAAGACAATCTTAAAATTGATGAGGAAGCAGGAATCAATGAATAAGAGAATAATGAAATTGATGAGAGAGATGATTGGGTTATGTGATTTTTCTGCTGAGTTACAAAAATTAACAAATGATTTGGAGACAGTGAAACTCCAGAATTCTGTTATTAAAGTATGAGTATTAAAAGCTGTGAAAACATATATATCCTGTATTGCTACGGCAGATGATAATAATTTTTGTGGGTTTAACTGTTATGTATTTGCTATGCTTATTTTGAAACAGGACGGTTAAAGCGAGAAGATACGCCTTGCACCTCGGTGCAAAGTGAATTTTCTAGCTAAGCCTGGGTATAAGATGTTCATAACACCTGCTAGAGGTGTTATATTGCGGTTTAGACATATAGGCTTATGTATTGTTTATGCCAGAAGAAGGTGTTACAATTTTTCCTATAGCTTAAAGCAGATGTAGACACCTTCGCTATTTAGAGGTGTTATATTTTTTCTATTTGAACTTTTGACATTGCTTTGTAGACTTAGAAAAAAGGCAAGGCTTCCTTCCCTAGAAGAGGGAGGGGGAGGCAAGTGTAAGGGAGACAGAGAAAACTATATAAAGATTGATGAAACTCTTTTTCGAGGGCGATTTTCGTGGTGAAGACTTTTCGCTGTTATTTTGTTATTTGCTTATGAGTCAATTGTTTTTAATAAAACGAAACCAATGCTTTGGTGATTCGTTAACTTTTTAAACAAGCTTCTGAGTCATTAATTAACAATAATAACCTGTTATCTGAACCTGAATATATTATAATCGAGCCTCAAGAGACACGAACTTGACTGAGCTGAGACGGACACCGGCGGGAGAGCTTCTAATTTCATCTATCCAAATAAGAGGTAACTATGCATTCTCTATTTGAGGTGTATTCATGGGTACATAAGATGTGATTTATGAATCTTAGGATCTTTTAACCGGTATAGAAACACAACAACAGCCGTCTGAAGTTTGCCAATGATTCAGAGGAGAACTGGGTGAAAGTGTTGTGGTCAGATGAGACCAAAATCCAGCTCTTTGGCCGCATTTACACTGCATGGTTCAAGTGACCCAATTCTGATTTTTTCCTCCCATGTGGTACAGATCGGATATGGCCCACGACCATGTAAGCAGGAACAAATCACATGGATTTCGATATTCTCCGATCTGTTTCAGGCCTCATTCATATGTGGAAATAAATCAGATATGAATCGGATATGTGCATTTGCGCCTGCCGTGTAAACGGACAATTTCAATTTCAATTTAAAAAAACTTTATTTGTCCCCAAAGGGCAATTCAAAGGCACATTGAGCAACACTTCAAGAAAAACAACAACACTATTTCAGACAATACACAGTAATTATTACAATGATAATGGTAAACAATAATAATGACAATAAATAACAGTAAATAGCAGCGAAGATAATTTGTTCCTGTACAGCAAAAAGGAGTCCTAAAGTACATAATAAAAAAATTAAGAAGAGTCTTCCGTTAGAAATCTGTAAAGAATTAAATAAAAAAAAAATGTATATTAAGTTGTATATTAAGCAGAATGGCTTTAGGAACAAAGGTGGCCCTCCTCCTCTGAGTTCTACAGGCAGGGCAGAGGGGAGCCACTCAGACGCAGAGTGAAGAGCATGTGAGGGGTCTTTAATAATCTTGCTTGCTAACCCAAGTGTCTGTTGATCATGTATGTGTGAAAGAGATCTAACAGACAATCTTAGAGCACACCGTGACAGCACTCTGCAGCCGGTTCCTCTTCTGGAGACTAATAGACTGGAACCAACAAGTTATGGAGAATGTGACAATACTCTCTATGAAGGAGTAATAAAAGGACAACAGAATGTCTTCACAGACTCCAAAAGAACTAAGTTTCTTAAGGAGATATTGCCACTGCTGACACCTCCTAAGAATCTCCTCTGTGTTGGAGGAGAATTTCAGCAGATGGTCGAAGATAGTACCCAAATATTTATACTCCTCCACTAGCTCCACTGGCTTCCCGTGGATGAAGGTGGTGACCGCTGCAGCCAGATCCCTCTGCTTGTTGGGAAAAGCCACCACCATCTCTTTGGTTTTGCTTACATTCAGTTCCAGATGTGAGCTGTCACACCACTCCACAAACTCCTGTAAAACTGGTCCGTGGTTCTGTGAAGGACCCGACAACAGGAACAGAAGAACTGTGTCGTCTGCGTATTTAACCAGATAACGGTTAGGCAGAGTGGATCTGCAGTCGTCGGTGTACAGGATGAAAAGCAGGGGTGAAAGCACACAGCCCTGTGGGGAGCCAGTTGAGGCGTAACAAAGATCAGAAAGGGTATTATTGACCAGAACTCTCTGTGACCTGTTGGTCAAAAAGTCCAGTATCCACATAATTAGCTGGTCGTCCAGATGAAAGCGAGAGGAGAGTTTAGTGGCCAGAATGTGAGGCTGCAAGGTATTGAATGCTGAAGAAAAGTCAGCAAACAGAAGTCTGACTGAACTGTCAGGGTGCTCCAGGTGTTTGTGAATACCATCTATGATAAATGTTTTTGCGTCATCAACACCTCTTCCTGCACAATATGCAAACTGAAGTGGATCCATCAGAAAGTCCGTTGCTCTGATAATGTGATGTTTTAGGATCCTCTCCATAGCTTTCATCACCAGAGAGGTAAGAGGCCGTAGGTCATTCAGTGCTTTGGTCTTACTTTTCTTAGGGATGGGAATAACTGTGAATGTTTCCACAGCTGTGCTGCTGTCCATAGAGCTCTGGAACAAAATTCGAAACACGTCCCCTAGCTGCTGAGCGCAGTGCCTCAGGACGCGGCCACTAACATTGTCTGGACCAGGTGAGCTCCTCTCTCTGGTTCTCCTAAACTAAAGGTGGTGTGCTAAAGGTAAATGCAGAGTAATCGGGATTAAGTTCAGATCTTATCACCTCAAGCTGAGTGGAGTTATCTGACTCGAATCTGGTGTAAAAGGAGTTAAGGTCATCAGGGAGGGAGGTAGGACTGCGACCCTCCACCTGGATGGTTCTAGGGTTGCTGGCAGCAGTGTTAATGGAGGCCATGGTTTTAAGACCCTGCCAAGCTGAGCGGAGGTTTCTATCAATGAATTTCTGCTCCACTTTATTCTTATACTTCAGCCTTCTCTAGTTTAATGATCCTATTCAGGATCTCCTTAAGCTCTTTGGTGATCCAAGGTTTGTTATTAGGGAAGATAGTAACGTTTTTTGAAGAAACTGTTATTGACGCAGAAGGAAATGTACGATGAAACCGTATCCACTTGCTCATTGATGTTATTGGAGGTGGAAAGAAGACTGTCCCAGTCTGTGGATTCAAAGCATCCTTGTAGGGATTGGATACTTTCCAGTGTCCACTGTTTGATGTTTTTAGTAACCTTTGTTGCTCTCCTAACAACTGGTGTATATGCTGATGTATAAATCAGATATTCACCTGTCAATGCGAGTTGTAATCATTGAAAAAGCATAACAACACAGGTGGACACCAACCGCAACCTATCAAATGGCGCAATGGAGGACGAAGGCTCAGTTCAGTGGAGTAATTCAGAAGTCTTTTGAGCCTTTGGGGTGAAGTGGCAGTGCAGGCAAAAATGCAGGGTTGTTACAGAAACAAATCTATATTCGAAGACGTTTCGAGGGAAATGGGGAAAGCGTGGTTTTAAGCGCTCGAGGCTACCGTTCCAACGTAAAACAAACAGCTTAAAACGCAAATACAAAGCCGTGAAAGACCTCAACAACAAAAGCGGTAATAACCGTATTACATTTCCATTCTGTGATCAAATGGAAGGCATTTTAGGTGATAAGCCAAGCTGTTGACCACCTGAGATACTAGATAGTTTCAGAGACGAGGATGCCAGTTCGTCAGTGGACTGCGCAGAGCTGGAATGGGATAACGTTAGCGTTGCAGGTAAGCGTGAACAAAGGTTTTTGCAGACATTAGCTAACAAATTAATAATGTTTTCTCAGCAATCACCACATTAGAAAAAGTTATGAATATTGTGTTACCAGCTACATAGCTACCATCGTTACAGCCCTTACGAGAACAACCGTACTTTTACTACAAATACAACAACAACAAAAACATATTTAATGTGGATAACCACAAACCAACCATGGCTTTGCTTCACTAACCATAGTTAAACTATGGTATTTGTAGTAAAACTGTGGTTATAAATTGCATTCAGTCCATTTAAAAAAAATCATGGTTAGATTTTGTAAGGGAAAGCATGACACCTAATCTAACCTGACTAGCTAAAGTAAGTAAGGCCATTCTTTCTAAATGGGTGATTGTTACTCAAAGTGCTTTACATAAAAGGAAGTAAAATAATCATAAAAAAAAAAAAAAAAAATCACAACAATAAAACCAGAAATTTAAAAACATTTAAAATGATTTAAAAATTGATTTAAAATGAATTTATAACAGTTAGAAATAAAAATGATTAGGCCTATACATCAAATACAGTGCAGTCAGTTCGGACGTAGCACAGCGCTCATTCAACAAATGCACAGCTAAACAGATGAGTTTTGAGTCTGGATGTAAATGTGGCTAATGTTTTGCACATCTGATCTCTTCTGGAAGCTGGTTCCAACTGCGGGCGGCATAATAGCTAAAAGCGGACTCCCCTTGTTTTGTGTGAACCCTTGGTATTTCTAACTGACTCGATCCTAATGATCTGAGTGGTCTGTTAGGTTTATATTCAATGAGCATATCTCCAATGTATTTAGGTCCTAGGCCATTGAGAGATTTATAAACAAGTAAAAGTACTTTAAAATCAATCCTAAATGTAACTGGGAGCCAGTGTAAGGACCTGAGGACTGGTGTGATATGCTCAGATGTTCTTGGAAGGAGACCATTACAATAATCCACCTGCTGGTGATGAAGGCATGAACAAGTTTCTCCAAGTCTTGACTGGACACAAAACATCTAATTTTTGCCAAGAACATCAAAGAAGCCCTCTCTCAGTCAGATGATACTGAACTACAGCTTAAATTGTGAGCACCCCAGCATGCCCACGAATTAAAAATGATGACACTATTTACACAGTATGATGTTTTATTAACAAAGTTCGGGAGGAGCACGTCAGATACTTAGCCTAATTAGACACAAGTGGTACGCTATCAGGCAATCAACACGAGGGTATAAATACAGCTGACATACCTCCTTTCATTTGACGGCTAATCAGCATCCCTCCACCACCCCTTCTCCACCATTATCTCTAAGTTCACACCACAGTAAGGGGGACACTTTGGGTTCGGGCAATTCCTGAGCTTGGAGCCCTTCCCCAGGACAGCGCGCCAACAACGTATAACCATACTCGCCAAATACGCATTACGTTACTCGTGCTGAATATATGTAAGTGTGAACTCGTGAATTCCTTTCTTTGGCCATGCCGCCGGGTCAAGCTCTTACTCAGAACATGTTCACTCTCCTAGGACTATTCCCCCATATTGTGCTTTGCAGTTTCTCCTATTCATAAGTATAGGAGTGAACCGTGTTTGTATTTCTATAGTCTTTGTTCTAAATAGAACACTTACTAAAAAAGATGAAATATTTTTATTTACCTGCATGTCATGTGACCATTAATCAACATCAAAGAAACCGTGAGCATGCAAATGTGATGTTTAATTATTGAAATATTTATTTTAAAATCTCAGGGGTACTTAAAGCAAATATATTTGGTGAATAAAGTTTAGATGACAAAAAGTTTTGAAATACCTGCATTACATGTAACTACCCAGGTGAAAAACAAGTGCACTTCCATAACGTACTTAAAGTGCTCTGTTTTCGCGCACTAATTTTGTACTTAATATACTAAAAATGATCCTTTAGTACTTCTTAAGATCATCTAAGTGTGCTCAACTGTGCTATTTTGAGACACCATGAATATGAACTAAAATGAGCTTTTAACATACTACCTTTGTGTTTAAAAAAATGTATTTAGTTACCACTTATGGTACACTTGAACCTATCTTTCATATACTAGAACACTCAAGTGTACTACAAGTGGTGACTAAATACATTTTTCATAACGTCAACATTAGGACTTATATGCTATCTGCACACAATGTCTCGAATGCACGTCATGAACATGTCTGCGTGGCTCTGAATGAACTCCTTTTGCGGACGCATTCTTCATGCAACAACGTGCAGAAACACATCAACTAAACTATAAAAATTCATAGCGTTTTATTATAATAGTGTTGTCATTATAATGTTTAAATCCTTGCCGCCAAGATTAAGTGAAACTCAAATCTATAGGGGTGGTTGGATTTATTCATGCATGTTAAACATATTTATTAAAAGCTTCTTTCTTTTCAGATTCTTATACGGCTGTAACATAGGTTGTATATTAACTTATTGGGAGAAAACCGGTAGTTCTATGTGAATTCAGACACTGAGCACCCCCATACTGCCAAAATGGCATGATCATAACACCCTGCGAATATTCGACTGTGAGATTGGGAGTCGAATCAGGCTCCTATCAAAGCATCGAATCGTCGACTATTCGGGGTTATTATTATACATACTGTATATAATATAAAATAGTATATCAGGTAATTAATATTAGTCTGAGTAAACTAAAAAATTTACTAGCCAATGCTAATTCTATTGCGAAGGTGTCCAAAGAGGGTTGATAATATTTACAATAATATATTGAATTTGATGGGTGTCTCTCACATTGTCCCACAGGAACATTAAAATAGTGTAGATTAGTGTAATGTTTTATAATAATAATTTATTCTATTTAGTGGCCATTTCATTCATTTAACATATTTAATATTGGGGCATTTGACATATTTGAACATTTAAAAGCACAACAGATTTTTATCATTATAGGGTGGATGTGTACACACACTGCCAACACACATTTATGTTCAAACAACATGTAAAAGTGAATCCGATGACCCCTTTAAGAACATCTAAGTGTACTGTGCTATTTTGGAACACCGTAAATATGAACTAAAATGTGCTTTTAGCATACTTTCTCTGTAAAACAACAAAAACAAAAATCATTTAGTTACCACTTGTAGTACAATTTAATCCATCTTACATACACTTTTAAATATACTCATCATACATAGAAAATGTACTTATTAATTATTTAAAATATGATTAATATATCATGAATATACACAAAGTGTATTTATAATGTATTGCCCACATTTTTTTTTTTAGATTAAATAATTAATTTCAAATGTATTGTAATTGTTAACATTCCTTTTTTTATGGTGTCTTTAAATAGTACAATCAAGTACACTATTACTATGTCATTAGTAGCACTTTTTTTCCACATTAAAAATATAACACTTCAAGTACGTTATGCTAAAAGTATACTTGCTGTTAAATTGTGAATTTGGTACACATCTAAACACATATGAATAAATAATCCAATCATGTGCTATTAGTGCATTTATAGTCACCTATAAGCACAGTAACCTATAGGGTTTTACTTAATACATTTCTACTGTATTTTCATGAAATTCCAAATAGAACTTAGTGATTATATATAAAAATCCACTAAAATTGTATGTAAAGCGACTGTAGCACACTTTTAAACAAAGTCTATTAAAAAAAAAATATGTTACAGTCGCTTTACATAAAATTTTTGTGGATTTTTATATATAATCACTAAGTTCTATTTGGAATTTCATGAAAATACAGTAGAAATGTATTACTTAACTAAAACCCAATAGTTACTGTGCTTATAGGCAGTTATAAAACACTTCTGGTACTTTATCTGACTACACTTAAAATCAATTTAAGTGTTAGTGCTAATTAGTGTATTTATATTAAGTCTACTTAAGTAGCACAGTTGGGAAAATGCAACTATTACATTACTAATATATATTTAAAAAAAAAAATCAATTTACTTTAAACTTAGGATAACTATATGCTAACATTGAACTATTTTTTATATAATTCAAAGCATACTTTTAAGAAATACACTAATAAGTCCTCTGTATATTTTTATTTTAATAGCTTTATTTTTGTAGTTGTGTTTACTCATTTGATAAAGTGGCGCATTAAAATAAGTCAGCTGTCTAGTGCTAAAGTTACACTGCAAAGGTGGCACAGAAACGCTTCTGAAGTGGCATTTACGTGTCTTTACACAGACTGTTTAATGCTGCTCAGAGGTGGAATAAATACATTTACACAGCAATTACAGGTGGGTCAGAGCAGGCATAATTTAGTCTTGTGGTTTTGTGCTGAATTTCGGCAGGCTCAAAGCAGCCTTAACTCTAGTGTGTAACACACCTAGTCCGGAGGTCATGAAGGTGAAACAGACAGAATGTGTTGCAGTTTAGCAAAGTTTCAAAGGTGAAAGAAAGCTGTTCCCCAACCACCTGCAAACTCAAGCTAATACAGGCTTTTTCATGTCACATGATCTTTCTTACCATATTCACCACTGAGACGACTCAAACCATGGCATGTCGATAGAAAGAGTCATGCAAACAAAGAAACAGAAGAACATGTTCAGAAACACAGTGATTTTGCACTTTAAGGCAAGTTAATACAGTTGTTGATGTATTCATATATCATTCAGACTGAACTTGCCTTATATTGCAGTCAAATTATTTACTTTACCACATCATTGTGGCAGATCAAATGCTGCCATGTAGATAGAAAGAGAGAAACAGAAGAATATGTTCAGAAATGCAGCAATTTTCAGAATAAAATATTCATGCTGAGCTTTAACACTATTTAATACAGGTTTTTGATGTTGTCACATGACATTTCTTACCGTGTTTGCCACTGCGACGACTCAAACCGAGTCATGTAGTTGAAGAGTCATGCAAAGAAAGAAACAGAACATGTTCAGAAACACAGTGATTTTCCAGAATAAAAGATTCATGCTGCATTTAATACAAATTAATCCAACTTTCTAATGTATTCATACATAAAACATTCTTTTATTGCGGTCACATGATTTTTCTTACCATGTTTGTCATTGTGACGGCTCGTGACATGTAGAGTCATGCAAACAAAGAAACAGAAGAACATTTTCAGAAATACAGTGATTTAGCACTTTAACACTAGTTAATGCAGTTTTTGATGTATTCATATAACATTCAGACTGATCTTGCCTTATAATGCAGTCAAATGATTTACGTCTTTGTGGCAATCAAACCATGGCATGTAGACAGAAAGAAACAGAGAAGAATGTTCAGAAATACAGTGATTTTCCAGAATTAAAGGTTCATGCTGTAATTTAGTCTAAATTTAGAGATTTGACTTGCCTTTTATTGCTGTCATATGACCATGTTTGCCATGACGGCTCAAATCATGACATGCAGATGTAAACAGTCAAACAAAGACAAAAAAACAGAAGAGCATATTCAGAAATACAGTGATATTTTACAGTTTTTAATGTGTTCATATTATACTACACATTAACATAATTTGCTTACCTTCTGTTTCCGTCTTTCCTGTCATTCTTATCATTCATGGGAGTGACATGAAGATGCAAACAAACAATCTAAAGAACAAAAATCTTTTTGTGAAATTTACTTAAATAAGGACAATTTTTGCTGTATTAATGTATTTTACCTTCATAAACAAACCTAGTCAAACACATGATCCAAAGTGAATACTGTCCATGACATTAAAAAGCAGAAGAATATTCGCGTTATGAATCAAATACCAATAACTCCGTGAATGTTTGAGAATATCACCTGTAACCATAGCAACAGTGACTAAAGTAATTAAGATGGCGGCGACACGACAAATCAACTGAAGCTTCGTAATAAGCCATAAACAACAAATACAGCCCAGGATAGGAGAATGTAAATAACTGCACAACGTTATATATTTCAGTATACCTGTGTACATTTACATACGAAAATCCAGAGTTTTGCTCATTTATAATAAAGCACACTAAATATGAACACCAACATCTCTTCAGCTCAGCACGTGAACTGTCCTTTGTACTTTAACTTCTGTACTAATTTAAAGACACTTCTTTATACGATGGCTCATGGGTTGCTGTATATTATTCTTTGTGTATATTTGTCAGCGAGGTTTGTCATATTTTATTTCCAATAAATCGGTTAAACCGTTTCACAAAACCTCCGAACGACTCGTTCAAGAATCGGACTGAATCGGTTCTAGCGGATCTCGAGTCATCAACTCACTGAACTAAGAGCAGTGTTTTTAGCGTAGACATGTCCGGTTCAGTGTTGCCAAGCCCTCTGTTTTCCCGCGAAACAGGGATTCTTCTTCTTCTTTCTTTTTTTTTAAGTCCGCGGGTTAAAGCGATCTCTCCCTCCACTCCTTCTTAAGCGTTTTCAAATGAGGTGAAAAACGCGATTATTAGGCTAGTTTTGAGTAGCAATTGTGCTGGGTTTGTTTCGCAGACCTGGCAACCCTGACTCTGAACCACTTCCGGCGCTGGACGTTCACGCGAGGTAACGAAACTAAACAGAAAACGGAGCATAATCGCTCATTACATATGAAACAAGCACACGTTCAATCATTCAGTAATGTTAAACACACGTGGCATTGTGTTATCGATCACGTTCGGTCCCTTTACGAACACTGTTCAGTCATCTGCTCTTATATGACTGTTTCACACGTTCCTTCCACTTGTTAAAGCTGTTCTGAGTGATTCCGTGTAACTTACAGACGCAACGCCCCAAACTACAGTGGACTAAACATTAGTTTAATAGCACTAAACATTTGTGACACCTGTGTATCTGTAGTATCAGAACAAGTTTGTAACTTTTTGCCATGACAGATCATAGTCATGTTTTTTTTTTTTTTAATGCTTTTTAATATTTATAATAATATAATTTCCATAACTAATTTCCAAATAGAAGCTCATATTATGATTGTAAACTGTTCTTGCAGATGTCAGACGGTTTCCTGATGGAGGTGTGTGTGGACTCGGTTGAGTCAGCCATAAACGCAGAGAGGGGAGGTACAGTCTCACACTGCCTCTTGAACACAGTTTAATGAAAATGAGAACAGTAATAGCACTGGACTTGTTTGGTCAGATGTCATGTGTTGTTGATGTTCAGGTGCTGCTCGTGTTGAGTTGTGCTGTAACCTGCTGGAGGGAGGCCTGACGCCCAGCACAGGTCACTACACACTGACACGCATTCACTGTACTGCATGTGTGTTCAGACTGATGCAAATGTTGCCAAAAATGCAAGAAGAATTCATTTTAAAAACATTCAGCATTTAATTTGGAAGAATACAACCTTAAATGAGACAATAATTAATGTTTTAAGCGTCTCTTTATAAAACTGTTATTCCATATACAGTAGAAGTCAAAAATTTACGTACACCTTGCAGAATCTGCTAAATCTGCTTTTTTTTTAACCAAAATAAGAGGGATCATACAAAATGCATGGTGTTGTTTATTTAGTACTGACCTGAATAAGATATTTCACATAAAAGATGTTTACATATAGCCCACAAGACAAAATAATAGTTGAATTTATAAAAAAATAACCCTGTTCAAAAGTTTACACCCCCTTGATTCTTAATACGGTGTTGTTACCTGAATGATCCACAGCTGTGTTTGTGTTTGTTGTTCATGAGTCCCTTGTTTGTCCTGAACTGTTAAACTGCCTGCTGTTCTTCAGAAAAATCCCTCAGCTCCCACAAATTATGGCTCTTAATGCATTGTTTTTTCCTTCTGGAGCATCAGTGAGCGTTTGAACCTTCTGTAATAGCTGCATATGAGTCCCTCAGTTGTCCTCGGTGTGAAAAGATGGGTCTCAAAATCATACAGTCATTGTTGGAAAGGGTTCAAATACACAAAGATGCTGTAAAACCAAAGAATTTGTGGGAGCTGGGGGGTTTTTCTGAAGAACAGCAGGAAGTTTAACTGTTCAGGACAAACAAGGGACTCATGAGCAACTATCACTAAACAAACAAACACAGCTGTGGATCATTCAGAGAACAACACCGTGTTAAGAATCAAGGGGATGTAAACTTTTGAACGGGGTTGAACTATTTTGTCTTGTGGACTATATGTAAATATCTTTTATGTGAAATATCTTATTCAGGTCAGTACTAAAACAAAAAAACATGTATTTTGTATGATCCCTTTTTATTTTGGTAAAATAATTAACATTTTGCAGATTCTGAAAGGGGGGTGTAAACCTTTGACTTCAACTATAATATCTTAAAAGAGTCAAATAATAGTATCTGTTCATTTTAAATGATCAACCAGATTTTTAATAATTTCTGTCCTTATGAAAAATATGTTTTCGATGTCATTAACATACACAAACTTTTAAGTAGCATTTAATGGTCTATAAGTATGTTGGAGACCACAGATTTCTTTGCAAACTGCTTGTATTAAACTCAGTGGGTTCTGTAAGTAGATATTGTAAGTATGAATGATTATTCATAAATTTGTGAAAGTTATTTAGCCATTCACTCCAAGCTGTCAGACCCAAAATATTTATTATGCTATTCTCGTGCATTAGTATTACAGACTTCGTTTGTCTTTCACATGGCTGGTCATTTACAGATTTGTTGTTACCATAGCAGACATTTATGACATCAGAAATTCAAGAGTTCAAGATTTTGAAAAAGTGTGTTTTACATTTTGAAAATTCAGACTAAAACTTTAAGCAGTGTTATTAATAGTGTCCAGTGTGAGGTTTATTAGGAAGATCTCACTGAAGATCTGCTTCATCAGTGCTCTGCATGTGTTAATTGTTCGGTCTTTGCTCTTCAGGTCTGTTGCAGGTGGTCAAAGAGAACGTGCAGATCCCGGTGTATGCCATGATCCGGCCCCGCGGCGGGGACTTCCTGTACTCAGACTGGGAGGCGGAGGTGATGAAGAGGGACATTGAGCAGATGAAGATTCACAGAGCGGACGGGCTGGTGTTGGGAGCGCTGACAGAAGACGGCCGAGTAGATACTGAGCTCTGCATGGAACTACTGGGTAAAACCTGCATGCATAAATATAGTATTTTAACTTACCATTAGAGGAATGGTTCACCCAAAACAAGATTTGGAGAAATGTGTCATCCCATCTCTTGCTCACTAATGGATCCTCTGCAGTGAATGGGTGCCGTCAGAATGAGAGTCTAATCCACTCCGTCAGTTAACATCTTCAGAAGCCAAATAAACAAATCCATCAAGACGTTTTCACTTCAAACCACTGAGTCCATAATAACACTTCCTGCAGTGTGAATAATTGATTAGATAAATATATTTGTTTGTTTATGGCTGTTTAATATGATTTGGACAGCACGCCTCCCAGACCAGAGCGCTAGAGTGAAACTATGGCTTTGAAAGTGTGCTCATTTGGCTCAGATGATTGCTGGACCGAGCCACACAGAAATGACTGAACACAGTTTTATTTGATTTTGTGCTTGTTTTTGTGCTGTCAGAGTGGTGTAGCTTGTATAGAAATGGGCTGTTTGCATGTTCAGTCACCACAATGGAGTGACAGAAAAAACATTTCAGTGTTGCACATCACTGTAGCAATCTGAACATATCTGATTTTAGCAGCGCATATTATAAATGTGACCCTGGAGCACAAAACCAGTCTTAAGTCGCTGGAGTATATTTGTAGCAATAGCCAACAATACATTGTATGGGTCAAAATTATCCATTTTTCTTTTATGCCAAAAATCATTAGGATATTAAGTAAAGATCATGTTCCATGAAGATATTTCGTAAATTTCTTACCGTAAATGTATCAAAACTTCATTTTTGATTAGTAATATGCATTGCTAAGAACTTCATTTGGACAACTTTAAACGTGATTTTCTCAATATTTAGATTTTTTTGCACCCTCAGATTCCAGATTTACAAATAGTTGTATCTCAGACAAATATTGTCCGATCCTAACAAACCATACATCAATGGAAAGATAATTTATTCAGCTTCCAGATGATGTATAAATCTCAATTTTAAAAAATTGACACTTAAGACTGGTTTCTTCGTCCAGGGTCACAAATATATATATATATATATATATATATATATATATATATATATATATATATATATAACACCTGCTGGATGTTTTATTTTTGTTTTCTCTACAGCGGCTAGTCGACCGTTACCAGTTACATTTCACAGAGGTAAAATAATATTTGCTTGAATATGCTGACAGGCCATTCTCTGAAGTGTGTGTTTCTCAGAAACCTCCTCTTTCGGTGTTTCCTCTCAGCGTTCGATATGGTCCACGACCCGGCGGTTGCGTTAGAAGCTCTGATCTCGCTGGGCTTCGAGAGGATTTTGACCAGTGGATGTGACAGCTCTGCACTGGAGGGTTTGCCTGTGATTAAGCGGCTGGTGGAGCAGGTGAGACATCGACTGTCAGATGTTCAGTAGACCGCAGAGTTTAACGCAGCGCTTCAGTGTCAGTGTATGTGCTGTAGAGGGTCGTAGACGCAGTGTTTCGCCTTCATAGGTTACAGCTGTTTAATTGCCATTACTTTATTACTTCATGATATATTTTTCATCCGAATAGTTTGATGAAGTTGAGAGAAATTAAAATAGAAAATAGTTCCATATGATTACAGTAAACTATTTGCTCCAGGATTTGTGTGACGTGTATTGTGACTATAATTAATGACCAAAACGATGAGCAATCATGTCCTGTTTATTCTAAGTGTGGGCTTCATTTTTTTTCTGTGAAATTAAAACTGGTGCTTTAAAATAGGAAGGATTTTAATTGGCCGTCAGTGCTTCATAGTTGTGGACTGAGTGCCAGTTTGCCATGGACATCTTTATAACTTTCATTTTGGTCATTTCTAGCCTTAATAGTCATACACCGACAAAAGAGGGGAATATATTAATCAAATAATGACACATACATGCAGAGCACAACTTTAATGACCGTGTTGATCTGTAATGCGTGCTGGACACTGTTGTGTGGATCTGTCAGATTAACATTGCGTAAATTCACCTATTTCTCCCGAAATACATGAACGTAAGTGTCCAGTGAACTCGGAGAAGAAACTGAGTATTACCTGTGCAGTGTGATAGGAATAAAACACGTCGACAAATTTTAATTGGAAGGATTATTATTGCCGCCTTTCATAGAAATCAGCGTGTATTTAACAAACTATAAATGGCTTTTTTTGCTAGTACATAATTGAAATGTCTATTTAAATGTCTGTAACCTAAAATAAACTTTATGAGGTTGAAAACACTGAATATTTGTGGTATTAAGCTGAGTGTGTTTTTCTCTGGATCAGCGCCAGCTAAAGCACCGTGCATCAGGGTTAAAATCGATTATAATAGGCCTATAACATTTTACTTGGCTAGTTTTAGATTAAAGATTTTGTCTTCTGTGTAAAACTTTCCTTTATAATAAAAGTAAGCTTCTGTTTCATAAACATGGTACTGGTAACAGCTCAACATTATTTACCTTCGCTTTGGGGTGGTCTTTGTTATTATATTCCATCAGTGTGCCTCAGTTAGCCAGTTATAGATTAGGAGTTGTTTTTTTTTATATGTACAGATCACTAGCTGCTGTGTTTAATAATTCATGTTGTTAAAATAACATTCTGTTCTGTAAATGCATTGTCTGCTGGTTTATTTAGCTCAGTACACCGTATTAAATATGCCACTTAGTACTGTAATACTTTGAATATTATAGTGCAAATGAACACCTCACAGTTCTTGAGGGTTTGCTACTGTTACAATTAAAAACCATCAAAGGGCGAGGACTTTTTCTAATGTGTACAATTAACCCTATTTTTAGCTTAAGCTATGTTGTTTAGCATAAGTTATTTGGACTTGTTTTAAAATATGTTTGCTTTGTTAAATGTTCCAATTAGCGAAGCGATAATGGCGTTTTCTCTGTTTACACCAATAGGCAAAAGGCCGAATAGTAATAATGCCAGGTATGTGGATTCCTCATTGCATGTCTTAGCGCATGTCGTGGTTCAGGCGTGGGTCTGCATGATGCTTGTGTTGTGCAGGAGGTGGAATCACCGAGAGGAACCTTCAGAGGATTCTAGAAGCTTCTGGATCGCAGGAGTTCCACTGCTCTGCTCGCTCCAGCAAGGACTCCACCATGAAGTTTAGGTGTGTGAAAGAGCAGAAGTTACACTGCTAATGCACAGAAAATACATTATTCTTGTAAAGTAGCGGTTCTCAACTTTTGGTATTCAGGTCAAAGTGTCTGAATAATTTATCCCAATTTTGTTTTATACATTTTACTGGTAGTCTACTGTATGAAATATTTTTGGGTATAATATGTCACAGTTTACTTTATTTTGCTATCCTCACTTACATAAATGAACTTTAGTGGCCTGCACCCACTAGTAAAAAAAAAACAAAAAAAAAAAAAAAATATATATATATATATATCAAAAATGATATCTGGTGTCTGAATGGTTTTTGTTTTGACTGAGCGTGAGAACCACTGTTATTCAAAGAAAAAAAAAAGTATTTTGAGGATTAGAATTAAAATAAGAATTGTGTCGTTTCAGCTTATTTTAAAGCTTTTATGCAGGGACTTGATTCATGTTTCTGCTTTCTTCTATAGGAATTCTAATGTGAGTATGGGAGGCTCTCTGTCCATGCCAGAATACGCTGTAAAAGTGGCTGATGTGACTAAAGTACGTACACTGAACGCCATTGCGAAGAACATACTCTAGGATACGTGGAGCTTCATTTATATCAACAGAAACCAATGAGACCTGTACAGCAGTACAAGAGGGACACTCTTGTAATTCCTCAATTTGTAGTATATTTATGTGAATCTATTCTATAACAGTGTACAGTGAAGTTTTAACAAAATTAAAAACTTGAAATGTCAAGATCAACAGCTCATATGTTCATACCACTCTCTTTTGTCATCTATTCTCATTCTCTGTTTAATTAAATTTAATAAAAATAATAATACTTAAAAAAAAAAAAAAAATTCCAGCTGAGTAATGAACTTTATGTAATTTTGTGTAATTTGTTTTGAATTTATGTAATGGTCATTGACAATCAGTGTGGCCAGATTTTTGGAGTGGTATGTACACTTATCTACTTCACTGGTTCTCTGATGGATGGGTCTTTAAAGAATGTGACCCGCGGGTTCAGCAGGAAACAGCTGCATTCACCGGCAAGTAACTTATTTAATGTGCTGCTAATAATGCTTAATTTGTGTAGGGACCGGCCCATTCACACTTTCCCACTCACACTTATAGTACATTTATGAAGAACCTTTGTCGAGACCATTCAGAGTCACAGTCTCCTGATACACTCTAAAAAATACTGGGTTAACTTCCAGGAGCTTGGTTGGGTTAGATGTTTGAAATACCACAGTTTACCAAGGTTTAATTTTTAATTTTTTAATTTTTTTTTAAACTATTGTTAAAAGTTTACTATACTGCTGGGTTAAAATGAACCCAAAATAGGTTGGAAATTAAAATCACTTTAACCTGCAGAATAGGCCATGTTAATAATCAAAAGGTTTAGATCAAAAGATAAAATAATCAGATGATCACTTTGTCTCTCTCTTTTGAGTGCGTTGAGCTTCAGGATGCAATGCCAAACTTTCAGTTTAATTTGCAGCAGTTCGCAGCAAACAGCTTGCTGAGGATATATGTGACCCTAGACGACAAAACCAGTCTTAAGGGTCAATTTTTCGAAATTGAGATTTATACATCATCTGAAAGCTGAATAAATAATCTTTCCATTGATGTCTGGTTTGTTAGACAATATTGTCTGAGATACAAATATTTGAAAATCTGGAATCTGAGGGTGCAAAAAAATCTAAATATTGAGAAAAACACCTTTAAAGTTCTTAGCAATGCATATTACTAAACAAAAAATAAGTTTTGATACATTTATGGTAAGAAATTTACAAAATATCTTCACGGAACATGATCTTTACTTAATATCCTAGTGATTTTTGGCATAAAAGAAAAATGGATAATTTTCACCCATACAATGTATTGTTGGCTATTGCTACAAATATACCCCAGCGACTTCAGACTGGTTTTGTGCTCCAGGGTCACATATCTATCTAATATCTGTGGACGGCTGTATTTGTGGCGATGTGTGTTGGCTAAAGGGAGCCTATAAGCTCTCACACATATGTTTATTCATTCACTGATTGTTTATCATTTTGGGAGGCGTAAGATTTTGCAGGGTCCGGTTTCTTTATATAGCACTAAATAATTTGACCAAAGTGACATAGATCTTTGTGGTTTTAACAACCAGATGCATTTACACTTGCACAATTTTGTCTAGAAAGCGTTCAGACCACCTCTTTAAATGGATTTAGTGGTTGGGTTTAAATCCGTTTGGGAAGGCATTTACTTCAGGTCTTCAGGTCGGATAGCGGTCCATTCAGAGAAAACTGTATTTTTCTACAGAGACTCTCCCCACATAATTCTAATCATATTTCTCTTCAAAAACTGGTTTTATTGGTTTTTCCTGTTCTGGTTTTGCTTAGTTAAAAAAAAAGAAGCTTTTTCTGAAGACCTCATTTCAGGGGTAGAACAAGAATCCTTCAGACGTCCTCATTTTTAATGGTAAGTTAGTAGATGCTACATAAAGTACTGATCTATCCAGATTTGAAGTTCACATTATTAAATCTTTTCAAAGTAATTATAGCTGTTGAACACAAATTAGATCATTAGATTAGCTGTAAAGTTTGCCTTTTCAAATATAAATAAAAACTTAAATTACAAAATAAAATTTTCAACATTATACAACCTTCTTGTATAACAAATATTATTATAAGCTTTCCTCTTTGCTTTGCTGATGTGCTCATGTGGTGTAACGTCACTGTATTTTGATTCTGATCTTCTCTCCTCAGCCCCTCAGGTTGAGGGCAGTACTAAAGATCCTGCCCCTGTTGGGTCAAATCAAAGCCAGTCGAGGGTAAATAATGCTCACAGTCTGTACAGAGAAATGCCTGATTTAAGTTTATTCTTATTTTAGTCATATGGAACCGTTGTGTAGGTGGAAGAGAATGTCAATTTCAAGCAGCTATTGCAGGGCAAACCTGCAAGTGGTTTACAAATCTTAAATGAAACGACATATAAAACAGTGCTTTACAGGTAAAATTACAGGTGGATTAGTCTTTTGAAGCGATATAATCAGTTTGTATGATGAAGAAAGCAAAATTGAAAGGGTTACTTCACCCAAAAGTTAACTCTAACCTCTTTATGTTCATCTTCAGAACACAAATGAAGATCTTTTTGATGAAATCTGAGAGCTATCTGTCGCTCTGTAGACAGCCTGCAACTACAACTTTTAAGGCCCAGAAAGGTAGTAAAAACATCATTTAAAGTAATCCAGGGGACTGACTTCAGGGGTTTCACCTCAGTTTTACTAAGCAGCGTGAGTGCTTTGTTTGCACAAAAAGCAAAACATAATTTTCAACATTATTTACAAAATAAGAGTCTCCAAGCAGGGCTGGATTAACCGAAGAGCTGAAGCCCCTGGGCCCGAGCAATGAGGTGGCCTGTGATTGGTTGTGGAGGAAGCCGCTCACTGGAAACGCATATAATGCACCCTTGTCAAGTGTCTGTGGTATTTCTCTCTAAAAGCTATGAGTGACAAAATGTTTTTTTTTATTTTATTTATTTTTTTACTCGTTTAATCTAGAGTTGCAGGTATCATTTAATCACCAAAAAAATAAATAAAAGGAAAACAAACACCAAAAGCCATGTAGTGAAATGGTGCTACTTAGTGTTGGTCAAGACCACCTACACTGCTGATAAAAACAGCATGTTATGCTTAAAAGCATGGAAGCTGGTTTGAGCTGGTTTAAGCTGGTTATGAGCTGTTCAGTTTAGGACCAGCACATGACCAGCTTAAACCAGCTCAAATCAGCTGTCATGCTTCAAAACATACCTAACCAGCATATGCTGTTTTTTCAACAGGGTAATCCAAGACCTTACCGCTTCAGCATTGGCTTTACGATGAGTCCTCAGATGGGCATGTCAGCGCAGCACATACCGGGTCACAGTTACCCAGTCCTGCTGCCAGACCTTCAGCCCTTGGTCGTACCTTGTTTTTCTACGGACAGGATTTCTTCTAATGCAGGTGTCTAGGCAGGTTGTTGTTGTCTCAGTGGATGTCTCTGCCATCGGCTGGGGTGCCATGTGCAATGGGCATGCAGCATCGGGCTCTGGACAAGGCCTCAGCTGTAGTGCCAAATTAACTGCTTCAAGTTGCTAACAGTATGGCTTACTCTGCAGCGCTTTAAGTCGCTGCTATACGACAAGTACGTACTGGTCTGGACACTGCGGCCGTTGCGTACATCAACCCTACTTCTGCATGTCGCAATTCGCCTGCCATCTCCTCCTTTGGAGTCAGAAGCATCTGAGTTCGCTTCATGCCAATCATGTCCAGGGAGAGCTCAATCGTGCAGCCAACAAGCTCTCACGATAGCCCACACTTCTGGGGGAGTCAACACCGAGATGACCCCAAGTGACACTTCAGGGAGGCACAGGTTTGCATCTCTGGACACGTCTCACAACCAGTTGTTTCACTCCCTGACCGAGGGGACCCTCGGCATGGATGCATTGGCACACAGGTGGCCTCGGGGCCTTGGGTTTCTGCAGGGAGGGTTGGAGCAAAGGCTGTCTCCCTCCACCCTGAAGGTGTATGTTGCCATTAATGCCTGCACGTCATGATACAGTGGCGTTAAGTCTGTGGGGAAGCACGACCTTATCATCAGGTTTCTTAGGGGGGCGAGGAGGCTAAATCCTTCCTGCCCTCACCTGGTACCCTCTTGGAATCTTCTCTTGGTCATCCCCGGGCATTTATGGGGAGGACCCTTCGAGCTGCTGCGGTCAGTGGAGCTTAAATACCTATCTCTAAAGACAGAGATCCTGACTGCACTGGCTTTAGGGCTCTCAAGAGGGGCACTTAGTGTTGGTATTTTGACACAATGTCTACATTCCCTCCTCAGGGAATGAGGATTACAATATTAACCAAGGCATTTAGTTATTTTGTGAACACATTTCTGTTTAGTTTTTATATATTAAGTTTGAGTTTTAGTCAAATTTAGCATAATGAACAGAACACTTCCTGAGTGCAGACCAAAGCAAGACATTTTAATGTAAGCTTAGTGACACAAATGCAGCAATACATTCGCGGCACAAACAAAATGAAAAGAGTGGTTTTAAAATTAGTGTTATCCCATTTTTGCCCTACAAAAGTCTTTAAATATGCATATGTAGAACAGGATAATAAAACAATTTATGTGGGATATGCTCCCAAACCCTTATTAAGTTCAGATTTTGCACCTCATATTTATAAAAACCTCTGTATGTCCATAAATGTACTTTTATATGGACATTTATGTTTTTGCTAGATGTTTTATCATTCAGATTTGAGTTAAGATTTGATTTCTGTTTTCTGTAGAGTTTCCAGGCTCTTTCACCTCCTCCTGAGTCAACAGAAGTACCCAACATTCCCTTCACTTCACTCTTCTCTTTTGATGGCCTGAGAGAATCTGTCTGTCAGCTGAGAGAAAACTGGAGGATTTCTGCAAAGAGGAGCTCAAAAAGATCTCAGACAGATGTAGAGTCCTGGAGACTCATCTGCTCTCAGAAATGGGTCCCATATCATCTAATATCATGTAGAACAACATACTAGAAATGTCTTAGGAATGGATGCATAGATCATTTTCTTTTGACTTTGCTGTTCATGTCTGTTGATTTCCACAGTCACATTTACCAACCTTGTTTCTAGGACCAGAAACGACCTCCTACAATGCAAGTCACTAAAGCTGTTTTTACAACACCAAAGACTTTGTCGCTGAATGTCATTAGTCTGAGTCACTTATGGGCATTTCTAGTGCTCTCACTGTAATGTTATTGGTTGACTGCTCATGTAGACATATCTTTAGAAAATGCAATCACAGATGATATAAATTGCTGGTAAAACTAAGATATCATTCTAATTTGACTAGAAATGAAACATATTATTCTGTTGGAGAATGTTATATAAACTGGCAATGCCAGTGCTCTTTCCCCACTATTGACAGAATTTTATGTTATTTCTGACACAATGCTTCCCTGGCATGGAAAGATTTTTTTCGGCAATCCATATTTTGACTGTTATTTGGTAGGCAGTGCTATTACGCATCTTCTGAAAGAGTACAGAATCTTTGAATTAAACGACAGATGAAGAAGCAGCAGAAACAAGTGATAGAAGCATTGTTGATGCACGTAAAATAATATGATCATCAAAAATAGCAGCACATAAACAGCACATAAATCAAAACTGCCTAACTTAGCCAAATGAAATGTTGAGCTTATGAAGAGGTATAGGACTGTGCAAGGTTTAGGGGTGTTGGTGGAAGCAGTCTACACCATCTTTGTTTAACATGAAACTATTGATTTTCTCAGCTTTTTGTTCAAAATGTTTTTTTTATTTTTTATGAAACCTAACTGCATAAAAGTATTGATTTAAAAATAATGAATTAATCTAGAATAAAGTATTGTATGCTGCTGTTGTTCAAAAACACTGACAGGGAAAGAGTTAAAGGGTTACTCCACCCCAAATTAAACATTTTGTCATAAATCACTTACCCACATGTCGTTCCAAACCCATAAAAGCTTTGTTCATCTTCTTAACACAATTTAAGATATTTTGGATGAAAACCGGGAGGTTTGTGACTGTCCCATTGACTGCCAAGTAAATTCCACTGTCAAGGCACAGAAAAGTATGAAAACATGGTCAAAATAGTCCATCTGCCATCAGTGGTTCAATCTGAACTTTATGAACTGACGAGAATACTTTTTGTACGCAAAGAAGATAAAAATAACGACTTTATTCAACAATTCGTTTTCTCTGTGCCAGCATAGCGCCATTTTGGAGAATATCAAATAAATAGCATATAGCGTACACTGTTTTGTGTTAGCCACGCCACAAGGATGCGCTGTTTTTGTTCAAATCAAAGCGTAAATACACGTAGAAGATGTATCTGTGTGGCGCAGCTGACACAGAAGGGCGTACACAGTTTGCGTCCAGCGGATATTTTCCAAAATGGCGCTACGGTGATGCAGATGAGACGAATTGTTGAATAAAGTCGATATACCATTTCCTAGTGGAAGGAGCTCTGGCACTCAGGGATTGTCTCAACAACCTCGGCTGAAATACTGGAATCTATGAGCTCATATCCCTTAGGGACCAGACAAAGGTTTCCAAATCTCCAACTGTGGGACGTAGAATGTTCCCTGAACTTGGGACAGAAGGTCCCACTGCAAACCTCTACAGACACCTTGGCAATTGATTCGCCATTGGCTAGTAAATTTTTTAGTTTACTCGCCAGACTTATATGTTTACACGTGCTGCCACATGTACGTGTTACAAAACACACCTGTTAACCAGTTAACTTAGACAAAATCATCATATACATACAGTATATAACTGTAGTAACAATAAAATCAAAGTTATTTGTATAATTACTCACCGATATTGTGGAAGTGTGTGTCAGCCGTGGTGTTGATGCGAGGAAAACAAGATGGCCGTCGATCAGAAAATTCTCAACCTGAACCTCGATGACGTCAGTGGTCACGTGGTTTTCACAGAATGTAAAATTTTTGATTTGATGTGACAATTATCAGTAACAGACTTCTTTTATCCGTATCCAGATCAGATGGTGGATCAGCACCTAGAGATGACCTCTACAGCCCTGAACGTCAGCGGAGATCAGGACACCTAGATGAGTCCCAGAGACAGATCCCCAGTGAAGACCCTGTCTCCTAGACAGCCATCGCGACAAGACCACAGGAACCAGATCCTCTGCACAATCTGACGTTTACACCCTAGAATTAAACTGCTAGTCCTGTCTGGCCGGAGGAGAACGGCACACTATTTCAACACACTATTTCCCTTTTTTAATACTGTAAAGCTGCTTTGACACAATCTGCATTGTAAAAAACGCTATATAAATAACGGTGACTTATTTTGACTTGACTTGACTCTGCAAGTACAAGAAAAATCACCCCTGCTTGGCAGAAAAATAAACACAGAGGCTTCAAAAGTTAGGTTCACCCAAAAATGAAAATTCTGTCATTTACTCACCCTCACGTTGTTCCAAACCTGTAAGACTTTGGTTCATCTTTGAGACACAAATTAATGGTATTTTAATGAAACCTGAGAGATTTCTGTTGAATCATTGAAAGTTCAGGTAACCAAAACTTAGAATATCCTAGAAGGTCCTAAAGGTGTTTTAAAAGTATTCCGTATTATAATTTTTTTTTTTTTTTTGTGACTTATAACTGAGACTTATCACAGCATTTACATATTATTGCTCTTTTGTTGGTTTTAATTGCTTCTATTGTCCTCATTTGTAAGTCGCTTTGAATAAAAGTGTCTGCTAAATGTAATGTATAAGTTAAGTTGTAACAAAGCCAAAAAATGTATTATATTGACCTACATTAAGTAAAGTTTTGTCTTTTGAGTCATGACTAAAGAAAATAAATTGATTAAGGTATTATTAAAAATACAGTTTGTACTGAATCAGAAATTTGACTTGAGTAAATTTAATAAAATTGTAAAAAATTATACTTGGATGTTATAGAAAATGTAGGTTTTTCCAAAATAAAAATTTAAGTTGTACCAAAGTAAAAAATAAAAATATTCCTGGTCTCTATAATAAAATATATTTTAACATTGTGTGAATGTAATTTTTTTTTTTTCTTGGGCAGAGGAACTATTTTGATTGATATCAAATTACATTTTTAAAGTTTCAACCAAATCAAAAGTTTAGTTTGAGGAAAACTAATAAATTTAGCTGTAACAAATTACAGTAATTTTTTTAGGTTGGTCCAAAGTATAATTTTTTTTCAGTGTACAGTGACAGATGCATTTTGGTCATATTAGGGATTTCCAGGAATGCCATTTTATAACTCCTATGAGTGTAGCTTGAGGACTTTCTGCACCACGGCGCCCTCCGTCTAAGAGTATGAATGGAACAGACATATGTGAGAGTTTAGCTCTCCATAATCCTCAAACATGGCTCTATTTTGGGTAAAACCTCAACAAAAAATAAACCTCTTTTTTTTAGGTAAACATACAATAATCCACACCTTTTTTTATCCAAATGATAACATTTTTCGTAACTAAAAGCCCTGGGGGATGTAACTATAATAAAACAGAGAGGTGTTAACAGGTTAAAGTAAAATAATTTATAGTTTATCATAAAATAACGGGTTAAAGTAAAATAATTGCAACTTACTCTTTGTACAGTGACAAAATACATAGGATGATGGAGGCAGTGGTAGGTCAACAGGTTGGTGGTATTGCCCCTTTTTGCGCTATGGCAATTCCTGCAAGTTGGTGTGTCTAATGATTCATTTTGTCTAAATCTGACAAACTCCCACACTGGCGAGCTAACTTTAGTCTAGAAATACTGCTCTGTATGTCAGATGATTTTATGACATGGCAACCAGCATTAAGATGCAATATTGCCATCTACTGCACCTAGGAATTTCTACCAGATTATTATCGCTGGATTATTTTAATATGTGATATATGTACTATTAATTTTGAAATACCAGTTATTGTCAATACCGGTATATTGCCACACCTCTCTAATTAACAAGATAATGATATTTCATTTTTAATATTCTTGATTATTGCCAACACCGGTAAATTGTGACACCCCTAGCAGCTGATTTAGAGCATCTGCATTTCTGTGATCTTTGCCAGCCTTGTAGTTGATATTGTATTCATATGCTCTAGGGCAGTGATACTCAAATCTGGCTTGCGAGATCCACTTTTCTGTAGAGTTTATCTCCAACCCTGATCAAACTCACCTATCTGTGATTTTCCAATGATCCTGAAGACACTGATTAGCATGCTCAGGTGTGTTTGATTAGGGTATTTTACCTCAGATCTTGAAAATAAATTAAAGCAAACTTACGTTAAAACTGTGAACTCACTGCGAACCAACATCCATAACAAAGATGGGATCAGTCAATCACTCAAAACTGTTCAGTCCATTCACATTTGAATCATCTATTTTCCGTGTCTACTTTTCTTTTCTTCACACTCGCCATGTTTTTGCTGTCACATAGTATCTACACTGGACGTGACAAAGCATTGCAAATCATTTGAACTTTATGTCAGTAAAGCATCAGTACACAGATGTGCCGCACCATGCCGCTTGCGTCCGGTCAGTGTAGACACGATGTAAGTTAATGTTGCTTTATGATGCTGCATTTGAATTTTCATGCCACATTATTTGAAATTAGCGCGGGACAAACATTTTTCTCTCCAGTCTGTGGGCCGCCTATTGAGGAACCCTGCTCTAGGGTCACAGACTTTTTCCTGGATTCTAGGAGAGGACATTTGGGAACAGCTTTAACTAGTTAAATAAAGACAACAAGAATCTTATGCAAAAGAACTGCACTTAGGCCACAAGGAGCATTGCATAATAAACATAAATAAACAAATGACATCCTTATAGTGGACCAGAACTAATTTATATAATTTTTTGAATAATTTTTTTTAGACTGAGCAAAAGCTGCCTCTTCTTCCCCACCAAGTTCCATTTTTCATCTTTTCACAGCAACTTGTGCACAGGGGCTGAAAGAGTAGACAAGTTGGGCAAGAACTCTCCAAAGTTACATTTTTCACCCCATGAATTCTATGTATGTCCTCCCATTTCATGCCCAATTCCTTGATCCATCCTCTGCCTAATAAATTGAGTCCTGTTCCAGGTACTACGACTACTGGTTACTCTTTCACTGTTCCCTTCTATCTGACTTCTAAACTTCAAACTGTGCATTTGACTAACTAACAGCCAACGTGATGGTCAGTGGAGCTACTTTTGGTATCTCTGTTTTTTTGCAAACTGTAAACTGTAAAAATACTTTCTTTATTAGATGCTGATTCACATATAATGCATTATCTGTCCTCCTCTCTTGTGTGTTCCACCCCCTTGAAAGTTTGGTTCTCCAAGGTAAGTTTTTGATCTACATGCATTCATAATGTGGACATGTTTCCCACATTTATGACATTCTCAGAAGCAAATCTACATTCATTTGCCAAATGTCGCAAACTTCCGCATCTGTAACATGCTCTACTTTTACTATCATCTTGCTTTATTGATGTTGTATGCACTCTCATTGAAATGGACATTTTTGGGCGTTGAGCTTGCAAATTTGTTCACATCCTTATTAGCTGTTTCCATTGATTGGGCTACCTTCAATGTCTTTCCAAATATTAAACCCATCTCTGCCAATAGTATACAATATGGTCATCATGTTTGTCACATACCAGTCTATCCCAAAGCATTTCTGTCAATTTTTCTCCATAATTACAATCATGAGCCAATTCCCTCAATGCTGCCCCATACTCAAGCACAATTCCCCCCTGTTCTCCTAATCTTGAACTGAATTTAAATCACTGTACAGTTTCACTGGGCTTTGTGTTGAAATGTTCTTTCAGCAATTCCACTAATTAACCAAATGTGTTCATTCCTGGTTTAACGGGTCTTAATACATTTCTCAGTAGACTGTATGTTTGACTTTCCACAGAGCTCAACAATATAGTATATATATATAATTACTTCTGTAATCTCATTTGCCTCAAAGAAATGTTGCAAAATTTCACAATATTCTTCCCAAGACTGAGACTGGCTATCAAATGGTTTGACTGTTCCTACCATATTGGCCATCTTCTTTTCCAAAACTCCAACTCATACAGATCCAGCTTCTCCACCTTCCAAAAACAACTTTCCTCTTTTAAAAAAGTATTTCCTTTGCTTTTCCTCATTGGCCAAATGTAATAACTTGCGAGAGACAAAAGATCTGTTCAAGATAATTAATTTACTTGGTGAGATTCAGCAGGAAGCCAAACACTTAATCACATCTCAAGTGTGTCACATCTCAGTATACACAAGTTACAGGTTCTTCTCTGCTGCTTTTAAAGGAAAACGCCACCGGTTTTCCATATTCTAATATGTTCTTCCCTCAATTTAGACTAGTTGATACGTACCTCTCCCGTCTCAGTGCGTGCACTTAATCGCTCTAGCGCACGGCGCAACTATGTTAGCGTTTAGCTTACCCCCATTCATTCCTTAGGATCCAAACAGGGATGAATTTAGAAGCCACCAAACACTTATTTCCCTATTTAAAGATGGTTACATGAGTAGTTTCACGAGTAAGTGTGATGACACAAAATAAAACGTGGTGATTTTCTAAGCAGATAAAAAATGATAACTATAATGTATGGCGGAAGAGCACGTCGCAGCACTTCGACCACGGCGCAGTAATATCATCATGCGCCGAGGTCGAAGTGCTGCGACGTGCTCACTTGAGTGATGATATTACTGCGCCGAAGTCGAAGTGCTGCGAAGTGCTCTTCCGCCATACATTATAGTTATCATTTTTTATCCGCTTAGAAAATCACCACGTTTTATTTTGTGTCATCACACTTACTCGTGAAACTACTCATGTAACCATCTTTAAATAGGGAAAACATGGAAGTGTTTGGTGGCTTCTAAATTCATCCCTGTTTGGATCCTAAGGAATGAATGGGGCTAAGCTAAACGCTAACATAGTTGTGCCGTGCGCTAGAGCGATTAAGTGCACGCACTGAGACGGGAGAGGTACGTATCAACTAGTCTAAGTTGAGGGAAGAACATATTAGAATATGGAAAACCGGTGGCGTTTTCCTTTAAGCAAATACAGACAGCCCTCTTCAGGTCATCACAACAACTCACTTTTGATTATCACTCTACAACAGCCATCCTTAAATTTAAACTGATCGAACACTTGATAAGAACACGGTGCTACACTGGAGCTTGAACAGACGTGCCAGTTACACTTTATTTCGATAGTCTACTTTAGACATTCTACTAGCTATAAGTAACTTTGTAACTACGTGTCAGCTACATGTCAACTAATTCTCATTGATCTGCAACTACATGTCTACTATCTCTCAATAGGGTAGGTTTAGGGTTAGTAGAATAAGTTGACATACTTGCAAAGTTTCTCGTAGTCAGTATGTTGTGGACCCATCAAAATAAAGTGTTAGAAGATATTAAGCAGACAGTCTACTAATTCTCTAATGACTGCTAGTTGATGTGTACAGTCGTGGCCAAAAGTTTTGAGAATGTCATAAATATTAATTTTCACAAAGTCTGCTGCTTCAGTGTTTTTAGATCTTTTTGTCAGATGTTACTATGGTATACTGAAGTAAAATTACAAGCATTTCATAAGTGCCAATGGCTTTCATTGACAATTACATTAAGTTTAAGCAAAGACTCAATATTTGCAGTGTTGACCCTTCTTTTTCAAGACCTCTGCAATTCGTCCTGGCATGCTGTCAATCAGATTCTGGGCCACATCCTGACTGAAGGCAGCCCATTCTTACATAATCAATGCTGGGATTTTGTCAGAATTTGTGGGTTTTTGTTTGTCCACCCGCCTCTTGAGGATTGACTGCAAGTTCTCAATGGGATTAAGTTCTGGGGAGTTTCCTGGTCATGGACCCAAAATTTCAATGTTTTGTTCCCCAGGCCACTTACTTATCACTTTTGCCTTATGGCAAGGTGCTCCATCATGCTGGAAAAGGCATTGTTCGTCACCAAACTGTTCTTGGATGGTTGGGAGAAGTTGCTCTCAGAGGATGTTTTTGTGTCATTCTCAAAACTTTGGTCTCCTAAAGTTGATTCAGCTGTGGGATCAGGGCACCTCCAGTGCAGAGCTTGCTCAGGAATGGCAGCGGGCAGGTGTGAGTGCATCTGCACGCACAGTGAGGCCAAGACTTTTGGAGGATGGCCTGGTGTTAAGAAGGCCAGCAAAGAAGCCCCTTCTCTCCAAAAAAAACATCAGGGACAGATTGATCTTCTGCAGAAAGTATCGTGAATGGACTGCTGAGGACTGGGGCAAAGTCATATTCTCAGATGAAGCCCCTTTCCGATTGTTTGGAGCATCTGGAAAAACGCTTGTCAGGAGACGAAAAGGTGAGCGCTACCATCAGTCCTGTGTCATGCCAACAGTAAAGCATCCTGAGACCATTCACGTGTGGGGTTGCTTCTCATCCAAGGGAGTGGGCTCACTCACAATTCTGCCCAAAAACACAGCCATGAATAAAGAATGGTACCAAAACACCCTCCAACAGCAACTTCTTCCAACAATCCAACAACAGTTTGGTGAAGAACAATGCATTTTCCAGCACGATGGAGCACCGTGCCATAAGGCAAAAGTAATAACTAAGTGGCTCTGGGACCAGAACGTTGAAATTTTGGGTCCATGGCCTGGAAACTCCCCAGATCTTAATCCCATTGAGAACTTGTGGTCAATCCTCAAGAGGCGGGTGGACAAACAAAAACCCACTAATTCTGACAAACTCCAAGAAGTGATTATGAAAGAATGGGTTGCTATCAGTCAGGATTTGGCCCAGAAGTTGATTGAGAGCATGCCCAGTCGAATTGCAGAGGTCCTGAAAAAGAACGGCCAACACTGCAAATACTGACTCTTTGTATAAATGTCATGTAATTGTCGATAAAAGCCTTTGAAACGTATGAAGTGCTTGTAATTATATTTCAGTACATCACAGAAACAACTGAAACCAATATCTAAAAGCAGTTTAGCAGCAAACTTTGTGAAAACTAATATTTATGTTATTCTGAAAACTTTTGGCCACGACTGTAAAAGTTGCAAAGTTACTCACTGTTAGTAGAATGTCTAAAGTGGACTATCAAAATAAAGTGTTACCGATGTGTCTTCTTCTATTTTCTCTCTGTCTCATGCACAATTCTCACGCATGCTCACACACTTAAAGAACCCTGCAACATATTGAAAAGTATTTCAGTAAAACATTCTCCTCTCTTCATTTAATTTCCCCACTGTTAGTAATTTGCTCAACACATGCACACACACAAACATCCTCATTTTATATATATATATATATATATATATGCCTGTATATGTATGTATGTAACCCTCCTCGTTGGTGTGCTCCCCCAAATGTCTCTGTGTTGTGTTGGTGTGAGAAGTGAATGAGGAAGACACCAAGTTCGCCGCTGTGTCAAAGCAAAGTAGCTACTATTTTTATTTAGGCTCTTTATCCATGTCGGCCACTACGTACCCAAACATCATCTCCTTTCACCACAGAGCTGCAACAAATAGAACTGTCTGTTAACAAGCAATATATATTAAATTATGAAAAGGAAATAATATAGTTGTGGCTGCAGTAAAATGAAATCTAGTCACACAGTTCACAAATTCAAACACAGGAAAAATAAACGTCAGCATATTACAAATAAAGATAAATGTTAGAAGTATCCAGATTACAAAGAATGAAACCCAAAATACTCAAAATAAAGCTCAAACACAATACAACATATAGAAAAATATGCTCTGCCACATGGAATTTACAAAACACAAAATAATATTACAAATAAGAAACCATCCATCAAAAATAATCACACATATGCATCAATAAACAATAGCTCCACCCTGTAATGGAGGCTCACACAACAATAAAACACAGCTTCCCACTAAGGCTGGAAGAACGAGAAGGGAACAAGACACTGTGTCCTCTAGCGGTCGCTATGGGGAACGCCTTTAGCGTGACCGGTGTCTGAAGCATACATCTAAACACAACAATAACATTTGCCAGCGACAGCTTATGACGTCATTACCAACGTGACCAAAGTATAAAAGAGTGCCGAGAGAACATATCATCCGCTTCTGTGGCGTGGAATCAGATAGCAATGATATTCCTTTAAGGAGATATGGCTGAGCATCTAGGTTTGCCATATATCTAGCCCCCGGCCCATCACCTAGGGGGGTGCCACTAACTTTCCCAAGAGCTGCTCATAGGATCGCTCTAAACAGATTCCTAGAGTTTGGTAATGAACATTCCGCTTAGAAAAGGTATCACCAAGGATACAAAAGTAGAGTGGGGCCCAAGGTAAGAACTGTGCCTGAGCCAACTCAGAGAAAGGGTACGAGGCCGGCAGCACATTACCCTTACCATAAAGGATTTTAGAAAGTGCCTAGCATGCGCACTTACCAAGATATGGATTTTAAAAAGTGCACAGAATTCTCAGCATGTACACTTACCATAAACATGGATTTTAGAAAGGACAGTTGCTAAGGGGTCACCCGAGGCCAAGACAGGCCTAGCACATCTTAAAGGAACACTCCACTTTTTTTGGAAATAGGCTCATTCTCCAACTCCCCCAGAGTTAATAAGTTGAGTTTTAATAAGCCGATCTCTGGGTCTGGCGATAGCACTTTTAGCATAGCTTAGCATAGATCATTGAATCCGATTAGACCAGTAGCATCGTGTTCAAAAATGATCAAAGAGTTTCGATAGTTTTCCTATTTAAAACTTGACTCTTCTGTAGTTATATCGTGTACTAAGACCGGCGGAAAATGAAAAGTTGCGATTTTCTAGTCCGATTTGTCTAGGAACTATACTCTCATTCCGGTGTAATAAACAAGGAACTTTGCTGCCGTAACATGGCCGCAGCAGGCGCAGTGATATTACGCAACGCCTGAAAGTAGTCCCCAGCTAGGTAACTAGTTATAATAGTTTGTTTGTCCGAGGGAGCAACAGTAACTAAGGGGGGCGGGGCTTACCGATAGGTCAATTCTCAAGATGAGAGGGGAACACAGACGCTCACCTTGGGAGCAGTGTGCTCATAGACGACCCTCTAGAGCGAGGGGAGCACTGCTAAGCTCAACCAAAAGAGCAGCCCAACAGGGAGTGGAAGGCTTGACTCTCAGAAGTGAGAGGAGAACTCAGCTCAAGCAGAAAGAGCAGTCTATAGCCCTGGGGCAGAGTTCTTAGCTCTCAGGTAGAGAGGAGGACGCACATGTTCTGCTTGGTAGCGGCAAGCTCATAGATAACCCTCCCGCAGTGAGGGGAGCACTGCCACACTCAGAGAATCAGGTTGACCGCAAATGGACACTAGGAATGGGATTCAGCATTGAAGGGAATCACACGTTCCATCCGGGAGCAGCAGGCTCCTTCCACAGAGGCAACTGACCAAAGAGGTGGCAGAGACTGGCCTGGCAACTCGGAATGGCTGCACATGGAGTTCTCGGAAGTGACGCTGTCGGCCCTCACATATATATGCCCACCCACCCCAAATAAGTCTGTGAAAATATTTTCAAAATGTAACCGGTCCATGGTGTAAAAAAAGGTTGGAGACCCCTGAACTAGGGTCATCATAAGCACTCTGATTGGTCTGGGACTTTACAGCCCTATATGCAGCAGAGACTGTTGTGCTGTGTTTTGACACATTCCTCTTGTAATCATCATTTAATCATCACCACAGTAGATCTTCTGTTGGCTCACACCAGATGGGATTATTTCCCTTGTGCATCAATGAGTCTTGGGTGTTCAACACCATGTGTCCAGTTTGTGCTTTGTCTCTCATCAGACCACTGTTAGTAAATCTTCACCATTGCTGACTGGAAGCAACTCACAAGCCTCTCTGTTGAAGAGAAACTCCAACTTAGTCGCCTTGCCATAACAATTCGGCCCTTTTTAAAATCGCTCAGATCTTTATCCCTGCCCATTTCACCTGCATCTAACATACTGATTATGAGAGCTGATTGTTAGCTTACCATCCAGTCTACCCAGACCTTATTATGCGGCCTTGTTAGTTGATCAATGACATTTGTTTCCCCTGTAATTGGTCATAATGTTTTTGCTCAAAGTCCCATATACCAGTCTGCTACTCCTGCAGAGCATTTCAGATGTAGTGAGAAGACCCTGCTCATCAGCCTAGTCCGATGGTTCCAAGTCTGGTGGTCTTAGCATTTCCAAACCTGGTGGTCCCAATTCCGCTGGTCTCAAGTCTCCCAAGACCAGTAGTCTCAGTGTTTCCAAGTTTGGTGGTCTCAATGCTTCCAAACCTGGTCGTCCCAAGTATGGTGGTCTCAGCAATCCCATGTGAAGTGGTCTCAAATTTCACAAGTCCGGTGATCTCAGAGTTTCCAGTCCAGTCCAGTTGTTTCAATGCTTCTGGTGGTCTCGGTGCTTCCAAACCTGGTGGTCCCACGTCTGGTGGTCTCAGCACTCCCATGACCAGTGATTTTAGCACTTCCAAGTACAGTGGTCTCAGTGCTTCCTAGTCTGGTGGACCCAAGTCTGGAAATCTCATGTCTCCCATGTTCGGTGGTCCCAGAAGTCACAAGTCCAGCAGTCTCAACACTTCCAACTCTGGTGACAAATCTGGTGGCCTCAGTGCTGCTGCTAATTTTTGTGATTACACTTGTCTGTCTGCTATGTTTTTGTTTGTACTGTATTTTAAAGAAATTGTTAGGGTTAGCGACAGGAGAGGGATTATCCATATACATGTATAGCCTGGTAATACCAAACTCTACTACTTCGCTTTGCTTCGTAGAGAGAGTCTGGAAGGGCATAATTGACAAGTGTTTATTTTCTTGTGGGCGGGCCATTGTCTGAAGTTTAAAATCATTGGTGTACCCATAAGCCAATCACATAATGGTTGGTTATGACGTATGTTAGGCTCAGCCGCCTCGAACTTCCGCTGTAAACACAGATATGCGGTGAAAACAAAACCATCGAGCGAAATACCGGATGGCTGTGAACGACTTTTGCAGATTATGTGAAGTGAATCTATGCATCCACAATTATTGCTTAGCCGAACTTTGGCCTTCCCAGTTTCTTGCTGACGATCGGTAACAGCTGATAAATTAAACTTTTCCCAAAACCTGTCAGGAGTAGGGCCACAACATCACCTCCATTCAAAATGTGAACAAACACTCATCTTGTTCAGGCTTCAGTTGGCAAATGCCGGGAATATTCTCCACAACAGAGCGAATAGCATCCCGTGTCTCCATGTCCGCTGTCGTTTTAGATTTCCCTCACCTAAACCTAAACTACAATCTTAAATTCGGCGCTTAGTGTCTACGTCACGGCTCTCAGCCCGCCCTCTGTTCGTTGATTGGCCGGCTGCTGCGGAGCCGGAGATAAACTGGGAGATGGTTTGCTATATCAGACTGAGTACAGAAGCGAAATAAAATTGAGCGGAAGTACGAAGTCTGACGTAGTCAAGCTAATAAATGTACATTGTAGCTAAAATTATTGTCACTGTACATTTCCTGCCTGTTGTGTCTTTAATATTGTTGAAAAGTACAGGTGCTGGTCATATAATTAGAATATCATCAAAAAGTTGATTTATTTCACTAATTTCATTCAAAAAGTGAAACTTGTATATTATATTCATTCATTACACACAGACTGATACATTTCAAATGTTTATTTCTTTTAATTTTGATGATTAGAGCTTACAGCTCATGAAAGTCAAAAATCAGTATCTCAAAATATTAGAATATTTACATTTGAGTTTCAATAAATGACCATCCCTACAGTATAAATTCCGGGTATCCCTTGTTCTTTGAAACCATAATAATGGAGAAGACTGCTGACTTGACAATGATCCAGAAGATGAACATTGACGCCCTCCACAAAGAGGGTAAGTCACAGAGGGTCATTACTGAAAGGTGGCTGTTTACAGAGTGCTATATCAAAGCATATTAAATGCAAAGTTGACTGGAAGGAATAATTTGGGTAGGAAAAGGTGCACAAGCAACAGGGATGACAGCAAGCTTGAGAATACTGTCAAGCAAAGCTGATTCAAACACTTGTGAGAGCTTCACAAGGAGTGGACTGAAGCTGGAGTCAGTGCATCAAGAGTCACCACGCTCAGACGTCTTCAGAAAAAGGGCTACCAAGCCACTTTTGAAGCAGAGACAATGTCAGAAGCGTCTTATCTGGACTGTGGAGAAAAAGAACTGGACGGTTGCTCAGTGGTCCAAAGTCCTCTTTTCAGATGAAAGTAAATTTTGCATTTCATTTGGAAATCAAGGTCCCAGAGTCTGAAGGAAGAGTGGACAGGCACAGAATCCATGTTGCTTGAAGTCCAGTGTGAAGTTTCTACAGTCTGTGATGATTTGGGCTGCCATGTCATCTGCTGGTGTTGGTCCACTGTGTTTTCTGAGGTCCAAGGTCAACACAGCCGTATACCAGGAAGTTTTAGAGCACTTCATGCTTCCTGCTGCTGACCAACTTTATGGAGATGCAGATTTCATTTTCCAACAGAACATGGCACCTGCACACAGTGCCAAAGCAACCAGTATCTGGTTTAAGGACAATGGTATCCCTGTTCTTAATTGGCCAGCAAACTCGCCTGACCTTAACCCCATAGAAAATCTATGGGGTATTGTGAAGAGGAAGATGAGAGACACCAGACCCAACAATGCAGAAGAGCTGAAGGCCACTATCAGAGCAACCTGGGCTCTCGTAACACCTGAGCAGTACCACAGACTGATCGACTCCATGCCATGCCGCATTGCTGCAGTAATTCAGGCAAAAGGAGCCCCAACTAAGTATTGAGTGCTGTACATGCTCATACTTATCATGTTCATACTTTTCAGTTGGCCAAGATTTCTAAAAATCCTTTCTTTGTATTCGTCTTAAGTATTATTCTAATTTTCTGAGATACTGAATTTGGGATTTTCCTTAGTTGTCAGTTATAATCATCAAAATTAAAAGAAATAAACATTTGAAATATATCAGTCTGTGTGTAATGAATGAACATAATCTACAAGTTTCACTTTTTGAATGGAATTAGTGAAATAAATAAACTTTTTGATGATATTCTAATTATATGACCAGCACCTGTAATGATATGTTAGATTTGGGGGATAGGGTTTAGGGATCTAAAATATATCTATAAAATGGTAGAAATTAAATTAATAATTATAATAATTATAAAATTATTATAATAATTTATGTAGTACTAAACATCATGAACACTATTCTTCATAAGACTTTAAGAATGATAATTTAAGCATAAGCATTTGAATCTGTAGTTTTTTTTTTTAATTTACATTAATTTGTCCAGATTTAGCAGTCTACACTTTTTCACATTTTTATTTAACTGAAATTTAAGTTTTCCATGTTAAGTATAAAATTATTTTTATTTCAGATTTTCACAGGAATTACACAGGAATTACATTTTCTCTGTAGTTAATTTTCATCCAGCAATCTAGGTAACTATTTTTTGTTTTCAATTTACACACACACACACACACACACACACACACACACACACACAGTAGTTACTGAGGTACAAATACTCTGGACTGATAAAAACAGTACTGATATCAGATCGATATTGGCTTCTATTCTACATGCATACTCAGATGTGCTTTAGGCATATATATATATATATTTTTTTAAATGTATTATTTATTGCCACTCAGGTCTTTTATAATGAAATAGCTCACTTATGAAGTTGAACTGTGTCCATTCACCCTTGCACACACACACACAGGGTATATAATTGTGAATGGGGGTTGGGTGGTATTCTCTATTAATATAATAATTAGAATAATTATATTCTATAATTACTTAACATTATTAGCAATGCAAAGTAAAATAGTGGGTGAATTAGATCACTATTCAAATTCTTTAGTGTTTGCTGAGCAGAAATATAACGCTTATACGTATGACCAATATAGCTAATTTGACTGATTGTTTAAAAGTAGGTGGAAAAAACTTTTGCTTGCTAATTCTGTGAAATCATTTTCATTAGGGAAACCATTATAAGCAAAAATGCTGTGTAATTGTCATTTTGTCTGTCACTCTGATGTGTCCTTGAATCCTCAATGAGTAACAGTACACTGTATCTTATCAGTGTTGGGAAAGCTACTTGGAAAATGTAGTGAGCTAAGCTAACAGTTACTCTTCTTTAAATTAAGCTTAACTACACTAAAGCTACAGCCCTGAGAAATGTAGCAAGCTAAGCTACGGTAACATGGCAAAAGTAGTTTACTACATCCAAGCTATTTAAAAAAAAAAAAAAAAAAAATTCTATTGAGCCAACATCATACAAAGTCAATGCTCTCTCAGTGATCAATACAACTGTCAGTCAAGCAGATAGCATGTTCAGTTTAATTGTTTATTCAACAGCTGTTCCAAACCAATTTGGCAACATAATCAGTATCAAAAATAGGGCCGGATTTACCTCAAATTGTGACATAGGCAAAATAAATTTGTGCTGTCGGCCAGAAACCTCCTATTGGTAGTTGGTATTGTGGCTTTATTGTATACAGATACATTTATATAAATGGTAACACTTCACAATAAGGTTCAGTAGTTAGCATTAGTTAACTAGTGTAGTTAACATGAACTAAGAATGAACAATACTTCTGCAGCATTTATCTTCATGTTAATTTCAACATTTACTAACGCATTATTAAAGTCAAAAGTTGTTTGTTAACATTTGTTAATGCACTGTGAACTAACATGAACTACCAATGAACGACTGTATTTTCATTAACTAACATTAACAAAGATGAATAAATACTGTAACAAATGTATTTTAATGAAATCGTATTGTATAGTGTTACCATGTTTAGGCCTACAGATAGGCATGTTTATTTGCATCGTTGCATGTGTCATTAGATATCAATATAAACATTTCACCAAAATCAAGTTCAAATACGAAGCTTTTGACCAGCGAATGTTATTTATTTAGGTAACACTTTACAATAAGGTTCATTAGTTAAACATTAGTTAATGTATTAACTAACATGAACTAACCATGAGCAATACATTTGTTACTGTATTTACTAATCTTCGCTAATGTTAGTTAATAAAAATACAGATGTTCATTGTTAGTTCATGTTAGTTCACAGTGCATTAACTAATGTTAACAATATTTTAATAATGTATTAGTAAATGTTGAAATTAACATTAACAAAGATTAATAAACGCTGTATAAGTGCAGTTTATTATTAGTTAATGTTAACTAATGTAGTTAACTAATGAACCTTATTGTAAAGTGTTACCTTTATTTATTTACCCCCCCCCCCCCCCGACTCGTGTCCCGTTTTCCCCAGTTTTCTGTTACTATGTGGGCGTACAGTTTTTTTCTGTTATTTGGCCAAAGTATCATATTATGAAAGATTCAGCGCTTCGCACGAGCTATTTCGCTGTGACTTGACAACAAATGCTAGAGAAACTCTTCTCCGCTCCTCAAAAACAAACAAACAAAAAAAGCATTAGCCTTTATAAATAGTTTTTTTTTTTGTTTTTTTTTGTGAGTAAAGAAACTGCTGTATTTATTCAATCAACAGTTCTTTATTTACCTTCAGACTGCAAACAAGCTGAGATGCTCCAAACTGCGCGCCGCACTTCATTGATGAGAGAGGCGGGAGGAATAATGAGGTTTGACTGACAGTTTGAGGAGCCAATGGCGTTATGAGCTTTAGTGACTGTGGCATCACTTACTGATCCAGGATCAGTGATCGGTAGCTGTTATATTTCTGATTTGAGCTTGAGTTTCAGAATGCTTTCTTTGGAAAATATAACGTTAGCTTTTGTTGACGCTACCGCGCTACTTGATCAAAAAAAGAGCTTAATTACCAAAAAGCTATTTGATTCAGAAAGCAGTGACGCTACCGCCACGCTACTGAGAAATGTAGTTAAACTACTAGCGTCACTACTTGTAGCGACGCTACTGCCCATCACTGTATCGTAATAAATCTCTCTTTGTGTTTTCTTAAAGAGGTTTATTCAAATTAATGGAGGACAGAGGGTACATCACAACACAAGGACTTTATAGAAAATATATCACTTTAATAACAATTGTATAATAAAAGATACAACCATTTGGCCTATACCAAGACATCTCATTCTTGTAAATGAGATATTTATCTCAATGTGATTTTCTTCCCTGGTTAAATAAAGGTATAATAAAGACACATTTAATTAAGTTCAATGAACATTTACTCTGTACACCCTCGCTAGAACAATTGGCACTACACACGTGAGACTTCAACACTGCACTGCACTACGCTGCACTCTAGTGGTTATTCCCAGCCCCCACACGGCACACTAGAAATCATGATCGAGTAATCAGTTAAACAGATGAAAAGAACCCAGCGCCTCCCAGTTCCGGACACAGAGTAATCATGTTCATATAAACCTTAAAACTACAACATACACACGACACAAAAAGAATATAAAATGTAAAACACTTCCCCGTTTCCAGAAAACAAGACCCCCTCCTGGGGTCTAGGGAAAGGAATCAGCCGTGCCGAGTAGGTCCGTCCCACAAAGGCACGAGCTCTTCACTTCATTCCCGCTCCCACAGTTGCGACAACTGGTCACCACGTCACTGATAATAATAATAATAATAATGAGTCCTCTTTGCACAATGCCGTTTCTTAGAAATGCTCCTGAAACATGGCCAGCGCTCCTAAACCCTCCCCACCATTATATAACTAAGTCAAATTTATCTATCTAACTATCTTCGTTGCCAGACAAACCCTAATGGTCTCGAGCAACACAAAGCGTCCTCATTTTCCCCTCAGTGCGCGAAGCCAGTCCCGTCTCTCAAGCTCCCGTCTCCTCTCACTTATTCTCCTTAATATCCTCAGGTGAGTTCAATTATCCATGCGTTACGTCAATAGGACAAGAACGTGCTGCCAAAAGGCGGGGTTAAAGCCACACGCAAGAAAAGAACTCCCCAGCGTTCATCACACTATCCCCTCCCCTCGGGTAGCCAGGACTCGTCCTCGAGTCACATCAAATTATAATCCTTGGTCCAAGCTGGTGGTCTCCGATAACAAGCTGGCTGAATCCTTTGTGGACACGGCTCAGGAGGGGAACCTCTATCTTCCATCCTCTGGTCCCCACTCTCCTGCTGCACCTCACCCAGACCAGTATCGGCAGCAACAGGATGCAAGTTACCATTGGAAAAACCACCTTCCACAGCAGACTCTGATCCTTGATTTCCTTCGATACCAGATACAACAGCCCTCTCCCTTATCCGGGCAGCCTCTGGAGCAGCAGGTCGATAATACCCCCATACAAATTTCTGTTCCTCTTCTGCATGGCTTTGCACCTCAAGATGTCGTTTAGCAGTCCGGTCCTCAGGGGTAATTTGGTTATCCTGCCCCACAGACTCTGAAACAGAACAAGCAACATAAGGCTTCATTCGGTTGAAATGCACAACACTCTCAGAACCCCCCTCTGATAGCTGCACTCTATACAGCACATCAGACACCTTTTCTATGATTTTAAATGGCCCCTTAAAGCGTCTCTGCAACTTAGGGCACACACCCCGTTTACGAGCTTTATTTTGAATCCAAACTAATTCACCAACTACATAGTAGTGGAAATTTGCTCGAAAATCAGCACATGTCTTTTGTCGCTGAGAAGCTTGGTGCTGATGCCTTTTTACTGCTTCTACCACTGTAGATAAACTTTGTGCTATTCCAGTCACATATTCACTTACAGACTGAAATTTCTGCATATTATCTACCCCCAACATAATATCCACTGGAAGGACCATTTCCTGCCCAAATAACACCTTATACGGTGTAAATCCAGTGCTTGCCTGCACACTGCTACGATAGGCCATCATCACGTATGGCAGCAACCTATCCCAGTTCAACTGGTTTTCATCCACAAACAATGAAAGCATTGACAATAGAGTACGATTAAATCGTTCTATTAGCCCGTCAGACTGAGGACGATAGGGAGAAGTACGAGACTTATTTATTTGCAACAATTTACACAACTCTTTAAATAATGTAGACTCAACGTTTCTCCCCTGATCAGAATGTAAACTCCGAGGCACTCCATACCGGCACACCCACTCCTCCACCAACACTCTAGCAATGGACTGAGCCTCTTGATTAGGCAGGGGAAATGCTTCGGTCCATTTGGAAAAATAGTCACCAATAACTAAAATATACTTATTTTTATTTTATTTAAAGTCAGCAAAAACTCCCTCCCGAGCAAGTAATGTTTAAAATGCTTTGTAAAAGTTACCACACTAAGAAGCTCCTTCTTTGTAGCGGCATACTTCCGTTCTTGTTTAGTCAAAGCTCTACTAGCATATGCCACCACCCGCTCCAAACCCCCATACTCTTGAGACAATACAGCCCCGATTCCCATATCACTAGCATCAGTATCTAAGATGAATGATTTTTTTGGATCTGGATAGGCCAAAACAGCAGCAACGGTCAGACTTGCTTTTAATTGCCGAAAAGCCTCCTGACACTCTTCCCCCCAACAAAATCTTTTTCCCTTTTCAGTGAGCTGATGTAGAGGGCGAGCAATCTCAGCAAACCCTTTAATAAATCTCCTATAATAGGAGGCTAAACCTACAAAACTTCTCACCTCCGTCTGGGTTTTAGGTGTAGGCCAAGCCCGTACTGCTTCTACCTTAGATGGATCTGCCATCACTCCCTCAGCGGAGAGAACATGGCCCAGGTATTGCACTTGGGAGGCAAAAAGGGTACACTTAGACGGTTTAACCTTAAGATTAGCATGACGAAGTTTACCAAAAACCTCATCCAATCTCTGAAGATGCTCTTGAAAAGTTCTCCCAAAAACAATGATATCATCAAGATAAACTAAGCAAGTGGTCCACTGCAGATCAGCCAAAACAACATCCATTAGACGCTGAAAAGTACTTGGAGAGTTGCATAGCCCAAAACTTAAAACATTAAATTCAAATAAACCCTGACGAGTAATGAATGCAGTCTTAGGTCTATCCTGTGGGTCAACCTCCACCTGCCAATAACCACTCACTAAATCTAAAGTAGAGAACCAACAGGCATTTGTTAAGCTATCAAGAGCATCGTCAATCCTAGGAAGAGGATATGCATCCTTCTTTGTGACATCAATTAATTTACGATAATCCACGCAAAAACGAAGACTACCATCTTTCTTCCTAACCAAAACCACAGGTGCTGCCCACGGACTACATGATGGACGAATGATACCATTATCTTTCATCCCTTTTATCTGGTCAGCAACCTCCTGCTGGAGGTGCAAAGGGACACGACGAGGGGGCAATTTAACAGGCTGTGCTGAACCAGTATCTATCTTGTGCAAAGCAAGATGAGTTCTCCCCAAATCAGTATCCCCTTTACTGAATACAGATGCATTTCGATGTAATACCTCCTCCATCGCCCGCATCTGTCTCGAATCCAACCCCCGTTCCTTCAACCCAAAGTGTGACACTAAATAGTCCACAGTCAAAGGAGAAGAGGCAACTGACTCATCCACTTTGGTGGTCAACTCACTATCCCCTACCTCCACATCAGGAAAAAACGTACCAATCTTCATGTTTTGCTTTAAAACACAATTATCTTCTGACACATTGATAACTCGCACTGGCACCACCCCTTCCTCAACCTTACAAACCACTCGAGCTACCAAAACATCACATGTAGGAAGCATGATAGAAAAAGGCTCCAACATGCCCTCATAATGTTGTGGGAGAAATCCTTCCACTTTACCAGGTACGATAACTTCAGTACGAGGGGGAATCATAATATCTGCCTGCACTCAAACTACCTTGGGATGTACACTACCATCTTCGCTGAACAGAGGGAGCTTCTTACCCATTAACCGACAGCATTTTTCACCCAAATCAATAACTGCCCCAAATTTAGAGAGAAAATCTGTACCCAACAGTAATTCTTGGGGGGTAACATCAGCCACCAAAAACTCAGCGATCACAGCCAAGGAATCAAACTGGCACACAGTCTGCCAACGACCCAGAATTGACATTTCTCCACCATTCGCCACGGCCACTCTACCCTGATAACCATCTAAACTGGACCCCCCGTTAGTTACATTTAACCAAAAATACTTGGGTACAATAGAAACCTGTGCCCCAGTATCGATCAATAATCGTGTTTCACACCCACCTACTTTACCTGTCAAAAAAACTCCAGCACCGGTTGTATAAGTTGGCCTCAGTTTCCCTGCAAATAAGGGCAATTCCTACATAGGTGTCTAGTACAACCACATTCCCAACATGCTTCAGTCTGAAAACGGACCTGTGGCTCCAATGAACTTGTCACAGGAGTGGTGCGTACAGAAGCTGGCACATACTTCGCCTGCATATCCTTAACCGTCACTTGTAAAGCCTTAACTTCTTGACGCAACTCCTCCACTATTCCCAGTAAAACTTCAACCTTGTTATCAGATGAATTCTGAGCACTCAGACCACGGACTTTAGAATCTACACAAGGCGCATGTTCTAAATTCCGAATAAGTTCCAATTCAGATGCTAAATTAATGGCACTTTTTAAAGTGGCAGGTTTTGCACTGCGCAAATGTATACGCATATCGCCACTACCCACATGTGCGACAAAGTGATCACGAGCTAATAAATCTTGTGTAGCAGCATCAGCAGAAGGGTAGGCTTCATAAATCAAACGTCTCAATGCATTACCAAACTCACGAGCTGTCTCGTTAGGGAGCCGACGTCGGGAGGAAAAACTCACCCGATTCCAGTCTGCACTCTCACAAGGCTCTAAACACTTACCCATCACATCTTTTAAAAGGGCATAATTATTCTTTGCTTCATAAGGAAGTCCCCCATAAATATCTCTGGCCCGACCAGAAAATAATAAAGACATAAACTTTAACTTAAGCACATCGTCCCACCCATTTACTTGCGCCGCCATTTCAAATTGTTCAGACCAATCAGACGATTCCCGTCCTACCCCAGTAAACGTTTCTGGCATAAAAAGGGGGCGGGAAGCTGAAATTGCATTAGAGTTTGCAGCTGTCATAACACCACTCGACACGACTGAATTTGCTCCTGATTGTGACACAGACACACCCTCTTCCTCCATTTTTATTTACTTATTTATTGATCCCACCGCTGCCACCAGTGTAACAAATCTTTCTTTGTGTTTTCTTAAAGAGGTTTCTTCAAATTAATGGAGGACAGAGGGTACATCACAACACAAGGACTTTATAGAAAATATATCACTTTATTAACAATTGTATAATAAAAGATACAACCATTTGGCCTATTCCAAGACACATTTAATTAAGTTCAATGAACATTTACTCTGTACACCCTCGCTAGAACAATTGGCACTACACACGTGAGACTTCAACACTGCACTGCACTACGCTGCACTCTAGTGGTTATTCCCAGCCCCCACACGGCACACTAGAAATCGTGATCGAGTAATCAGTTAAACAGATGAAAAGAACCCAGCGCCTCCCAGTTCCGGACACAGAGTAATCATGTTCATATAAACCTTAAAACTACAACATACACACGACACAAAAAGAATATAAAATGTAAAACACTTCCCCGTTTCCAGAAAACAAGACCCCCTCCTGGGGTCTAGGGAAAGGAATCAGCCGTGCCGAGTAGGTCCGTCCCACAAAGGCACGAGCTCTTCTCTTCATTCCCGCTCCCACAGTTGCGACAACTGGTCACCACGTCACTGATAATAATAATAATAATAATAATGAGTCCTCTTTGCACAATGCCGTTTCTTAGAAATGCTCCTGAAACATGGCCAGCGCTCCTAAACCCTCCCCACCATTATATAACTAAGTCAAATTTATCTATCTAACTATCTTCGTTGCCAGACAAACCCTAATGGTCTCGAGCAACACAAAGCGTCCTCATTTTCTCCTCAGTGCGCGAAGCCAGTCCCGTCTCTCAAGCTCCCGTCTCCTCTCACTTATTCTCCTTAATATCCTCAGGTGAGTTCAATTATCCATGCGTTACGTCAATAGGACAAGAACGTGCTGCCAAAAGGCGGGGTTAAAGCCACACGCAAGAAAACAACTCCCCAGCGTTCATCACACTATCTTATCATGTCTATTGTAATCATTAACTGTAAACATTATCATTGGCCGGAAGATCATAATGTGAAAAAATGAAAACACCTCTCTCATTTTGAGGAATTTGGAAGTTGTTTTTTTTAGGCATGAACATTGCATGTATATTTTTGTTATATTCTTACCCTTGTTTGGCATTAATCTCCTCTCATATGAGCCTAGAATGTTTCAAAATGATGTTCTCTTTGTTTAATATAATTGTCAATAATCTAATCTAATCTAATCTAATCTAATCTAATCTAATCTAATCTAATCCATAAAGCAATAATTTAAAGACAATTATTTCTCTCTCTCTCTCTCTCTCTCTCTGTCTGCGCATGCGTGAGCGTTGTGAGTGTGGCGAGGAGTGAGTGTGGTGCAGCGTGTGAGTTTTCAACTTTTTTTTTCTCCTTTTTTTCTTTCTTCCTTTTTTTTGCTGTTAGTGGTTGTTAGTTTTCTTTTGTGGAGACGGTGGCTGCCGGCGTAGCTGGTCAGCATGGCTGCAGGAGAGCATTTTAGTTTTCAGAAGCTAACGCGCCGGTGTAGCAGTCGATTATGTTCCCCTCGGAATGTCTGTTCCCCTGTACGCAATCATACTACATGTCTGGCGTAGTTGCCGAGTTACCATACGTACTATCAGAACGAACATACTCATGAAGCACAGCTGGATGTACGGGAAGCAAAGCAAATCGTCTTTTCTCCGAAACTTGGAAATGGATTTAAGAAGCAAGGTTTTTCCCCAACTTACAACCGATTTAAGCGTAATGTTTGAGGCTTTGGTTATTATGCAGAAGTCTCTAGCACAAGCCTATTTGAAACACAATGTCTGTCTGTTTTTAAATTTCACTTAATTTTGAGTGAAATAAACAGAGACACATTTTGCAGAAGGTTTATCAATTTACAAAAAAAGAAAAACACTACAAAAACGATGGCTTTAAAATTCAGTTTGATTTACTGCAAGAAAAGCATTTGCATTCTTTTTCTGTGGATGGATTATTAACACAACCCATATGGAACCATCGTCCACAGTCATCACAGGCAATCTGTAAAAAATTATATATATATATATATATATATATATATATATATTAGCAACATGGTCAGCAATTGTGCTAGTTTATTCATTAATATTCCACACCAATTTAATAAATAAGTAAATAAAAATAAAATGTTACCCAGAGATCATCTGCAGCCGAGTCATCAAATGTTTCTGCTTCCCCACAGAAGTGACACAGGTCACTTAGGTCATCTATGAGGAACAGTACAATGGAGAGGGTATGATTTTTTTTAGGTCAAATTTTCAAAACACTAATGAAAGTGATGCACATCAAAAGGCATGTCAATAACATTAATGGTTAAAAATAAAAATACCAGATTGGTCAAGCAGTGTTGATGCAATCTCCAGTCTGAGTTGCGCTACATCTTGTGGTGCATTGGAGAAGTCAATGTTGGTATTTTGCAGAATATGTTCTGCAAACTGAAAAAAAGTTTAAAGAAAAAATAAAATAAAATTAAAAACATCCTCCTATTTCAGTGAACATTTCATATGTGCCATGTCACACACCTTCAAAGCAAACACACCACATGATGTAGCATCCATCTGACGTGGATGAGACGGACTTTCACACACAGTGTGAAACTGGAATTCCCTTTATTCTCATCATTGCTCTACAAACAGATTTTTCCCTTCTTTCAATCATACACAACTTCTCAAAAACACTACATTGGATTGGCAAATTAAAATTTTCTTCTTGATGTCAGACTCTCCAAGTGGGTCAAGCAGAATGTTTTTTTTTTTGGATGGGATAATGCCTAGGTAATATGCAATATTCCCAGACATCACAATAAGGGAATATTAGTAAAAAAAAAAAAAAAAAAAAAAATAATATATATATATATAAAACACAACATTTAAGGGGATAAGGGACAGCTCAAAGGAAACTATTCTCACAAACACTTACAACTAAAAACCAATGGTGACACTCATTTACAATGCCCACTATGACCTCATAGTTTGCTGGATCCACCTGAAAATAAAAAGAAATCAAATGCATTATCTACACATTACTAAACAAAGCATCCAAGACCTTTTGTACAGACAATGCAAATAAATTTTACACATGGCCTGAAAAAAAAAAAAAATAAAAGCATTAATACAACAGACCCCGATATTTTCCATTCCACATGGCTGTCATAGCAAATGTGTCCATATGGAATGCTTTCTCTGGTGAGGTCAAGTTGTGCTGCTTCACTTCCAGTCTCAGATATGCATTTATTACCTTGGCAAACATTGGAAGATGAAACATTAATTCAAATTATTAATACATTACATGAAAGCCTTATCTGACACAAACACAAAAAAAAAAAAAAACACAACAATAAAACATATACCTCACTCTCCAACTCCTTCCCAGGGCCGATCTGTAAAATATCCTGGTAAAATAACTTATAGGGTCCCACTTTGGACAGCAGTACATGACTGTCATTTCCAGCCCAGGCACTTTTGATACCTACAGAAAAACAAAGCACACACTGTTGTGTTTGAAAAGGAACACACAGACACAGCAAGTAGCATGAACTTATCGTATCTCTTTTACTTTAACTCTCTTTCCCAGACCCCTGTAAACAAACACCTACATTGGTCAGGCATGATAGAATGCTTTCAGCACAATCAAACTCGGTGCATCACTGAACACTAACTCAATGCATTATCAAACAACTCATTTGAGAGAACATAACATTTCCCCTCCCTCCTACGGGGTTTCAAACATGAAATGTTGACACAAAGTCCTGTAAGTGCCCAGGGCGAGAACGAATGCGGACAGGCCGTGGAGAAACAAGGGGATGAGGCTGGGCAGCCTGTGATGGGCAGGCACAAATCTCAGCTGGCAGGTTGATAGGCATGTCTGGAGCCTGTGCAGGAGCTATCTGAGGTGTCAGCTGAAGTGCTGGGGTTTCCTGCCAAGCTGGGGGCGTGGCTTGAGGTGTGACGCCCGTTGTATGTGCCGGGGGCAGCACTTTGCGGAGGCGGCTTGCATGCCACCGTGTGCCGTTGCTGAGCAAGAAGGTGGCTGGGCCTAGCTGATGGGTAACTTGGAGAGGGGCAGACCAATATGAAGCGAGTTTGTTATCTCTGTGGGGCCTGCGAACCCTGACCCAGTCTGTGGCCGTTATGTCAGGGACCTTAACGCGTGCTGAGAGATCGAATTTCTGCTTCATCCTTCTCTGCTGGCGGGTGACAGAGGCCCTGACTCTCGGTTGTGAGCCCTTAGGCAGTGCGGGGCTGAGCCTATCGAGGGGAAGGTGGAGCTCACGGCCAAGCATGAGAAAAGCTGGAGAGACCCCCGTCGTAGATTGTTGGGTGGCCCTGTAGTGCAGCAGAGTGTGATGGATGGCCCATGAAAAGGTCCACCCCTGGAACAAATGTGCTCTGAGACTGTTTTTCAGCGACTGATGGAAGCGTTCGACGCCACCATTAGCTTCGGGGTGATAGTATGCCGTGCGGATGTGATGAATAGCTTTGTTTTTGAGGTATGTTGTGAACTCAGCTGAGATTAGCTGCGGGCCATTGTCAGTAGTGATTGTGTTTGGAAGGCCCCAGCGGGAAAACAGAGAGTCCAGGAAGTTAATTATGACCTGAGAAGTCACAGAGCCGGTGGTAATGAGCTCAGGCCATTTTGAATGGAAGCGTTGGTGATGAGGAACTCCCTGTATCTCACCCAAGGGCGTAGTTTTGGTTTGAACATTGGGGGGGTTGAAGTGGACCCTGGGTCAGGCTCCCTCTTAAGGTTTATTTATTTGTTTGTTTGCTTAAATGTTTATTTTTGTAAAATGGTGTTTTGTGATATCCACCACACATGCAAAGTTGGTTGATAGCGTAACTGCAATAAAGTAATAGGCTAGTTAACAATTACTTTTTTATATAGGATATATAATGTATTTTATATTATTTAGTTTGGCAGAATGTTCTAATCCAACACGCCGTGGGAAATCAATCTACCTTAACATTTTCTTCTATTGATATTGTTTATTTCTTACTCCTTAACAGTTCATGAGGCTCTTAATGATTTAATCTATGCCATCATTGGAATATCTGAAGGCAGGTTTTTCCATCGCTCATCATTAGAACCCATTGGCTCTCGACTTGTACTTGCTCTTATGAAAAAGTACCATAGTTCTTAACTGTAGCATCTGTTATAATAAGGCTAGCCTATTAATCATTACCAGGCCAATAATTACTTTTTTATTAATCTATATTGCATTTGTTATGAGAAACAACAGTCTTTAGAAACAATAGCTACAACATGCCACAGTTGTAATATAAATCTTTAGGGAAAAATCTATTCCCTTAACAGATTATCTATTATAAATTCTACAAGTTAGACAAAATTTACCACAATAAATAAGCCTACAGTAAAGCGTGATAAATTATAGTAAAGGTGGTCATGAGTAGTTTAAAAATATTTTAATATTATGTTAGTGCTGGTGCAAGATTGTTTTCTCCTTTTTTCATCAGTCTTTTTAGTTTGTGCCTTTTTTTAGATAATGTTCGACTTACTCCATAGCATTTTAAAGTGGCAGTTTCTCAATAGAATTCAAATAGATCACATATTTTACCATCAGCTTCGCGATAAGAATGGCTCGCGCAAATCTTCTCCCGCTTCTCGAGCGCGCTGGTGAACGCGCACAGAGTATAGGGTGATTCGGTGCGCCGCTCGTGCACAATTAAAAGAGTTGCGCTTCAGTCATGTTGTGCTGATAAGCACTCCGTTCGGTTCTTACATGAAGTTAGCGCTTATAAAAGCACCGAAGGCGCGATTCAAATAATTAATAAATGGCCAGATTCTAAGTTTCCATTAACCATGGTATAAATATTGGGGGGGGTTGTACTTGCTACTTTTGGTTATTGGGGGGGTTACCTCCCCCCCCCATCCCCCCCATAAACTACGCCCCTGATCTCACCACAAATATCCAGCTGCAGGTGGTCCCAGGGCTGCGATGGCCAAGCAAGAGGTTGTAAGGGTTGGGGGGGCCTGGTGACCAGTCTTACCGCTTAAGAGACAGGCAGCACAATCTTTCACCAGGGCCTCAATGTCTTTATCTATCCCTGGCCACCAAACCCGGTCTCTGCAGCGCTGCTTCAACTTCACGATACCAAGGTGGCCCTCGTGAGCCATCGTCAAGACACGTGCACGTAGGGTGCTGGGGATGACTGTGCAGAGGCCCCGTGCCACACAGGTGTCATTCCAGCAAGACAGCTCTTGCTTTATTCTGGAAAATCCTGCCAGCCCCTCTGGTATCTCCTGAGGCCAGCCATTCAGAATATAGACTCGGAGCTGAGAAAGGACCGGGTCCTGTTCCGATGCCTCCTTCAGTTCTTGTAACGATACAACAGCCTGGAGGGGTGTGTGTAACATCTGGACAATGTCCCATTCCACCTGATCCATGTTGGTGTGTGTGTGTGTGTGTGGTGGGGTGTGGCGGAGCGGAACGGGACAGTAGATCGGCCACAACATTGTCTCTGCCTGGGGTGAACTTCAGGTCAAAGTTATACTGGCGAAGACGGTCGGACCAGCGGTGTAGCCTCAGTGGCCTGTGGCCTGTCCCAGATGTGGAAAGTAGTGCTGTCAGGGCCTGGTGATCTGTCCTTAGGGTGAAAGCGTGGCTATAGAGATACAAGTGCCACCTCTCGCAAGCCCAGATGCAGGCTAATGCTTCACGTTCCCCCACTGAGTAGCGCTGCTCCGTCTGATTGAGGGCCCGTGATGCAAAGGCGATGGGCTTCTCAATGCCCCGCTGGGTCTGTGACAGCACTGCTCCTATGGCTGTAGCCGACGCATCACAGGTCACCCAGGTGGGGCTGGAGATATCGAAGTGAGCCAACACTGGGGCTGTGGTGAGCTGCACCTTGAGCGCACGCACAGCATCAGAGCATGCCTGTGACCACACCCATGACTCATCCTTACGTAGCAGTTGCTGAAGTGGGGCAGTGGTAGCAGAATAATGTGGGAGGAACTTCAGGTAGTAGCCCGTCATACCCAAAAAGGAGGCAACCTGCACAGCTGAGCTGGGTTCAGGAATTGCCAGTATGGCATCTACATTTGATTGAAGTGGTGTGACGCCATCTGCCGACAGCCGGAAACCCACATATTCGATGGTCGGTGCAGAGAAAACACATTTTTCAGCGTTGAGGGTTAATTTGTGTTTGGCTAGGGCTGCGAAGACTCTGCTGAGGCGTTCATCGTGACTCCCCGGTATACCAGCCAACACCGACACCATGATTTTTTGGAAACAGCTGGGGGCGGAGCTGAGTCCAAATGGCATACGCGTGTAGCGAAACACACCTGCATGGGTCACGAAGGCTGTGAGGTTTCTGCTGTTGGGGTGGAGAGGCACTTGTAGGTAGCCCTGTCTAAGGTCCAGTTTAGAGAACACGGTTGAGCCATGGAACTGAGCAGTGAGCTCTTCTGAGGTAGGCAGAGGGAACCTGTCCGGGATCACTGCCTTATTCACCGCTCGCAGGTCGACACACACCCGTAGGGCCCCTGATTTCTTCTGAGCTACCACCAGGTTCGAGACCCAGGGCGACGCATCCACTGGTTCAATAATGCCAACGTCCAGCAGCTGCTTGAGCTCAGCCGAGACACCATCACGGAGAGCCAAGGGAATGCGTCGGAGTGGTTGGATGACTGGTTTAATGGCAGGGTTCAGGAGAGGTTCATGGGCAAAAGCAGTAAGGCAGCCCAAACCTTCAAACAGGGACGGCCACTTCTGCTGCCAAGGCGTGGAGACCATCAGGATCGCAGCTCCCTTCGTGTCAACTAGAGAAAATCCCAGAGCCGAGAACAAATCCAGACCCATCAGGTTGGCCCCACGACGGGCAACATGGAAGGTAAAGCTGGGCAGCATCTTGTTGCCATACCCAACGGACACGTGCAGAGAACCCACTAAGTCAATCTTCGAGTCGCCATAGCCACAGAGTGAAGCAGAGGGTGCCGAAAGTGGCAGTGCACCGAAAGAAGTGCTGTATATTTGCATATTCAGGAGAGACACACTGGCACCAGTGTCCAAAAGCAGTGGGATACACACATCATTTAAGCGCACTGAACATGCTTTAAATGAGACTGGTCCAGAGTAGACATTGTGAATGATAGTAGGTGCTTGGGCTGACACAGCTGGAGCGGAGCGGCAGACTGAGGCAAAATGATTGCGTTTACCACAGTTGCGGCATGTCTGGCCACGGGCTGGGCAGTTCTGTGCTCTAGACAGATGAGATGAAGATCCACAGTTATCACAGGGCCGTGATGTTTGTGCTTGTGGGCGTGGCCGAGACCGCTGCTGGCGCCTCAGTAGCATAACTGCAGGGGAATCTGCTGTCGCTAATGTATCGTTCTGGCTGGGTTGTAACATTGATGGTGGCATGGGGGAGGGGATCGGGCAGTCCGAGATTGTTTGCTGTTTGGTCAGAGCCGACGCACATGCAACTGCACTCTCTATTCGTAATGCAATGGCGATTGCCCGGGACAGTGATAAATCATCCGGTTCTAACAGCAGAGCTTCACGCACTTTTGCATCGTTGGTATGTTCAATTAACTGGTCGCGAATCATTTGGTCCTGCAACGCACCAAACTTGCATGTGCTGGCCAATCCCTGCAAGTTGGCTACGTACTGTTGCACAGATTCACCGGGCAGCTGGTGTCTTTGGCGGAACAAAAAACGTCGCAAGAGAGCGCTCTGTGGGGCTGAAAAGTGTGTGGTCAGTAGGTCTACGGCTGTGTCATAATCACTTGTGGTGCCCGACTCGAGCGCTCCCAGCACACGCTGACCCTCGGCTCCCAAGCAATGCAGTAACAGCGCTTTTTTGCGGGCTGCGCTCACGTCAGTCAGCCCCACTGCCAAGATGAAAGTCTCAAAGGGCTGTAACCAGTCAGTCCAGAGAATCGGAGGCTCGCCGGGTAGAGCAAGGAAAGGAGCAGGAGGTGGTAGTGCGATATCAGCCATCCTCGTCGCCAAATGTTGTGTTTGAAAAGGAACACAAGGACACAGCATGTAGAATGAACTTATCGTATCTCTTTTACTTTAACTCTCTTTCCCAGACCCCTGTAAACAAACACCTACATTGGTCAGGCATGATAGAATGCTTTCAGCACAATCAAACTCGGTGCATCACTGAACACTAACTCAATGCATTATCAAACAACTCATTTGAGAGAACATAACACACACCACCTGACAAATATTATAATTAAGACAAACATTGATCGATTACAACGTGATTTTTCATAAGCACTTACAGCTATGTACTGCATCCTTGGCGTCAGCTGGTATAACTGTTGCCACTGTAGTAGTGTGGGACACAGGAGAGGAAAGTGGCATTGATAAATCCAGTGGAGACAGGGAAGAGGATGATTTGGGGGAGACACGGGGAAGAAGCTTTGGTGCCATTGGTGAGGATGGAGGTGATGGTGGGGGCTGCTTTTCTTTAGTGATGGTGAGGTCTACAGGTGTAGGTGAACGGTGTTGTCCAGTTTCTTGATGTGATCTTTTAAGTTGGGGTTCATGTAGAATAAGTCTGTGGGGTAACCGGGGTGTGTTTTCTTTAAAAGATTTAAGGTGATCTGTACTGATTTTGGGGTAAATGTAACCCTTCTCATCCCTCAGATCTGCACTCTTGTCTTTCAGATGTGTAATTTCATATGGTCCCAACCAGCTGCGCTCAAGCTTGCCTCCCTTCCTCTGCTGGGTCCTTATGTTTTTCCGTAGGACCTTTTGGCCTACAGAGAACGGTGCCTGATTTGCCACCCTCTGTCTCCGCTCTGTCATCTGTTTGAAAAACATGCATAAGGTTTGTAGGATTCTGATTTGCACAAAACATTTAAGGTTCAATGCATATTTTATGTACACAATTTTTCCATGCATACAAAATTTGGTTAATTCAGCAAGCTACAAACCTGGTTCACAAACTCAGTGCCTTGGTCAGTGAGTATCCTCTTTGGTGCCCCAAACCTGTAAAAGAAATTGATGATGCAGCGAGAGACAACTGCAGCAGATTTATTGGGAATCGCATAGGCCTCTGTCCATTTTGTGTAATAGTCAACCAGGACACAAATATACTCGTTGCCTTTGCTGGTCCTGGTGACTTTACCCACTAGGTCCATACCTAGCAGTTCCAGTGGCTTGTCCACCTTAAAGTTAAAGCACATGAGAAATGCAAACGAAAACATAATCCATTTGTATCCCATGGAAAAGTTGAAAGGAATAATTTTATATTTACCCATTTATCAATATCCACCCCCATTCCAGGCCAGTAAAATCGGGCTGAAATGGCAAGCTTTGTCCTTTCTGTTCCGCAGTGTGCTCCACAGGGGCTGGCATGGAATTCTAAAAAGATTTGGTTGGCCTCTTTTTGCCCAACAACCACTTTTCTTCTCAACTTCACATTGTTTTTTAAGGCAATGTGGTAAAGTTTGCCATCTATTAAAACAGCATTATTGTTAGCAACATCTATAATAATAATTAAACAACTATCAAAGATGTTCTGAAGGCCCAATGCAAGAAATAGGCCCATTTAAAATTATATTAAAGAACAGGTCATTTTTACCATTGAAATTGTTGTAAAGTCAATTTAGTATAGTTAATTGACAAGTATTAACTTTGTATCAAGTCTTGGTATAGATCTATATCTCACTGTCAGTATATAGATATCACTTAGAGTAGTTTGCTTACCATCAACTTGGAAGTTGGAAGAACGTCTGCGAATGACATATTTTTGCTCTTTTTTAATGTGAAACGGATAAATTCTTTGAGTCTTATAATTGAAAATTTCCTCATACATTTTTGGATCCATTGTTTGGATTGTATGAAAATGCCAGCAAGAACAGAAATTCAAGTGACAATGTGGCATGGTCTTATCCCCAATTTATAGCTGTTGATTAACTTCTTTAATTGATTTAATTAGTGTCATTACTAGTTACTCCTTTCAAAAGTAATATTGTTACTTTACTTATTACTTTCTGGCAACAGTAATTAGTTACACTACTAGTTACATTACTTTTTCTTCACACCCCACAGAAGTTGTATCTTCCACATAAAATTCTTCTAGAATGTTACTAACAACATATTTCTGCCTCATCATTTGACCAAAATCCACATTGGATCGCAGTCAGAAGTTATTACAAACACTCAATAGTGATTAACAGTGGCATTCAAGTAGAAGTGTTGTATTCATCTCATTAATTGTCATGTGTAGCTTGAAGTAATTTTTCCGTTACCCGTATGCGATTAAATTTCGTTATGCATTTTATCAAATCACATGAGTTTGTAAGAAACTGTTACATTTTCCAAAAATATTTAGAATTATATTAATATAATGTACCACATGCTGATCAGAAGGATGTAATGCCAGAGTAAAGTAAAGCCACAACTTACACAACAGATCTTTTTTCCTGACAAAATCAATATAATGCAATATTTCTATCTGCTGAATGTAAGCTTTTCCATCACATGCATGTGCGAGTCGTGAAAATTAGGAAAATAAATCTTTATTTATTATTTATTATAGAATTATCTGATTGTTAGATTTGAAATCAGCGGGGTTGAGGCATTAAAAGTAACTATGTAACTAAGCTGTTTTATGGAAAGTAACTATAATATTATTGCTGAAATCTTATTAATAATTAGATACACTACTAGTTACTGCAAAAAGTAATATTATTACAGTAACTAAATTACTAGTAACTAGTTACTGCCAACACTGTGTATTATATATATATATATATATATATATATATATATATATATATATATATATAGGCCTATATATGATGCATCACGTTTAGATGTCTGCACCGACAGTTTAGGCTAAATTGTATATGCAAAATTCAACTGCATAAACTCAGACATTAGACAAAAACAAAGGAACAATTACAATAATAATAAAAACCACAGAACATTAATGGGATCGTGAGAATAATTTTATTACGCTGCATTGTAGCAAGACATTTGAAAGTTGCACCAACACTTTTGTCCCCTTTCGCTTTCCGTACATCCAGTTGTGTTTTGGTGTATTTGCATGTTGCAGTGTTTCCAAATCCACAGTCTTTTTCCCGCGGAATTGGGCTACTTTGGGCCAATGTTTGATGAACAATTTGGTCGGGTTTGTTACGCAGACCTGGCAACCCGCTAAGCAGACACGCTTCTTCAAGGGGGAACAGGAATTCCAGAAGGGAACGGAATCGACTGCTACACCAGCATGCTATAAAATTGTCTCCTCCTGAAGGTGTTTCTGTAGAAGATTGTAGTTTAGCAGTAGGTGAGTTTGTTGGCTATGAAAGTATTAAGTCAGCGTCCAGGATGAATGGTGCAGTTGTCATTTTTTTGGATGAGATTGATAAAGTAAACCATTTGCTAGAGATCGGGATTACCATTAATGACACACACACCGGTTCTGTCTTTGACAGGTCCTGCAAAAAAGGTCATTATTTCAAATGCACCCCCGTTTTTGAAAAAATGAGCTTTTGGAAAAAGAGAGGGAGATACGGAAAAGTAGTGTCACCTATAAAAATGATTCCTTTCAGTTGCAAGTCTCCCCAGCTTAAACATGTGGTGTCTTTTAGGAGACATGTTCATATGATTCTTAAGAAAAACGATGAAGAGTTGAACTTGGTTTTTAAGTTCAAGGTTGAAGACTTTGATTATACTGTATATGTAACTTCAGAACTGATGAAGTGTTTTGGGTGCGGAGCGGTGGGGCACGCGATTCGCTCGTGTCCAAATGAAAGACGCGCGGGCCGGTCAGCTGCCGATGCGGCAGATACGCCGCCCGCTGCGGCTGATGCCGGAGCCGCTGCACCGGTTGAGCCGCAAGAGATTATGCAGATCTCACAGGCAGATGATCAAGGTGATAGTGGTCCAGGAGATGAAGTGGTGGAGGATTCAAATAATAGACAGAATGATCAAAAAGTGCAAGATATCTCAGAAGGAGATTTAAATGTTGGCCATATAGCGACTAGAGTAGTGGAGTCAGTGTTATTCAATGAGGAAGATGTTTTGATGGATGATGATTTTTCCAAAATGTCAAACAAAAGGAAGAGCCCAGAAAACAAAACAAATATTAATCAAGTCACAAAAGTGTCAAAGGTGCACCCAACGGTTTGTTCAGCCCAGTCTCAAGAAAATTTTCCAAGTACACAGGAGGGTGGAAGTGAAAGTGGGAACACACAAGTGGACACAGAAAGTGTTTATTGTTTTGCCAAAATTCAGACCTTTTTGCAAAAAACAAAAGGGATGAGATCTGTCAAAGTTGATGAATTCTTTCCAGACTTGAGTTTGTTTCTTAGCTTAGTTAGGTTTTTCATGAAAAACACAGAACCCACTACCCAATCAACCTTTACTGATCAGGAAATATTTTGTCTTAAGAAGTTGATGGTGAAAGTTAAAACACAAATAGCAAATGATGATTAAGTGCTTGTTGTTTTGTTTTTCGTGTTTATTTCATTGTTTGGATTAATTGTAGTCCCATTTTTGCCATGTGTGATATAAAGCTGGGGTCCTTAAACATTAATGGTGCCAGAGAGGATGTGAAAAGAACTTCTCTTTTCAATTTGTTTAAAATTAAGAAATTAAATGATATTTTCTTACAAGAAACACATAACTGAAAATGAAACTGACTGGAAGAAGGAGTGGGATGGGGAGGTGTTTCTCAGCCATAAGAGTAGTAATAGTGGAGGTGTTGGCATCCTTTTTTCTAAGGATTTTTTTACCTATTTCACGTGTTACTGAATGAATAGTTGAGGGTCGACTTTTAAAAATACAAGCCACCTTTGAAAATGTGAAAATGTCCTTTATCAATGTATATGCTCCGAATTTAGGCATTGAAAGAGTGATATTTTTAAATATCCTAAACACTGTACTTAACAAATGTAATATGGATGAGTATATGTTCTTGGGCGGTGATTTTAATTGCACTGCAAATGCATCTCTAGACAGAAACCATCCTGAACCGCACAGAGTTAGTATGAAAAGTCTTATTCATTTAATTGAAACAAATGATTTATGTGACGTTTGGAGATCTTTTCACATTACTCAACGCCAGTATACTTGGACTCATGCAAAAGATAATGTTTTATCTTTGGCAAGGCTTGACAGATTTTATTATTTTAAACATCAAATTAATGTTCTTAGAGGCTGTTCAATACATCCAGTTGGTTTTTCAGATCATTCCCTTGTTCAAGTTTCCATTTTTGTCAAGGATGTGAAATGTAATAGTGCTTATTGGCACTTTAATGTGACTTTGCTTTCAGATTATGTTTTTACTGATGCTTTTAAGTATTTTTGGAGTGGTTATACAAAAACAAAAGCTGAATACACTTCTTTACAACAGTGGTGGGACATAGGGAAAGGAAAAATAAAGCAACTATGTTTACAATATACTCTCAATGTCACAAGGGACATGACTAAATCTATGAAAGTTTTGGAGAATGAGATTGGCAAACTCCACAAATTATGAAGAACATTTTAAAGGTCTTAAAAGAAAGAAGTCAGCTCCATCTAGCCTTTTGAGTTTTTCTACTCAAGGTGCTTTAGTTCGGTCACGGTATCAAAATATTGTAAAGATGGATGCTCCCTCTCATTTTTTCTTTGGCCTTGAAAAAAAGAATGGACAAAAAAGACTCATTGTCAGGAGTCCGGGTCCTGTGTTTCTCCCTCTCACCACCAGAGGTCACTGTCTCCCGGATTCAATTCCCCAAACTCCACTCACCTCATTATTGAGTTATTTGCCCCAGCTGTTTTCCTGATTGCTTTCCCTATTTAGGCTTCCTGTTCGGGGCTTGTTTGTCTCACTTTTGTGCCAGGTAATGCTTGTGATATCTGTTTGCCTTGTGCCTCATGTATGTCTTGTTTTCAGTGCTTGTGTTTGCTCTGGCTTTGCTCTGGCCCTTCGGGGTGGTTTCATTTGTGTTTTGGTTTATTTTGTAATTTGTAAATAAAGGAAACACCATTTGCCAGCATTTGAGTCTTCGTCTCTCCCGTCCCGTGACACTCATGCATTCTTTGCAGTCCAGTACTGGGCAATTGCTGAAAGAGCCTGTAGAAATTCATAAAAATTTACAGTTGCTTTTTTTGAGAAGCTTTTCAAAAAGGAATTCCAGGAGAATCCTGAGGTGGTCTTTTTATAGAGACTTACCTAAGGCTTCTGAGGAAGCTATGGCAGAATTGAATACAAAGATCTCTGCTGAGGAGCTGTGTTCTGCATTGCAGAGCCTAGAAATAGGCAAGGCTCCGGGTGTCGATGGACTTCCTGTTGACTTTTACAAAGCTTTCTGGCCTGTTCTGGGAGAAGATCTACTGCTTGTTCTCAGCGACAGACTAAGTAGAGGGCTGTTACCTTTGAGTTGCAGGAGAGCAATTCTCACTCTTCTCCCCAAGAAGGGGGATTTGCAAGAGATTAAGAACTGGCGGCCAGTTGCGTTACTCTGCACGGATTGTACAATTTTGTCCAAGGTGTTAGCTTTGAGGCTGAGAAAAGTGATGGAGCATATCATTCATGTTGATCAGACATATTGTATTCCAAATAGGTTAATATCTGATAACATTTTTTCTAGTTTGTGATTTCTTAGATCTTTCCAAGTCTTTGGGCTGCGAAAACATTTTAATTTCACTCGATCAAGAAAAGGCTTTTGATAGAGTTGAGCATCAATATTTGTGGCAAACATTAGATGCTTTTGGTTTTAGCTCTAGTTTTATAAATATGATTCGAGTCTTGTACAGTAATATTGAGAGTATATTGAAGGTCAACGGTGGTTTAAGTGCTCCTTTTAAGGTTCAGAGAGGAATAAGACAAGGTTGTTCACTATCCGGTATGTTGTATTCTTTGGCAATAGAGCCTTTTTTACATAATTTAAGGCGATCTCTTTCTGGTGTGTCTCTTCCTGGTTGTGAAACAGTTTTTAAGTTATCTGCTTATGCTGATGACGTTGATGTATTTGTTAATAAGTAAAAGGATATTGACACTCTTGTTAAAAATATTAATGTTTTTAGTGTTTTATCTTCTGCTAAAGTTAACTGGGAGGAAAAGTAAAGCTATAACATTTAGTGGAAAATTAAGACAGAACCTTGTTTTACCTGGTGGGTTAACCTGGTGTAAGGGGGTTTTAAGTATCTTGGGGTTTATCTTGGCGATGATATTTTAATATGTAAGAACTGGGAAAATGTCTTAGAGAAAGTTGAAGGACATTTAAAAAAGTGGAAATGGATTCTTCCACATATGTCTTTTAGAGGTCGAACACTAGTAATTAATAATTTGGTTTCTTCTGTTATGGCACCAATTATTGTGTATAGACCCTCCAACACAATTATTAGCTAAGGTATAAACAATTTTAGTGGACTTCTTCTGGGACCGAATGCATTGGGTCCCACAGAGCGTTTTGTTCTTACCGAAAGAATAAGGAGGCCAAGAACTCATTCATCTTGCCAGTAGAGGTGCTGCTTTTCGGCTCCAGTTTATTCACAGGTTCTTGGTTGGACCCAAAGACCTTGTCTGGAGGCCTTTAGCCAGGACTATATTGTCCAGAGACGGATTTTCGGGTCTTGCGGAGTCCTTGTTTTTAATGGATCTAAGTACCTATAAGCTGCAAAATCTCCCAAAGTTTTATCAAGGTCTGTTTACTGTTTGGGGGATGTTTTATAAGCGGAGATCAACGGACAGCGAATCTCTATTCTGGCTGTTGAAAGAGCCTGTAGTGTATGGGACACGTTTTAATGTAGAGGATACAATGGGACCTTTCATGATGCGTTTGTTCATTTCAACTGGGACTGTCACACTGGGACATGTGGTGAATTTATTTGGACCCAACTTTATCAATGTTGCAAGTTTAGCCTCTCATGTGAGAGTTAGATCCATTAGGGTCATAGATCAATTGCTCAGTACTTGGAAATGTAAACTCACAAAGACTGAACTCTCTTCATTAACTGACTACTGTAATGGTATTTGTCAGCCAAATGTTAATGCTTCTTTTCCTGCTATGACCCTTTTTCCCAATTTTAAAGAATGTACTGGTCAACTCTTAGAGTATGAAAGTTTTTTTTACTAACAATTTGAAGGATATGGGAGGAAAAGCTATGTATAAGCTGTTTGTTAAAGTGTTAAACAAAAGTAAATTAAGTGGTAGAGTTGATACTCCTTGGAGAGCTCATTTAGGGGTTGGTAATGAGATTAAAACTGTGTGGAGAGCGTTGTACAAACCACTGTTGACAAAGAGAGTAGGGGATTTGCAATGGAGAGTACTGCATGGTATCGTGGCAGTCAGTACTTTTAATTCAATTGTTAATCCCAATGTAAGTGCTGAGTGTCCTTTTTGTTTACAGAGGGAAACTATTTTTCACTGTTTTTCAGATTGTGGCGGATTGAGTGTTCTTTTTTATTTGTTACAAAGAATGTTCACAATGTTTGGAGAGAGTTTTTCTAAACAAATGTTTATTCTTGGTTTTAAATATTGTCAGAAGTGGAGAGTGAAATGCCAATTGTTTAATTTTGTATTGGGACAGGCAAAAATGGCTATATACACGAGTAGAAGAAATAAGGTGGAAGAGTCTTCAGATTGTGATGTAAATACAGTTTCTGTCAGATTGTTGAAAGCTAGACTGAAAATCGATTTAGACTTTTATAAGTCTATAAATAATATAGAAGAATTTAGAAACATATGGTGTTTTAAAAATGTGTTATGTTTTGTTGAAGAGAACGTGTTGTTTTTTGAGTTGATGTTGAGTTAATTTAGTGGTTTAGTTCTATTGTTTGTAGTTTTTTTTTTTGGAATTGTTTGAATTGGTTGTTTTGTTTTTGTCTGATTGTATTTTTGTTTTAAAAAGCAATAAAGAGGTTTTGGACCCTCTCTCTCTCTCTCTCTCTCTCTCTCTCTCTCTCTCTCTCTCTCTCTCTCTCTCTCTCTCTCTCTCTCTCTCTCTCTCTCTCTCTCTGTGTGTGTTTGCTTAACCAATTAGCAGTGCTCATGTTGTTAACTTGTTGCGATGTTTGTGGAATCCTGAACAGCTATGTGTGGATATACTGTAGATATGAAATACTTGGAGGAAGCACAAAAGACGGATAGCCTATTCTTAAACAATGACAAGCATAATACACATTTTACCCAAACATAACACTAACCACAGGCAGTTATCCTTTGTTTATCTTTTCTTAATGATGTTATGTGAAAGACAGGAAATGGCAGGAAACCCTACGCCCCTTACCCCACAGAAGCAGAAAGAGGGAAATGTGTCTCTCCCGCTGTGTGTCCCTCCTCCCCCTCCTCACATGTACATGACCACGGTGAATCTGGACTTTAGACTGGTGAGTAATGAAAAATTTATTTTTGAAAAAGTGGGGAAAGGTTAAACTCATTTCTATACATTTATTCAGACAGGACGCTCTGAGACAACATTGTCACTTAGAGGAGCTCGAGGGAGCCGATGTGGAGGACGTCTCTTAGAGGATTATTTAATAGAAGACCAAAGTTAAAAATATTGATCAAGGTTTATGTGACTTATCCGTTAGAATTAGAAGTCAGCTGGTGTTCGTGTCCCGTGAAAGAAGAGCATTTTGCTGCTGGTCAGTTGTGATGGAAGAAACATGTCTGCTGCTCTAGAGGAATACTGCGGCTCCATTTTCTGGGTAAGTTCTGGCATTAATAAAACATTCCTCTGTTTCATGGAGTTTCTAATTTTCATGTTTCTAAGTTCTGAATGATAATACAGTGGAATTTCATTATTTACCACAGTGCACCGTACTAAAGGGATATTGCAGGGTTCATATTCACAAAAAGTGACACCATGATATTGATGAACCTGCTCAGAGATAAATAATGTTCCTGGGACGAGTACAGATGACCATGCTTTATATTCTAAAGGGTTTGGAGTTGACATTTTTCAGTTTATAATCATTTTGTAAAAGAAATTGCTAATGCCCATTACAACTGGTTCTGAGCAGTGTCAAAATATGGATTTGTTGTAAAATATTTTAAGAAATTGTAAATACATTAAGGCTTATGTGAAATAATAGTAGATTAATTAATTTTAATGAAGGTGGTTTTATTAAACAAAAATTATATTTAAGATGTGAATTTATATTTAAGAAGTGAATTTTATTACTGGAAGTGGATTGAATTTGAATTTGAATTTATTAAGGGAAAGCCCCTTGAGATGCTTCATCTCATTTTCAAGGGGGACCCAATAGCGCATACATAAAACAATACAAGATACAACACAAGTAAAAAAAAAATCACTTAAACAGACAAACAACAGCTCACTCCCCTATTCACCAGAAGAAGGCATACATTTTAATACATGAAAAACCAAACATACAAACACCCTAAGAAAAGAAGGACAATAATATATATATACATACATATATTATTGATAATAATAGTAATAATAATAATGGATATAAAAAGTTTATCAAAGATAATATAAAATTAATAAGAAAAAAAAATATATATAAAAAATAAAATAAAATAAATAAATAAATAATAGACAGAAGTTAATACAACCCAGGCAATACTCAACCCAAAATTAAAAACATAAACAGGTTATTTTCAAATGAGATAGTAAATTAGTCCTGAAGAGAAGGAAAGATGTAATTGATCTAAGGATTATTTCAGTCAGATGGAGCTTTATATCGAAAAGATCTTCGTCAGACTTCAGTAAAAATTCTAGGAACAAGAAAATGCAGATACTGTATATGTCGAAGGGAGTAAATAGATGAAGATCGAACCAAAAACTGTTTTAAATAAGAAGGATAATTAAAATAAATATATTTGAAGAAAAACTGAAACCAGTGATATTGCCTTCTAGATTTAGGTTGAAGCCAATCGAGAGCTTCATACGACATACAATGATGAGTTCTATAAGGACATCTTAAAACAAACCTACATAAAGAATTATGAAGAATATTTAAAGGTTTCAAATTGGTATCAAAAGTATTTTGATAAATAATATCAGCGTAATCAATAGGAAGAATTAACTGAGAGATTAATCTTTTCCTTACTTGAAATGAAAAGCAATTAATTGAACGATAGAGAGAACTTAGACACCCATATGATTTTTTAATAATGTAATCAATGTGATGCTTAAAAGACAATTCGCGATCGAGCCAAAGACCAAGATATTTAAATAGGACAACTTTAGATAGGAGTGACCCATCTTCAAAACTAATATCTAAATCAAAAGAGTGAGAACGAAGGCGTCTTTTAAAGAACACCATACTACGGGACTTCTTGTTGTTAAGGACGAGTTTATTTTTATAAAACCAATCCTTTAAGGAGTTAAAGTCTGACTGCAGAGAGGACTGAATAAATGATTAAGCTTAAAAATATAGCTGTAACAAGAAAAAACAGATAAACAAAGAATTAAATAATACATCTGGTAAAAGAAATTCTGTGTGAATCAGACAAATGCCTCGAATGACTTTTTTTAAAAGAAAGAAAGACAGGGGCACAAAACAACTAAACAATTTTAGCAAACATCACGGCAAATTTTAATTTATAACAGAATTAGACATGCAATGCTCAAAGATGTTTACCCAGATTCTTTAACATTATACTTTATGATCAAAAGATAAAGGCCAAATGTGAGTGACACCCAAAAATGGGATGATATCACAAATGACAAAAACACAAAGATGTAAATTAAACATTAAAACAACATGTCCATTGGAACGGAAGGTCTAAACGAGCTAACTGTCACGAATCTGGTCTGTAACTTCCACTCACTCACCACAGTATTAATTGCACTGATCACATTACTGTTGCACTTCACCATCTACTACATTTCCCATCATCTATTGCACAGATCACACAACTGTCACAGATTACACATTGCACTGATTACACAACTGAAAACCATTAGACACTCTTTATAAGCATTGTACCTTCCCTGCCTCACTGCTGAGTATTGTATGCATTTATCGCTGCTCTACAGAGCCCGTTAGTTTCCCTCGCTTCGCCTCTGTCGGATTTTTTTCCCCTGCCTGGACTATCGCTGACGTTTTGGATTACCTCTCTTGTCTAGCTCCTTTGGATACTGTTTGGATATTGTCTTTGTTTACTCTTTGTCTTGTCCCTGCCATACCTGTTTGCCATTGCTCGACCCTGCTTATATTTATGACCATGCCTGTAAATAAAAGCTTGCACTTGGATCCGCACGTCTCACGTCTCGTCAGCCCTGTTACACTAACGTCCTGCACCTACAGTTTGTAAAATAAATGACCTTTATAGGTAACTTCTGAAGAAAAAAATAAAGTCTAAGTTCATGGCATTTTATTTTGATAATAATGAAATGACTTCAGTCATACAACTACTATAATCTATGTAATCATTAACAGTCTGACAGAGTCGGCAAAATCACGCTGACACACTGAGTCACGGTGAGACTGCAGATGAACTCCTGCCAATCTGTCCTTTCACTGACGTCATGCCATTCATCCAGTCTTCCTCACTCACTCGTGTGTGTGTGTGTGTGTGTGTGTGTGTGTCAGAATGCCTCGTACCTGCAGCGTCCAGACCCGGATCTGCCGATATGTGTGGAGCAAACGGTGCTGGTGTGGATTCCTTTAGCTTTTCTGTGGCTTTGCGCTCCGTGGCACTTCACGACTCTCTGTAAGAAACCAGCCAAAGCTCCGCTCTCAAAACTCTACATCTGCAAACAGGTGACGTTAATAATTCAACAACAGTCATTTAAAATATTACATCAGATGAACAGCAAGTACTGAAGTACTATATACAACATATAACACAGTATAAGTCACATTTAATAAAATGTTCAAATCAAAAACATTTTGCCTGCGTAGTATCAGCTCATCATTTCTGTGGACATCAGGAGACGGTTCTCAGTTCTGTTCTCAGCTGTTTCACTCAGATGCCACAATATAGACAAAAATTTGATCACAACCTCTGTTTCATGCTGACTTTAAAGGAGAGTCCACCCAAAAATAATAATTCAGTCTTACCCTCGTTGAGCCAAATTCTCCGCATGATGGTTAGAGTCCAGTGTCACTGTATGGACATACTTCAAAATATTTTCTTTTGTATTCCATAGAAAATAGAAATGCACAAAGATTTGGAATGACTGAGTCAGTCGTGAGATTTTAGAAATTCTGGATGAAATATTCCTTTAGGTTTGGCTAGTCTAAGAGATCTGATTTTTTACTAAATGAGTAGTTACTGTGTTACTTCATATAGCAGTGCAAGTCATATGTATGACTTTGAGACTGACTGTGGAATGTACAGTTACTTCTCCCTTTTAAAGTAGCCAATAGTAAATAAAGATTTCAGATTTTAAAGATTTTTATAATTTAATCAAAACCCAAAAATAAAGTTGGTAACAATTTACTTATATATGACCCTGGAGCACAAAACCAGTCTTAAGTCGTTGGGGTATATTTGTAGCAATAGCCAAAAATACATTATATGGGTCAAAATTATAGATTTTTCTTTTATGCCAAAAATGATTAGGATATTAAGTAAAAATCATGTTCCATGAAGATAATTCGTAAATTTATTACTGTAAATGTATCAACTTTATTTTTGATTAGTAATATGCATTGCTAAGAACTTCATTTGAACAACTTTAAAGGTGTTTTTCTCAATATTTTGATTTTTTTGCTCCCTCAGATTCCAGATTTTCAAATAGTTGTATCTCAGCCAAATATTGTCCGATCCTAACAAACCATACATCAATTGAAAGATTATTTATTCAGATTTCAGATGTTGTATGAATCTCAATTTCGAAAAATTGACACTTAAGACTGGTTTTGTCGTTCAGGGTCACATATGTCTTTATGTATAATGCATTATAAAGGGTTATTAAAGGCTATAATGCATTAATTATTCATAATATGTGCTGTGATGCATTATATCTTGTCATAAATAATTATAACTGAATATAAAATGCATAGTGTAACAATGAATTGTTAAGCGTTATAATGTATTAACTATGGTTACAATTCTTCACGAGATTGTACAATGCATTATAAGGTGCATTGCAAGGCATAATTAATGTATTATAACTACTTTTATAATCATTATACATAAAGGCTTTATATACTGTCTTTAGTAGTGTTTTGAAACTGTTTGTCTGATTGATTAGCACTCTCATATGCTCACATTGTTGCTGTTGTGCAAAAGGTTGTGGCTGGCCTGCTGCTTCTGACGGCGGTAGCGGAGCTGGCGCTCACTCTCGGGGAGGATTATGGGCCGTCGAGTGATTCCACAGCTCAGAAACATCCAGCGGTACTCTACACCAATCCGGTTCTGTTCGCCGTCTCATGGGTAACGTTCATAAGCATTTAATTAATAAACCGTGTAAAGAGTTAAGATCACTCAGTAAATAATTGAAGATGTTGATGTGTTGAGTGGTTTGTGTTTGTGTAGATAGTTGTGATGCTGTGCCAGGAGTGTGTGCGGCGCAGACCGAGATCTGTGGACTCCGGGAGTCTCTTTGTGTTCTGGCTGCTTCAGTTGTTGTGCGCCGTCTTCCAGTTCCAGACCTTACTGAGAGACGCACTGAACAAGGTACTGACACCAGCACTCACAGCTCCATGTGCATATCGCTTGCATGTCCGTACTGGACAAAATGATCAACACGATTAAACTTTGTTGGTAAACTTGCTGCACACAATCTACTCCATGCCTTCTTCATCTGATTGACACTTTAGAGTTTTTATCCAGTCAAAGGTCTTTTAGTGTAATTGCACAAATGTCCTCCTTCAGCTCGAGCTTCACGTGTCTTTTTCCAGTCATATTTCCAGATGAACACTTACTGGACTGAAACAGCTCAGCTTTACTTGATTCTCCATCAATCATTTTCTAGAAAAATCAGTGCGTCTCAAATCTGATCATCAGGATCTTTTGAGGAACTTTACTTTCACTGTTCCTCAGCGGAGGAATGATCTTCATCTCACATCTTCTGAGGAGCGTTTATTTCTTCATCTCTCCATCAGCATTGCATTATATGTTTGGATCATTTCAATCTTATCTTACTAAGACATATTATTGGCGATATAGAGCGACCGCTGATATTTAGATCGTTTTATGTCAGTATCAGCTGTACTGTATATATAGATCTCATTGATTTACATTAAGCATCAGAATTTCAGCAGATAAGCACTTGCACCAAATTGCATATATTTGCCCAGTTTGAGTCATTGAATAAACTTGAGCTGTATTTTTATCCATATTCTCACTAGATCAGATTATATGAGCCATAAAAGCCTGATGCATCATATATTTGATACTCAACAGAAAACACTTATGAAAGCTTTTTAGAAAAAAAAAAAAATTAAAAGAAAAGAAATCAAGAAGACAGCTGGCAACTATTACATGTACCCACCTTTATATGCATACATAAAGTAAACTAACAGTTTGGTTCACTGTTTATATCTTTGTAAAATGTAAATTGCAATAAACTGCTCAGCGTGGACTGTAAGTTTTAAAGTATTACAAACATTATGAATTTCTGTAAATCCACTTTAAAACAATGTGTGTTTTGAAAAGTGATACAGTAATTAAAACTGACTTTCTGAAAACTGATTTCAAGTGTTATAAACTGACATTTGTTAATGTATAATGAACACTATGAACGAGCAATGAACAATTGTATATCTATAAATGAAGATATCATTGTTCATTGTTTATGCATAACAGATGTGTGCCTGCATGTAATGCATGAAGTAATGTCACTGAACAGAATGCTATTGTACAGTGTTGCTGAAATAATCATGTATTTGACATGTTTCTCAGGAAGAAATCGATGATCTTCCGCGGTTCTGTCTGTTCTACATCAGCTATGGACTGCAGCTGATCGCTTTGGTCTTATCAGCCATCGCTGATATTTCACCTGAAGTTAAAAGAATTTCAAAGATGGTATGGAAAGCGTGAGAAATCTTACATGTAATGTCACTTAAGCATTCAGTGAATGTATATTTGTCAACTTTACTGTCTTCTCTAATATATTGCAGAATCCGGAAGCCAAAGCAACGTTTCTCAGCAGAATCACCTTTAACTGGTTCAACAGGTGGATCTGAGTTTACTTCTGTTCCTCATTTTGCATTTCTGTCGTCTGTCTTTTTTTTCTTCTTTTTACTGATTAGACCATCTGCTGATGACTTTCTGCATGTCACTGTTGTGTCTGTCCAGTACAAGTCCTATACTGTATGTGCAATGTATTGGTCTTTCATATGCATGATGCTCCTGTGAATCTTGTTCCTCAGCATGGTAATCAAAGGCTTTAAGAGGCCTCTGGTTCAGGAGGACATGTGGGATCTGAATGAGAAGGACTCAACTCAGGCAATCTGTCAGGAGTTTGAGGACGTTATGGCGAAAGAGCTGAAAAAAGCCCGCAGCAGCCTGCAGAAGAAACAAAATAAACAAAAGACTAAAAATGATCATCAGAAAGGCTTGGCCAAGGGAGTCAGTCAGGACGTTCTAGTTATGGTAAGACAATCATCTTCCATAGTTTCTAAAGTAGAATAATTAGTGTATAAACACTTCTCAGTCTTAGGGTATGATCAATTTGTAACATACTGAAAAAAACAATACTTTGTTCTTACCGTCAAACAAAATAAATTCTCAAATTATGGTTATGATTTGGTTCAAATCTTACATTTTAATTTAATACTATTCAAAATTATTTCCTTTCACAAAGACAGAAACATGCTTACAGAGTAAGTTTATTTAATATAAACACATGATATCACTGAAAAAGTTTGTTGGATTCGCATGGTTTAATCCCATATATGGACCAATGAAACAATTAAATAACACAAACATACTTTTTCACGTAATTTCAACATCATCAAATTGAGTTATTTGGACGTGACCAAATTAATTAGGTTAATCTCCAACTGATTTAATATGATTCCCTGACAGGATTTAATTAATTCAATTTTTTCAGCTTAATCAGTATTTTCTGTAGACATAAGCCAAAATGTTACTAAATGCAAGTCAGTAACATGAACTTAAAGTGAACTTATATTCACCTTAAAAAATAATTAGCTGTAATACAATTTTGAAAACATTGTGTTAGTTAATGTTTAATTTAGTTTACATTATAAAAATAAAGACAACTTCAGACCCGTAATATTTGCTGCACTGTAAATTTTTTACTTGCTATCTTAGAAACTTAACGTTCAAGTAATGTTATTTTCTTTCAGACAAACTAAACAAAGCAGATTTAAAGCCAGAAACCATAATTTTCAACTAAACCAATTGTAACGAGGTGAAGAATCACACGACAAGGTGAAGTCAATAAATGCCCAGAGGGTGAGTTTATTGAAGGGTTTTTTTGTGAGTGCAGACTTGTTTGAGTGTCGTGGGTTGGTGCTCCGTGCTCCTCGTATGATCGGCGCTTGTGCTTTCCAGTGGTTGTCCTCTGTGCCGTGCTCATGTGCTGGGTCTGGCCTGTCAAACGCTGCTTTCTGGAATAAATGCAGATCAAGAGTTAGCGTGGAGTCTTCTGGAGACATGTCTCACCAGTGTGTGTGTTGCGGCGGCTTATCAAGCCCTGCCATGATGAGCCTCAGGTAGTACCGGAGCTCCAGGACTGCCCACTTGACGGCCAACGCCTCCTTCTCGACCGTAGCATAGCGTTGTTCCACAGGGGACAGCTTTCGGCTGATGTAGACCACTGGGTGTTCCTCACCGTCCTGTATCTGTGAAAGAACGGCTCCTAACCCGGTGTCGGACACGTCGGTTTGCAACAGGAAGGGACAGTTAAAGTCGGGGGCTCGTAGGATTGGCTCTTAGGTGAGCGCTGTCTTCACCCGTTGGAAGGCCTCCTTCGGGACCCCAGGGCACTTTCTCCGGCTGTCCCTTCCTGGTCAGATTTGTCAGGGGAGAGGCTAAAGAGGAGAAGTTGGGAATGAAACAACGATAATATCCCGCCAACCACAAAAAGGCTTGTACCTGGGTCTTTGTGGAGGGCCGTGGGGCCGAGAGAATCGCAGTTACCTTCTTCTCTTGAGGTCGGATTAGGCCCCGACCCACCTGGAAACCCAGGTACCTCACCTCAAAGAGGGCCAGGTAACACTTGCGGGGGTTGGCGGTAGGCTTGAGCGGTATCCAAATTTTGATACCGTCAAACCTCCTCCCTATTTTACCTCGGTATACGGTATTACCGTGAATAATAAAAAAATTATGACATAAGGCTCAGACAGTGTCACCTTAGGTTCGAGGTATTTCCATCTCTCGCGGTCACCTTTTTGTTGCACAATTTGCCTCGTCTGTATTTACCGCCTCTCCCTTCTCGTTCGGTCGAAACCCGAAATACTGCCAAACTGCAGAAGTTGTGTTCTTTTTCGAGACCCTGGGGCCGGTTGCACGAGATGAACGTAAGTTACAACCTAGCCTAGTTTTGACGTAAATGGGCACTAAGGTACAACTTACGGACTACTAAATATTTTTTCGTTGCACCATTACACTTAGCTTAAGTGTAACTCTACGTATAAACTAAATATTTACGGACGCGTCTGGTCAGGAGTAACGGTTGGAGTAAAATAGCAGACTGAGTGAATTGCATCAATATCCTCTTCTTTTACCTGACAACCTCCAATCCTTTAGGCATATATGATGCTGCTGACATTTACACTCACGTACATATTAAGAGAGAGAACAACATGTGAATAAAAGTACTTTGTTTCTTTTTTAGCCCGTCTTCAACACCCCATCTACAGCGCGCCTCTGTGCACTTCGGTCCGTGTTTGCGCATGTCAGATGAAATAATAAATAAATGGCATTTCTTATGGTTTTTTTTCTTTCAGTATTTATTGATCCTTATTTATTTCAATTACAGTTTCTGAATGTTATTTACATATAAAAATAGCTTACATATAGACTAATGTTATTAATGTATCGTTTTTAATGGAAACTTGTTTTTACCGTTAGTATACGTGAGGCGAAAGAAGTTAGAATGAAGGATTAATTAAAATCAATAACATTTAAACAAGTTCTGCTCGCGTATTTGAAGATTTCTATTGGATGATTTAGGGTAAACGTCATTTTATGCGACTACGCATTACTTTACGGAGAGCTTAAGAACTAATAGCTACGTCCTGCTTAACGAACAGCTGGTGCAACCGAAGTAAGTACAAATTTAGTTACAAACTAGCAAGTAGTTACTAGCCTCTAGTGTGAACTTAACATTCTAATTTAAGTAAGAACTTACGAATGGCTGGTGCAACCCTACCCTGCACTTGGTGCGCGACTCGCCATCTTTCCCCCTCTCTCTCTTTCTCCTCCACGTTGTCACGTGATGACAACCAAGCACACGCATTTTTAGGCATTAAATAAATTATATTTAATCCTCGTCTCCTATATAAGTGCATTGTTTTTTATGACGGTATAACGGTATTGAAACTGATACCGTTGCTATTTTTAGATCCCGCGGTATACCATATTACCGTATTACCGCCCAAGCCTAGTTGGCGGTCAGTCCAGCCCTCCGTAACTCCAATAGCACTCTCCGCAGCCATGCCAGATGTTCTTCCCAGGTCTCCGAGTGGACGACGATGTCGATATATGCGGCAGTGTAGGATTGGTGGGGCCGCAATAGGATATCCATCATCCTCTGGAAGGTTGCTGGTGCCCCATGCAGGCCGAAGGGGAGAACCCGGTACTGCCAGTGGCCGCTGGGGGTTGAGAAGGCAGTCTTTGGCTTGGCTTCCTCGGTCAGTGGTACCTGCCAGTAGCCTTTTGTGAGGTCCAAGGTGGAGATGTACCGAGCTCTCCCGAGGCGATCCAGCTACTCATCCACCCGCAACATGGGATATCCGTCACACTCGGAGACCTCATTGAGTCGACGAAAGTCTTTACAGAAGTGGAGGGTGCCGTCTGGTTTTGGGACCATGGCGATGGGGCTGGCCCACGGGCTCCAGGATGGTTCTATCACTCCCAACCTCAGCATCTCTTGTACCTCTTCCTCGATGGCGTGTCGTCGAGCCTCAGGGACACAATAGGGCCACTGCCGGACGACAGTTCCTGGTGGGGTGCGGACGTCGTGTTGTAGGACCTGAGTCCACCCAGGGATCGGGGAGAAGACGTCGGAGAATTGACCGATCAGATGGTGCAGGTCCTTTTTCTGGGCTTCCGAGAGCAGGGAGTTCATGTCCACCAGCCCGGGGTCGGATGTGGCCAGGGCGGCCAGTTGGGTCCTGGTCCCCACCCAACGCTTCAGCAGGTTAACATGGTACAGTTGGTCTTCCTTCCTTCGGCCTGGCTGCCTAACTCGGTAGGTAACTGGTCCCACTTTCTCTGTCACCATGTAAGACCCTTCCCACGTAGCGAGAAACTTGCAGGCAGTCGTGGGGACCAGGACCATCACGTGGTCTCCTGGCTGGAACTCCCGTGGCTGGGCTGCCCTGTCGTAATGCCGCTGTTGGGCCTGCTGGGCCTTCGTGAGGTGTTCCCGAACTAACGGCATCACTCTGTCAATCCGTTCCCTCATCTCCCACACATGTTCGATGGTGGATCGATGGGCTGCCGGCTGTTGCTCCCGTCCGGCTGTTGAAGCCTGTCAAGGCCTGGGGAACTTCCCTGATGCCGAAGAGGACATATGGCAACATTTTATCCCAGTCGCATCTGTCATCCGCAGCCACTCGATGGAGCATCTGTTTTAGGGTCTGATTGAATCGTTCGACGAGCCCATCGGTCTGTGGGTGGTAGACGGTGGTCTTGATTTGTCGTACCTGGAGGAGGCGACAGAAGTCGGCCATCAGCCGGGACATGAATGGAGTGCCCTAATCGGTCAATATCTCTGACGGTATGCCTACCCGGCTACAGAGCAAGAAGAGCTCTTGGGCGATGGCCTTGGAGGTGGCTTTGCAGAGTGGAATCGCTTCCGGGTAGCGAGTGGCATAATCCACAATGGCGAGGATGTGCTTGTGGCCCCGGGCGGAATTCGGCAACGGCCCTACCTGATCCAACCCTATCCGCTCGAAGGGTACCTCTATTATGGGCAGCGTAATTAGAGGGTTGTGGGGGAGGAGTCCGGGGCGAATTACGTTGGCATGTGGGGCAGGTCTGGCAAAAGCGCTTCACCTCTCCGTCCAGTCCGGGCCACTGAAAGCGATCACGAATCCGTTGGATAGTGTCTTGCTCCCCCATGTGGCCTGCCATCGGATGTGCATGTGCCAACGTCCTCACCTGGGTCCAGCAGTGTTTCAACAGATTGTCTCCGTGTTTCTCCTTGGCGGAGGGGGGACTCACCGTCTGGTGCTGTCGGAGGCCAGCAGGACGGGGCGCCGCCAGAGACGTCGGGGAGATCTCCTCTTTTGGCGGTTCCCGGCCGGGCTGGCAGGCTGCACGGTGACGGTGAGCAGGCGGTCAAACCCCGGCCAGTCTCTCCCAATCAGGACTGTGACGGGCAGATCCTTAACTATCCCCACCTCAACGGGCCAACTGCCCGAGGCGGCCGTGATCGTGACGCGACGAGTGGGGACCTGTCTCGTGTCTCTGTGCACACAGGTGATGGACAGACAGGCCTTTGACCCTGGGCGGGTGGGCATGAATGTTGACTGCACGAGGCTGACCGCGCTGCAAGAATCCAAAACGGCTTGATGCGGCCGTCCATTCACTTCTACTTTTACACGTGGGCCCTCCGGCGGTGGGTCGTGGTGGATGATGCAGCCCGCCAGCCATGCTCGGTTCGGGGAGCGGGGTGGTTCCGTGGGCATTGGCTCGTCCTGAGGGCCGGGAACTGCCGGTCTACTCACTGGCCAAGCAATACCCTCCGGCGTGCGTCGCTCCTGGATCCCCCTCCGAGGAAACGGCGGCGCTCGCTCCCCCACCTCCCGATGTTGGGTGGCTTCCGCCAACTCAATGGCCTCTATGAGATTGCCCACGGTGTGGGGGTTCCGCATGCCAGCTGCCTGCCAGAGTACACGAGGTAGGGCTCGCAGCAGACGATCGACCACGACTTTCTCCGGTACCTGGGTAGCGGTCGAGCTCCCAGCCAGCAGCAAATGATGGGACAATCGGGTCAGGTCGGCGGCCTGGGCACGGGCTGACAACCGGGTCTTAAATTCCCAGTCATGGAACTGTTGGGCTGCAGAGATGGGTGAAAGCCCCACACGGGCCATGATCTCCTTCCTCAGTTCATCATAGTCTTCACTCAGCGTGGGCTGTCTGGAGAAATAAGCTCGTTGTGCCTCTCCCGTCAACAGTGGTGCCAGCACTCGGGCCCATTCCTCCCGCGGCCAGCCCTCCTGGGTCGCCATGGCCTCGAACATCATTAAGTAGCTCTCTACGTCGTCGTGGGCGGACATCTTCAACAGAAGCTGAGTGGACTGCACCTGTGGATCGGGCGGTGGGACACGTTGGGCAGCGGCAGTGTGAAGCGCGATGATTTCTCGTTCAGATTCCCCCTGGCGAGCGGCCATGTGCTCCACGATCTGTTGTTGGCGGATGCTCACCTCGGTGAGGTGTTTTAATAGTTCCTCCATGTCTGGGGAGGAGCAGCCGCCTGTGGGAGACACGAGCAGAGGTGAGGAAACACACAAACAAACAAAAAAGGTCCACTTCTAAGTCAACTCAAGGAAGGGAGGAGGAGGGAAAGGAAAAAAACGGAAAAAAGAACGGTTGCTTGTCGGTGATTCTTCACAATCATGCCTGCATTCTCCACCAGTGTAACGAGGTGAAGAATCACACGACAAGGGGAAGTCAATAAATGCCCGGAGGGTGAGTTTATTGAAGGTTTTTTTTTGTGAGTGCAGACTTGTTTGAGTGTCGTGGGTTGGTGCTCCGTGCTCCTCATGTGATCGGTGCTTGTGCTTTCCTGTGGTTGTCCTCTGTGCCGTGCTCATGTGCTGGGGCTGGCCAGTCAAATGCTGCTTTCTGGAATAAATGCAAATCAAGAGTTAGCGTGGAGTCTTCTGGAGACATGTCTCACCAGTGTGTGTTGTGGCGGCTTATCAAGCCCTGCCGTGATGAGCCTCAGGTGCGCCCGGCCAGCCCCGTGACGAGGACGTGCAGGTGATCCTCGTTGGTTTCCAGGGCGATGCTGATGAGCGCTCGGGACATTCGTCACACAATATAAAATTGCTCTTTAAATTTCACTTTTTGTGTAATATGTAAATTAGATTTTTTTTAATCTAAGGACCAAACACTGACTGATGCGCTCACAATATTTTAATATCTAATTAGGAGGAGACAGGAAAGAAAGAAAAGAAGAATAAAAAGGATTCTGAAACCGACTATCCTAATTCCTGGCTGGTTCCCACCATTGCTAAAACCTCCAAAGGTGTGCTTTTAGAGTCGGCCCTCTACAAACTGATACAAGACCTTCTGGCATTTGCAAGCCCACAACTTCTCAAGTAAGTGCCCTTCTGCGTTTATTTCATTACCAAATTTTTTCTTGTACCACAAAAGTAGTTTTTTGTAGCTGCTGCTTCTCAGACATATGGTCTGCAAAAAGACCACAGTTATTACCCCTGCAAACAAGCCTGTGGTGGCACTTTACCTAAGGGCCTCTAGCAGGCTACCAGCGCAGGGCCTTTGAGACTTTGCTCATTGGCAAAACGTTGGTCCTTTAGCGCTGGCTCTGCACAGGCAGCCCTCACTCGGTCCCAGGAAGCCCTCACTATGCCCACACAGGGCCCGCACTATTAATCTACAACAATACATCTGTTTCACTTTAAATACTTTTCAGCTACTATAACTTAAGTCTTTGGGAAAAACAGTTATTATGCATTTGAGTTATTATGCAGTCACCACATAACTAAAGTCTGTATTGTCAAAAATGTACAGTAGTCAAAGGGATTTCAAATCAATGAATTTATTAAATACAAAATAGAAATCATTCAATTCAGCTTAATACATTTAATTTAACACCCGGAAAGGGACTACATATTATCTATACAAATATAAAAATACTACAAATTAACCTAAAAATAAAAAATACCAAATTATTACTTTGACCTCTGCTGAAAATATGTTTGGATGTGCTAAAGTATTCAATGGCGAAGCTCAATCTTCCCCCGAGGTCTCTCAACTAGTCAGCAGACGGTGGTAGCGCTCCTTTCGTCCACCCACTCTCTCTTGAATTCCACAACCACACCTTTATCTCACACTCAACTTCAGAATCAGGAGGACTTGGATGAAAGGGGCATTTTTATACAGCCTCTGTAAAGCAAGTCGGCCTATATCAGGGATCCTCAAATCTGGCTCATGATCAACTTTGATCAAACTCATCTACCTGTGATTTTCTTATGATCCTGAAGACACTGATTAGCATGCTTATGTGTGTTTGATTAGGGTTAGAGCTAAACTCTGCAGGAAAGTGGATCTCACGAGCCAGATTTGAGGATCCCTGGCCTATATGAAACAGCAGGTTTTGAACGTGTCTTTTGGCTTGAGCCATTGCAGTTCAGTTGAGTGACTAAAGAATGGCCAGTTAATGTTAGTATTCTCCCAGTTGCATTACAGGGCTGTCTACACAAAACCTGCATGGGCCCAAAGGTACAAAAGTTGCTCTGGGCCATCATTGGATTAATGTGGGCAGTCCCATCAGTGTTGCCAGATTGGATGGACGATTTCATTCACAGATTGGATGGACGGGTTTTTTTAGCCCAAAAGCTAAAAAAACCCCGTCCAAAAACCGTCCAAAACTTTAACTGTCAAAATAATGTGATAGAATGTAAATCAAGGTTGATAAGAACCATTTTTAACTCCTTATAACGAAATAATTACGACAAAATAATATAAATATAATGGTAGATAAATTTCCCATGGATCAAATCGGGGCAAATAAATGAAAGAGAACTACCAAATATGATTAAAATATGCAAGCAGACACTGACAAAACGGCAATCAAGAAATTAACCAATACCCTCGAAAAACACATGCATTAATTAATGTCAACAGTCGGAATTTAAATGCAAAAAAAGTGCCCAATAGTGATCAGAATAAGCAACGTAATTATAGGTATTTCACACTCGTTCATACATGCCATCACATTCAAAACTGTGTCATTCTGTATGATAATCCGACAATAAAACAAATTTAACAACAATAATGCTCTTACTTTCGTGTCTCTCTATAACTTCACACAGAACTAATCTTTCATGAAGTTCATATTGAACATAATACAGAACTTTGCACAGTCAAAACTAACAGGTACAGCATCTTTAAAAGATATCCTACCAATCTGGTCTGTTTAAAAGATAAAAGACAGGATCGTATAGAATAGATTTTGATTAAATAATTGAACTGTGCTCTGATTTCGGAGTTGCAGTGACATAGTTTTCATGTCATCTCCCTCAACAGGCGTAATTCACGTTTTGAGAGTTAAAACAGTCAAAATCAAAATCATTCAAAATCAGATCCGTTATCGCGCTAAAAACCAGTCACTCATGAATCATCTCGTCTGTCTGCTGATCCCTAGTGATTGGTTAAAAGTGCGGCCACGATGTCAACATCAGCACCAGATACTATTGTGCGTGTGTGTTTAGTAACGTTGTGATGACTGATTGGATGCATGCAGTAGTCTATATGCACACTTTGGATTGTTTGTTAACCAATTAGCCTATATAATTTATGTTTTGAAAACCGGCAAACTGACCAAAAACCCGCCCAAATTTTGTCCAAGCCAATATTTACCCACACAATCAATTTCAAACCCACCCAATCTGGCAACACTGGTCCCATAGTGGTGTTTCTGAAACTGCTGAACTGCTTACCAATGTGTGCTGTGGCTTGTCACAGGTTAATGATCTCCTTCACTCAGGACAAAACGAGTCACGTATGGACTGGTTACCTGTATGCCGTGCTGCTTTTGGTGGTGGCTGTTTTACAGTCGGTTGTTCTACAACAGTATTTCCAGAGATGTTTTATCTTGGGTATGAAAGTACGCACAGCTCTCATGGCTGCCGTTTATAAGAAGGTACATCTGCTGTAATGTTAACCTTTATTATTATATATCATAGCCAGTGGATGATGTTGTGATGACTCATTATACTGGTTCCTCTCAGGCATTAGTCGTGTCTAACGACTCTAGGAAAGAGTCGACCGCTGGAGAGATAGTCAACCTGATGTCAGCGGACGCCCAGAGATTTAACAACGTCACCAGCTTCATCCATTTGCTTTGGTCGTGTCCGCTGCAGATCGCTCTGTCCATCGCGTTCCTCTGGATTGAGCTGGGTCCCTCTGTCCTGGCCGGTCTGTTGTCCATGGTGCTGATGGTGCCCATCAATGGCTGGCTGGCCACTAAATCCAGGGGCTTCCAGGTGACTCTGTTTGCTTCGTAAAGCATTTCTCTTGTAAAAGAGTTATCTGGTTACAAAAGAAATATAAAACTTTTTTTTTTTTTTCAGGTGGAAAATATGAAATTTAAAGACACGCGCATGAAAATTGTGAATGACATATTGAATGGAATCAAAGTAAGTGGTTTCTTGCACTCCTCTCAGGAAAAAAAGGTACAAAACCTGTCACTGAGGCGGTACCCTTTCAAAAGGTACACATTTGTACCTTATTTACCCCTCAAGGGTGCATTTTAGTACTTTAAAGGTACATATGTACCATGAAGGTACTAATATTAGCAGAGCTGGGTAGTAACTGATTACATGTAATCTGGATTACGTAATCAGATTTTAAAAAAAAAGTATTTGTAAATAGATACTCATAATCAGACTACAGTTACTTTTTATTAATTACATGTTATGTACACAATAGAAATAAATTATTCATAATTATTGATTCTCATCTTTTTCATCTTTTCAATTTGCGAAAATAGAAAATAGAAAATAGCCTACCATTTATACACACTCAGAAAGTCTTCCAGTTTTGTGGAAGACAACATTTGACCAATGGATTTACAAAAATCATTTCACGTTTAAGAAGCGTTTCAATATCGCATCAACTACTGATGAACACATTAATTTTTACTTGAATTATCAATCAGTAAGTTATTTAACCATGTGTTTCTATGTCTTTGGAAGGCTTTTTTCTTTCAAACACATTACAATGCACAAATTTGCAAACTGTTTAGTCATCTGATCCTCTTTCACCTAATATATTTACTTGAAGTACCCCTGAGATTTTAAAATAAATCACATTTGCATGTTCATGGCTCTCTGACATTGGTTAATAGTCACATGACATGCAGGTAAACAAATAAAATATTTCATTTTTGATAGTAAGTGTTTTATTTTGATTGATTTTAAAATGACTTATTTTGATTTAACATTTTTCATGATTTAATTAATAGCTTTTCATTAAACTCACAAACCCCCTGCAGTTCCTTCACAAACCCCAGTTTGGGAAACCTTGACATAATGTAATGTTTAACACACTTCATGTTGTCGAAAACAACAAATGGAATATATTTTCTTAATCTTTGCATTTTTATATCGAGTCAGGTGGTAAAAGATTATCCTATTTACATAATTGTGATAAATGAGTTAGGTCAAAAGTAATCTAATAGTAAAGTTTGATTATATTACCTAAAATTTGTAATGCAAAGGATTACGTTACTAACTACAATTTTTTCATTTGGAATCATTACAATTTGTAAATTAATCTACCCAGCTCTGCATATTAGTACCTTTCGAAAAGGTACCGTCCCAGTAACACCTTTTGTACCTTTTTGGAGAATGTAACATATATTTTCATTTTCAGTCCAGTCAAATGAGAATATGAAATCTTGGTTTGTTTGCGTCTCTGCACATTCGTCACCTTTTCGTCACTTGTGTGCTAGGTTCTGAAGTATTACGCCTGGGAATCATCTTTTGAGGCTCAGGTTCAGGAGATTCGAGAGAAGGAGCTGAAGGTGATGAGGAAGTTTGCCTACCTCTCATCGGTCTCCACCTTCATATTTTCTTGTGCTCCAGCTATTGTGAGTATAACAGTATTTTGTTGTTTCTTCAAAATATTTAATGCAACTAGTTGCTAAAGAGTATTCAGAAATGGATTTAAGTCTAAAACTCATCCCATTGTGTATTTTTGACTAAAACTGAAATGTGTTGAATGCTTGAAAAGAAAAATATATTTCGAATGCACATTTCAATTACAGTTTTATTTTGTAGTAATTTTCTTGTCTACTAAACTATTGTTGCTTGTTTGTGAGGTCTGGCCACAGATGGAGCTCATATCATGTCTTATTGTCTTCAGGTGTCTCTGGTGACCTTTGCTGTGTTTGTGTCTGTGAGTCCCAATAACATCCTGGATGCAGAGAAAGCTTTTACCTCCATCTCCCTCTTTAACATACTGCGCTTCCCACTCGCCATGCTTCCACAGCTGATTTCCATCATGGTTCAGGTATTACAATAAATACATTGTTTCATATTTATATTGTTATTTATATTGAAGCATTTCATTGCTACCTTTCAATCATATTAAAAACTATTACTGAAGTAGTAAGAAATTTGGGTCCCACTTTATATTAGGTGGCCTTAACTACTATGTACTTACATTTAAATTAATCATTTGGTACAATGCACTTATTGTGTACATACATGTTTTTACATTGTATTTACATTTTTAAAAATACCTATATGTAATTACATCTGTAATTAATTTCTGTAATTACACTGTTGACCCGTCCCTCACACCTTAACCTACCCTTAAACCTACCCACACCACCAAACCTGTCCCTAACCTTACCCGTATCCCACCTCAATAGTGGCAAAAGTGTTTTGAAATACAATATGAACACAATAAGTACATTGTACTTATTTTTTGATGTAAGTACATAGTAGTTAATGCCACCTAATATAAAGTGTGACCGAAATTTGTACTCTCTGTACTTTGTTTAGACCGCTGTTTCTAAGAAAAGACTCGAGAAATTTCTGAGTGGCGATGATCTGGACACAATGGCAGTAATGCGTGACGACAGCCACAGTAAGAACTCATTATGTAATTTCCTAAGAGATTTTTAGACGAACTTGAGAACAAACTTCTATGAGACTTTTAGATGAGCTGATTTCAAATTGTTTTAGAAAAGCTAAATTCATCCGATGAACTCGTTAATGTTTGCTGTTTTTACTAGTCATTTAACATACTGCAAAGAACATACTTCAGTCCACTTCAGAGCAACAACAGTAGTTTAGTATGAAATCTGAGAGAGTGATCAGTGTTCTCATAATTTGCTGAATTAGCTGCCGCCGTGAGCATGACTGACGGCACATATGCCTGGGAAAGAGACACAGAACCAGTTCTGAAAAAGTAAGATTTGCCCTGTTTCACTACAACATTATAATATCATATTTTTTACACTGTTACAGTATACAACAGATGCCACAATGAGTATAACTGTTATTTAGTATCACTTCTGTCATCGGCTGTGTGTTTGCATGTGTGTGTGTGTGTGTTCTGTCCAGCAGTTTTTAACCAGTGATTATGTTGTTCAGCGTCTCTCTGGACATTAAACCGGGTCGTCTGGTGGCAGTGGTCGGGGCTGTAGGGTCTGGAAAGACGTCGCTGATATCCGCTCTGCTGGGAGAACTGCACAGCCTCAAGGGTCACATTAATATCAAAGTAATCAATCAGATCTTATTATGAAAAGTGTTTTTGCCTACTTTCAGATTCAGTCCTCTACTTGAACATTATGTACTGTCTGGACCTTTAATTACATATCTCTCATTCTCTCTCAGGGGTCTATAGCGTATGTGCCGCAGCAGGCCTGGATTCAGAACGCCACTCTGAAGGACAACATCTTGTTCGGCTCTAATCTGGATGAGGAGCGTTACCTGTCTGTGTTGGACGCGTGTGCGCTCGGGCCAGACCTGGATCTTCTGCCAGGAAGAGATCAAACTGAGATTGGAGAGAAGGTAAAGTGTGTGGTGTCGGTGGGCAATATACCAGTAGACACGATTAACCAGCAGAAATTTGTCATCAGTAGAGATTTTGGACTAGAGATTTTTGTCTCTATTACGGTTAAAGGAACACTCCACTTCAATATTTGTCCTATTTAAAACTTGACTCTTCTGTAGTTATATCGTGTACTAAGACCGGCGGAAAATGAAAAGTTGCGATTTTCTAGGCTGATATGATTATGAACTATACTCTCATTCCGGTGTAATAATCAAGGAACTTTGCTGCCGTAACATGGCCGCAGCAGGCGCAGTGATATTACGCAGCGCCTGAAAGTAGTCCCCAGCTAGGTACCTAGTTATAATATAGCTGGGGTTGTACAAAAATGTAGGTTGTACAAAAATGGCCTATTATAATTTTATTCGTCTTGTCAAAATACTAAATTCGTTTAACATCTTGCTGTAAACACAGTAGCCTAGGAAAAGTGTCACGGAAGAAAAATAAATAAATAAATTTGACATCTGTCATTTAAAATTATAGGCTAAGCAAAATATAAACAAAACCGAGTTGAGCGCTCTTCAAGGACAGAGCATCCACACTTTGCTTCATCTTTATTCTGTCACTCTACGACAACCTGCCTGTTCTGTCTACGGGCCGTATATTAACTGGTAGGCTAGCCTGCTCTGAGCATCGTTATGCACATGCTGCACACAGACACTGGCAAATAAAACGAAGCACTGTTTCATGCGTGCATAACAGTCGCGTGCAGGCTGTACCGGTGCTTGAATAAAGGCAGATGTTGTTCTGAAAAGACGTCGGGAACGGGATATTGCTAGACCGCCCACTCCCGTTCAAATTGCACCAGAGTTACCGACCGCAACCGCGTTTTATTCGGGAATTTAATCCTGCATCGCAAGAAATCTGCTCCGGTACAGACCTCTAGTATATAACACTCAGACAAAAATGCACACATACACACATCTATTGAGGGACAGGACTAAATACATTATATTATAGGTTAAGAACCTCTGCATAATTAGGTTGTGACTATTAATAGACTCTCAATTAGGCTGAGTAATTTTTAAATCCTCTTTTAAAAGTTTTATGATTTTGATTATACTCAAAAAATATACTAAAATACCATGCATTCATTTACCATTAAAGAACTAAATCATTATTCGCACAGTTACAGTATGTGATTATAAACCTCAACAAGCACTAGTGAAAACAAAAATTTAACAGTCCTACATGTCAACCAAGCAGAATATTTGGCAGGTATTTAGCCATTTTTGAGGTTATCAGTATTATACATGCTCAATCAATCATCAGAATCAACAATCATCAGTTCTAAACTATACTGGTTTGTCAAGAGATAATGTACTAGATTTACTAGAATATTTCAGAAATGTTCCATATATATATATATATATATATATATATATATATATATATAGACACACACACACACACACACACACACACACACACACATATACAGAGCAGTGAAAAGGTTTTTGCCCCCTTCCTGTTTTTTAATATTTTGCATATTTGTCACACTTAAAAGATTCAGATCAAACAGATCTTAATATTACACAAATATAACCTGAGTAAACACAAAATGCAGTTTTGAAATAATGATTTAATTTATTAAGGGAAAAAAGGGCCCTACATGAAAAAGTAATTGCCCCCTAAATCTAATAACTGGTTGTGCCGCCCTTTGCACCAACAACTACAATCAGGCATTTGCGATAACTGGCAATGAGTCTTTTACATCGCTGTGGAGGAATTTTGGCCCACTCTTCTTTGCAGAATTGTTTTAATTCAATTTTGTTTTCGAGCATGAATGGACTGTTTAAGGTCATGCCTTAATTTTGTTTTTCTTGAGCCATTCAGACTTGCTGCTGTGTTTGGAATCATTGTCCTGCTGCAGAACCCAAGTGCGCTTGAGGTCACAAACTGATGGCCGGACATTCTCTCCTTCAGGATTTTCTGATAGAGTGCAGAATTCATGGTTCCATCAATTATGGCAAGTTGTCCAGGTCCTGAAGGTGCAAAGCAGCCTCAGACCATGTTTGTCTGTTGGTATGATGTTCTTTTTATGAAATGCTGTGTTGGTTTTACGCCAGATGTAACGGGACACACACCTTCCAAAAAGTTCAACTTTTGTCGCATCAGTCCACAGAATATTTGCCCAAAAGTCTTGGGGATAATCAAGATATTTTTTGGCAAATGTGAAACGAGCCTTCGTGTTCTTTTTGGTCAGCAGTGGCTTTTGCCTCTGAACTCTCCCATGGATGCTGTTTTTTGCCCAGTCTCTTTCTTATTGTTGAATCATGAACACTGACCTTAATCGAGGCAAGTGAGACCTGCAGTTCTTTAGATGTTGTTCTGGGTTCTTTTATGACCTCCTGGATGAGTTGTCTTTGTGCTCTTGGAGTAATTTTGGTAGGCCAGCCACTCCTGGGAAGGTTCACCACTGTTCCAAGTTTTCTGCATTTGTGGATAATAGCTCTGACCATGGTTCACTGGAGTCCCAAAGCCTTAGAAATGGCTTTATAACCCTTTCCAGACTGATACATGTCAACTATTTTTTTTTCTCATCTGTTCTTGAAGTTCTTTAGATTGTGGCATGATGTGTTGCTCTTTAAGCATGCTTCACTTTGTCAGCCAGGTTCTATTTAAGTGATTTCTTGATTCAACAGGTCTGGCAGTAATCAGGCCTGGGTTTGGCTAGTGAAATTTAACTCAGCTTTCTAAAATAATGTGGTTAATCACAGTTCTTTCATGATTTAATAGGAGGGGGCAATTACTTTTTCACGTAGGGCCAGGCAGGTTTGGACAGCTTTTTTCCCTTAATAAATGAAATCATCATTTAAAAACTGCATTTTTTATTTACTTGCATTATCTTTGTGTAATATTAAAATTGGTTTGATGATCTGAATCTTTTAAGTGTGACAAATATGCAAAAAAAATAAATAAATAAATACAGGAAGGGGGAAAAAAACCTTTTCACGGCACTATATATATATATAAATTTTTGTTGTTTTTGTTTTTTTTTGGTTATTAAACAGTTTTATATAGCCTATATATTGACAGTAGTAAGTAACCGCCAGCATGTGCCAAAATGATTAATTGCTTTGACCTTTCGTGACCTCCATAATATTATTATTATTAATAATAATAAAATCCATATGTGACCTTTGATCTCATAAGTTTCGGATGCGGAAATCGGTCAAGCGTGAAACTCCGGCATCATCCGGGATGAGCTGTTATCCGTCGGTGGTAAAAACCATAAATGAGCTGTCAAGTAATGTTTTTGAAGATATTATGGCCCGTTTTAAATCTTTCTCATGGGAACATCTGTGGGGGAGTGTCACTCCCATCTGCAGCGCGCGTGTCCGGTTCTGAGACGCGCTCTCTGTCTCTGTCTCTGTCTCTGTCTCTGTCTCTGTCTCTGTCTCTGTCTCTGTCTCTGTCTCTGTCTCTCTCTCTCTCTCTGTCTCTCTCTCTCTCTGTCTCTCTCTCTCTCTGTCTCTCTCTCTCTGTCTCTCTCTCTGTGTCTCTCTCTCTCTGTCTCTCTCTCTGTCTCTATGGGATTTGTGAGATACACAATAATGGACAAGCAATATTAAAAAGTAAAAGGAAATTAACAGATCAGTTTTAAGACTGATCATATATTCTGCTGGTTGTATGAAAAGAATTTAAATGCAATAGGCTACCGATGAGAAAGGGTAAAAAAATGTTTACCTTAACGAATAAAATTATAAAAATATGTATTGTCTTACATTCTTTGGGAAAGCAGCGAATACATATCTTTGCGGTATTCCAGCGGGTCTCAAATGAACTGATTACAAAATTGTGTTTAGTTTAAACTTTAATTCTCTCTCTCTCTCTCTCTCTCTCTCTCTCTCGGGCTTCCGGTTTCCGTTGGTGTGAGTGGATGTGGATGGAGAGCTAGCGTCTTGCTTTGTTTGTGGTACACAGTTGTGGTGAGATTTTTCCTTTTTTTTCACACGTATGAAAGAAAGGTAAGACATCATTTATTGCCTTTTCTTTTCTGATTATGGCGGAGAAGTGTACTGGTAGTATTGTTTGAAAGTTCGCGGGTAATGGCGTCCGTTGTGACGCCACCGCTGTCATTGAACATGGGGTTAGGTTTATCACGGATCCTGGGGTCACGATGGAAGAGGCTTTGCTTGCGGTAGGTGAACAGGTTGGCCATGACAATATATCTTATGCATCTCGGATGAATAAAGCTACTGTTGTTTTTTTGAAAGAGGAACAGTTGGTTTATGCTTTGATCGAAAGTGGAGTTTTTGTCTGATATATTTGTTCAAGTTTCACCATTATCTGTTCCCTCAACAAGAGTAGTTATTTCAGGTGTTCCACCTTTTATTCCTGATGAATTGATTGAACCGGAATTGCGTAGGTTTGGAAAATTTGCAAGCGGTTTTAAGACGGTGACTCTCGGTTGTAAAGATGCCCGTTTAAAACATGTAATCTCGCTTAGGAGGCAAGTGTTTGTTTTTAGATTCTCCGACACAGTCTTTGGATGTTTCGTTTAAGATAAAGCATGGAGGAGGATATTACACTGTGTATGCTAGTTCAGGTAGTATGAAATGTTTTGAATGTGGGGATGTGGGGCATAAGCGTCTTAATTGCCCTCATAGACAACAAGTGGAACGTGCAGAGAGACCTACTGAACAACCTGATGAAGTTGATGGTCAAAGAGCTATAGCTTCCAGCAGCAATTCTGTTTCTCAGGGGGAACGGATGATAAGTATGGTTCATGAGTTGGTAAAGAGTAATAGTGAAAATGAGAAAGCTGATGGGCTTTTAGAGCATCCAGTTCTTGTTGATAAAGCAGGAGGGAGTTCAAAAGGTGTTGAAAATACAGGAGAAACATTAAATGCAAGTGGGGACATGGGTAAAAGTATGCCTGTTTTGCAGGATGTTGTTGTAGAAGATAACCAGAAGGATGTAGTAAGAAATGTAGTAGAAAGTGATGCTGAAGAAATGGAACAGGATGAGTCAGATGGAAAAAGTTTTGATGGGTTAAACAGGTCGAGAGATCTGTACTCTTTGGAGGAAATTAATAATTTTCTCGATGGGGGGGTCATCTTTTTTTTAAGTCATGGGAGTAATGTTAGCGGAGGGGTGGCTGTGCTTTTCTCTAATAGTTTAAAAGTGAAGATTTTAAATTCTTGCGAGTTAGTTAAAGGTCGAGGTTTAATGGTTAAAGTTGATATAGAGGGTTCAATTTATTGTTTTATTAATATTTATGCACCTAATATTGGGACTGAATGAATTTTTTTTTTAATAATATAAAGGAAAGTCTTGAACAAAGTGATTGTGATTATTTTATTTTAGCGAAGAGCCTCATTTACAATCCAGTAAAAACCTAAAAAAGTTATTACTTCATTTTGGTTTAATAGATGCATGGAGAATTAAATTTCCAAATGTAAAACAATATACATGGGTGAAGGTTGTGGATGGAAGAGTGAGTGCAGCCAGATTAGATAAATTTTATTTGTCACAAGGGCTTAGATCCAAGTTAATTGATAGCTCTATTAGACCAGTTGGTTTCTCTGATCATCATCTTATTATTGTGACGTTTCTCTTAAAGCAAGAATTTAATGGATCTCAGTGGCATTTTAATTACAAATTACTTCAAGATGATGTTTTTTGTGAGAACTTTAAGATTTTTGGGGATTAGTGGAAAGTTAAAAAAAAGTTCATTTGAGTCTTTAAATCAGTGGTGGGAAATTGCGAAGGCTCAAATTAGAATTTTTTGTCAACAATATACCTCTTTTTCTTCTGTTATGTTAAAACAGGCTATAGAGGAGGTTGAGCGGGCCATAAGACGCATTGAAAATAACTTCTTAAATGGAGAAGAGACTGGAAATAATAACGAACTGCATGCAAAAAGGTTGGAGTTGAGGACCTTGTTGCAAGAAAAAGTGAAAGGTGCACTTGTGAGGTCACAATATATTCAATTAAAAGATATGGATGCCTCAAGTACTTTCTTTTTCAACTTGGAGAAGACTTCTGTGAAAGATTAGCGCATGTCATGTCTAAAATGTTCAGATGGTCATGTAACAACAGATGGAGCGGAAATGAGGAGATGCACTATGGACTTCTATACAAAGTTGTATGACAAGGAATAATGTGATGAGCAATGTGTTCAGGGTATCTTAGAAGGTCTTCCTCAGCTGTGTGAAGCAGAACAAGCTGAACTGGATAAGGAAATAAGTTTGGAAGAACTCACTAATGCAGTTAATCAGTTGGCATCTGGACGTGCACCTGGAATAGATGGACTCACTATTGACTTTTATAAACATTTCTGGGCGGTTATTGGACCTGATTTGCATGAAGTTTTAATGAGCTCGTATGACGACAATGTACTCCCGGCCTCCTGTAGAAGAGCTGTTCTGACATTACTTCCTAAAAAAGGAGATTTAATGGAACTTAAGAACTGGAGACCTGTTGCTCTTTTGTGTACTGATTATAAAGTTCTCTCTAGAGCCTTGTCTAATAGGTTAAAGCCTTATATAGGTTTACTTGTACATATGGATCAGACCTATTGCATTCCAGACCAGACCATAATGGATAATTTGTTTTTAATGAGAGATGTGATGGATGTGTGTAATGTGTATAACCAAAGTGGTGGAATTTTATCCCTAGATCAAGAGAGAGCCTTCGACAGAATAGATCATGATTTTTTGTTTTCTGTGTTTAAAGCTTTTGGTTCTGGAGAAAAGTTTATTGCATGGGTGAGTCTTCTTTATAGTAATGCCTCTTGTATGGTCAAGGTGGGAGGGGGCCTTAGTCGACCAATACTAGTAAAAAGGGGAATAAGGCAAGGCTGCCCTATTTCTGGACAGCTTTATTCACTATCGGTTGAACCTCTTTTGTGTTTTTTAAGAAAGCATTTGACTGGTTTTTGTTTACCAGGCTGTATAACTGATTCACCTTTAGTTGTATCGGCTTATGCAGATGATCTTAATATTTTTGTGAAAAATTAAAAAGATATACATATAATTATAAAGGCTTTGAAGTGTTATGAGAAGGCTTCTTCATCAAAGGTTAATTGGGATAAAAGTGAGGCTTTAAAAGTGGGACAGTGGAGAGAGGAAAAGATACCTTGTTTACCTGGTGGTTTGAAGTGGGGAAGTAATGGTATAAAGATTTTGGGTGTTTTCCTTGGCACACAATTCCAATAAAAGAATTGGGAAGGGGTAATGGAGAAGGTATGTGCAAAAATTTCTAAATGGAGATGGTTGCTTCCTCAGATGTCGTATAGAGGACGTGTCTTAATAATCAATAATTTGGTTGCTTTATGCTTTGGCATAAAGTTATGGTTTTAAATCCACCAAAGGCACTGATTACAAGTGTGCAGAAGATAAATCTGTTTTTTTTTTTTAGTCAGGGTATCATTGGATTAGAGCTGCTTCCCTATATCTCCCACTTTGTGAGGGAGGTCAGGGACTTGTTAATTTATCTTCCCAGATAGGGGCCTTTAGACTAAAAACTGCACAAAATTTTTTGTATGGGAATGGATTGAGATGGCATGAAACTGCAAAATTGCTTTTACAGAAGGTAGGGAGGTTGGGTTATAGTGAACAATTTTTTTTTTGCTGAAACTTGAAGAGGCACAAGTCACAGGTTTAACATCGTTTTATGATTCAGTTTTGCAGGCGTGGCAAATTTTGAAAGTATCCAGAGATCCTAGTGCTTTATCTGGTATGTGGATCTTTGAAGAGCCACTTTTTTATAATGATTTCCTATATGTACATTCTTTAAACTCTGCTAGTCTGCGTTCAGCATTGAGAGAGGCTGGTTGTACAAAGTTAGGCCATCTCTTAAAAGCTATGCATTCATCTCTTGTTGAATTACGACAATTGGCAAATATAAGATCTGAAAGATTGTTGAAAAGGATTGTGGTAGAAGTTTGTGAAGCATTGCCATAGTCATTAAGAGAGTTTGTTGAAGATCATGATATGGTTAATCAGTGGGAGGATGGGGGTGAGTATATTTTCCCATATCTTGATATCTCTCTAACTGAGTGAACGTTTTGGGTTAGAAGATGGTTTTCTTTCATTTACAGATTTAAATCTGGGTTCTTTTGAAGAGTTGGGTAAGAAGGAGGCTTATATACTGTGTGTGAAAGTACTCCATAGCAGATCTTTTGAAGGAATGAAAACATCAAAGTGGTTTGACTTTTTTGGTCCTGATCAGCCAGTGAAAGGTTGCTGGCGATCTTTGTATAAGATGCCTATTGATAAACGGACAGGAGATCTTCAATGGAGAATAGTCCATGGGGCTATCGCTACTAATAAACAAGTAGCCCATTTAGATTCTACTCAAGGAGTGGAATGTCCATTTTGTATTCAGGATGAAACTTTGGTGCATTTGTTTTGTGGTTGTGGTAGATTGGGGGTGTTATTTAATTTGTTAAAACAGTGGTGTTTGAATTTGGGGGAATGTTTTTCTTTTCCTTTATTTATTTTTGGACCAAGGTATTCTGTTAAGAAAAAACAAAAACATATTTTGATGAATCTTGTTTTTGGAGTAGCTAAACTTTCTATATGGCTTTACAGGAAAAATCAAATTCAGAATAAAGGGTCAAAAGAGGTTTATGAGGTTTTTCGGGGATTGTTAGAAGCTCGACTCAGGATTGAGTATGTTTATTATAAATTAATCAACAATTTACAGACTTTTGTTGAAAAATGGTCTGTTGGAAATGTTTTGTGTGTTGTTGATAGTGATGGAGAGTTGGTTTTATCTTTTTAATAATTCAAAGATCATGCAAAGTTGATGTAATAATGGTGATATTTATAAATTGTTAAATATGGAATAAAAATATTTTCCAAATCAAATCTCTCGCTCTCTATGGGAGGTGTGAGAAAAAGTCTATGGAAAAAGATAATGGATTTAAGGACAAAATCTGAATAAATAAACAATTTTTTAACAGAACAGTTTTAAGACAGGCATATATTCTGTTGGTTGTATAAAAAGAATTTAAATACAATAGGCTACCGATGAGAAGGGGTAAAAATGTTTACCTTAACGAATAAAATGGTTAAACATATAAATTGTCTTACATTCTTCATGGGGAAGCAGAGAATACACATCTTCATGGTATTCCAGCGGGTCTCAAATGAACAGATTACAAAATTGTGTTTAGTTTAAACTTGAATTTTCTCTCTTTCTCTCTCTCTCTCACCGCAAGCGCAAGCATACCTATATGTCTGAAGTCCTTATATTTTAAATTATTTCACATCAATCACTTTAGTTTCTTAAAGTTTCTTATTTTATTCATCCTCTTCAAAATTGTGCCCCATCGCTCACTGTGTGATGAAACATGCAAAGTCGACGGCTCGAAATTCTGAATTCCCTTTCAGAAATTCGAACCAGAGACCCATTGTTACGGGGCTGACGAGATGTGAGACGTGCGGATCCATATGCAGGTTTTTAATGAGCAGAGACGTGGTCATACATGCAGGGTCAAACAATGGCAAACAGGTATAACATGGGCGAGACAAAGAGTAAACAAAGACAAGCGTGGGTCGACGATCGGCGAACAGTATCCAAAGGGGCGAGACAGGAGAGGTAATCCAAAACGTCAGCGATAATCCAGGCAAGGGAAAACAATCCGAACAAAGGCAGGGCTAGGCAAGGCAAGACTAGGAAAACTAACAGGGCTCTGTAGGGCAGCGATAATGCATACAATACTCGGCCCTGAGGCAAAGAAAGTCAATGGCTTAAATACTGTGTGCAAATGAGAATCAGCTGTGTGTGATCAGTGCAAGGAGCTGTGTGTGTCGTTAGTGCAATGAATGATGGGAACTGTAGTTAGATGGTGAAGTGCAAGAGTCCATGTGATGAGTGGGTGACCTCTAGTGGTGAGTGAACAGAAGTGCAGACTGGATTCGTGACACCCATGGCATCGTCTGTTTAGACAGATGCAACCGTTTTTCTGTGGACAGCGTAATTTACAGTTTGTTTTAAGAAGCTTGTTTAAATAACAGGTCTAGGCATCTGTTTCTGGTCACCACGACAAAATAAATATTTATAATTAGACATGGTCACGAACAATTTAGTGGTAAGCCTACACAGGAACAAGCAGTCACAATTTATCAATTTTATGGGACTTTACACGTTGTTATCCTCTTAAACCTTATAGAAATTCAGAAACTAATTATGTACGGGGTTTTCACATATGGAAGCGTATTTTTACGGTCTAAACAGCACACATCACTCTAATATTATCTCTGTTATTTTACAGATACATGGTGGAAGAGATATTTTGAGGAGGATTCATTGTTATTTAAAATACTAATAAAATATTTAAACTATGAACGTTTAATTATTTAAATTCTACATCATATTTCATTTATTTAAATTATAACTCTATTCTGTGGTCTTCGCCTTACACTAATAAATATATTACATTTCGTGTATTTAAATTAATATTGCTGTTTTTTTTTTTTTATTATGGTCCTGGGGAGAACTGCATATTTTGTGAACATGGTCGTTTTTAAAAACAATTTTACTTGAATATATATCTGTTACGATTTGCGAGAGGTCAAAGACGTCTGGTGTAGACATGGGGGGTTTATCATAGAGCACGAGCAACACCAGGCGGTCACACTTTAAATAAAGTCTCTTGCGAAAATATCGTTCTTAAATCCATTTTATTCAGTTCCAGATATTAAAACAACATATTAACATATTATAACGAGATATATATCTTTTTTGTTTCGTGTTAAAATTGCCTTCCATGACATTTGTGGTTTAAATATTTCAAAAGCTATACAAATAAGGTATATTTTTAATCAAATTAACAGATGCTGTCTCTAGGGATCAATAAAATTTGCAGTACGGGCCTTTAAATACCATAAACGTTTTTAGGTGAGGACAGTTACACAAGACTCTCCTAACTTTGGAGCCCTTCTGATTTTTGACGATTAGGCTATTGTGACTTTTTCTGGAAAAAATGAACAACAACGGTAAGTTCTATTTATTTTCCTTGAAATTCGATGTCACTCTGTTTGAATTATATAGTTAATACTCTTTATAAGCTTAGTATATTTTCAACAGAGCTCTATTGATTTAAACTATTTCAATAGTTTTCCTATTATTGGGGAATCAAATGGGGAACAAAGTGTTTTTAGCCAGATTGATTTGTGTAAGTCTTTTTTTTTTTTTTTCTTCTGATTTTGATATAAGCTGAACAATTTTAAATATTTAAATGAAGATGATTTCTGGTTTATTTTTAGTGACTGCGCAGCTGATGAGCGAGCAAGCATCACAAAACGGTAAAATGTTCATCCTTTGAATTTTAACTTTGACAGCATTGTTAAAAGCTCAAGCTACTTTGTGATGGTTAAAACTCTACCGATGTATAATAACTATATGATTTTTTTTTTCTTTTAGAGGTTATTGACCTCACTGGAGAATGCGGTGTGCATTATGAACAGGCAGGTCCGAGCTTTTCTGACAACATACGGAGTAGGGAGCCTAGTCCCTTGAAAAAGAAAAAGAAAAGGAATGTAGCGCGTATTATTCCGAATCGGAGAGAAGAATCGCGTCAAGGTAAGAGACTATTGTATTTTTTTATTATTATTATTATAAATCATGTGGGTCGTGTGAACTGCTAGATCGTTTTGATGCATATATCTTAAAGATGTCTATGATGATAATTAAGTTAATAATAAATACGCTTTTAAATACTCTTGATATTGATATGTATTATTTACATAAGCTAATAGTTAGTTATATTTTTATTTAATACATGTTTCATCTAGTGGCTAAGATTCTGCGTGGCTATTTTTTATTTATTTTTTGCTTTAAATAGAAACTTTGGCGACATCTGGTGGCTAAAATTTGGTCGTGCTTTTTTCTTGTAAATGGAAACCGTGTCACAGTCTTGTCATTGTAATTGGAGCTATCTGTTTATATTTTTTAAATTATCTGTTTTTTTTACCTAACAATAATCTGATTAATAATTCTTGCTTTATGATTCTTAAAGGAGCACTCCACTTTTTTTTGGAAATAGGCTCCTTCTCCAACTCCCCCAGAGTTAATAAGTAGAGTTTTACCGTTTTTGAATCCATTCAGCCGATCTCCGGGTCTGGCGAGAGCACTTTTAGCATAGCTTAGCATAGATCATTGAATCCAATTAGACCAGTAGCATCGCGTTCAAAAAGTTTCGATATTTGTCCTATTTAAAACTTGACTCTTCTGTAGTTATATAGTGTATTAAGATCGGCGGAAAATGAAAAGTTGCTATTTTCTAGGCTGATATGATTAGGAACTACTCTCATTATTACGCCGGAATGAGAGTAGTTCCTAATCATATCAGCCTAGAAAATCGCAACTTTTCATTTTCCGCCGATCTTAGTACACGATATAACTACAGAAGAGTCAAGTTTTAAATAGGAAAACGATCAAAACTCTTTGATCATTTTTGAACGCGATGCTACTGGTCTAATAGGATTCAATGATCTATGCTAAGCTATGCTAAAAGTGCAATCGCCAGATCCGGAGATCAGCTGAATGGATTCAAAAATGGTAAAACTCAACTTATTAACTCTGTGGGAGTTGGAGAATGAGCCTATTTCCAAAAAAAGTGGAGTGTTCCTTTAATAATTCAATAATTTTGATTTATTCCGTACAGATAAAACTACGGAACCTACAAATTAATTGGTGACAGGTGAGAATCTCAAGTGATATTTAATAAAAGAAAAATGTTTACGGAATAACTACAAATATTTAAAGCGTCGGCAATGTTTTTTAATTTTATGATTTATTCTTTACAGACACAGGGTCAGAAGCAGACAAATCTGGAATCGACGGAGACGCCGAAAATGAAATAATTCAAGGTGAGAATCTAGCATATTATTTGAAGTATATTAGCCATAAATACAGAAATCTTTAAGGTGTTGTCAACATTTTTAATGTTCTGTTTACTTTATGCAGACAGACGCCCCGACAGGACGGACGACGTAGCTAACTGGACCGAGACCAGTTTGACCCCAGATCCATGGTTTGCAAGCGTATGTACTTGAGAATTTTGTAAGTGTTCACAATGCTGTGCAATCACAGTTGAGAGAGAGAACACTGATTGTTAATTTGCTTTGCTCTATCAATAGCAGTCTCCAACATCGACAGAGCACGCTCTGTAACCAGACTCTATATTTGTATGGTCCTGTTGCCATTTTGTATTTTTCATAGAATTCGATATATTTTGTACCTCTTATTGTTTTTGCTATAATTTTCTAACTTTGAACACCCTGTAACCATTTTCTATATTTGTTTGTTGCTGATGCCATTTTGTTGCTGTTGCCATTTTGTTTTGTAGTTCTTTTACATGATGTAACCATCTTCTATATTTGTTTGTTGCTGTAGCCATTTTGTATTTTTCATAGAATTTGATATATTTTGTACCTCTTATTGAGTTAGGAGTTGGGACCTCAGTTTAGTCTGTTTTGGTTTCTTCTATCTGTTCTTGTGTTTCCTAATTTGGTTTTGTTCCAGTTTCTTTCATTAGCTCCTTATTAGTTAATTAAGGTTTAGTCTGTTCACCTTTGTTTGATCTTTATCTCGTTACCTCCATTGTTTCAGTTGGCTTTATAAGCATTCAGTTTGAGTTTCCCCATAGTCGAGTCTTAATGTTATTTTATGTGGTTTCAGTTAATCCTGAACTGTTTATCATTATTAAAGAGTTTGATTTCACTCTTTCGTCTCCTCGTACTCCTTGGAGGGCTCCACACGTAACAGAAGACTCGACCAACACTGAATATGCTGATGGCTGAGGACAAGTTGTGGGGTTTGCGGCAGGCTGGCAGGATGCTGGAGCGATATGTGGAGGAGTTCATTGAGCTCGTTCCCCTGTTGAACTGGTCTGACGCTTCTCTGGGTGCATGTTTTCAGCTGGGGCTGGACAGCGAAATTATTAGATGTGAGCTTCCTGTCTGTGAGTATCCCCTGGTCGAATTAATCAATCTTATTTTATTCCTAAATGGATCTAACTTTGAGGTTGAAGAGGTCCAATCTTGCTGCCCAGCTTCCGCTGAAACAAGTCACGTCACGCCAGTTCACCACGCGCCAAGAACCTCCACATACCACTCCAACAGTCTGAACTGCCTGACCAACCCCAATCATCCGCATACCATCTACAGCTCCATAATGTTCCTCAGCCCAGCACCGTCCACGGCTCACCCAGACCTGCCTTCCACCAAGAAGTTCCTGCCGCCGTTTGCGGCCACAGCAGGCCCGCCGACACGGAATACGGCAAGCCCAACGACACGGAATACGGCACGCACGCCGACACGTATGGCAATCCCGCTGAGAAGTACGGCAATCCCGCTGGTCCCGTCCAGCTCTCCTGTGCCTCCGCTGGTCCCGTCCAGCTCGTCTGTGCCTCCGCTGGTTCCGTCCAGCTCTGCGCTTCAAGCGCGCCCCCCAGTGCCTGCGCCACGAAGGTGCCTCACTATCTCCGCGCTGCCAGAGCGCATCCCAGAGTCTGCGCTTCAAGATTCTGGGCGCCCAAGCTCCCGGATCCGCCATGGTCATCCAAGCCTCCTGCTCCTCCTTGGCCTCCAGAGTCCCCTGACCCACCATGGCTGCCGGACTCCACTGACCTGCCCTGGAGGTCTCCCTTGTCCTAGCCTCGCAGTGACCTCCAGGGCGCCCACCCCCCCCTCTCCGGTGGAACTGTTACAGCGTGGGATGCGCCTTCCGGGAGGGGGGAGTAATGTTAGGAGTTGGGACCTTAGTTTAGTCTGTTTTGGTTTCTTCTATCTGTATCTTGTTCCAGTTTCTTTCATTAGCTCCTTATTAGTTAATTAAGGTTAAGTCTGTTCACCTGTGTTTTTACAACCTGTGATCTTTATCTCGTTACCTCCGTTGTTTCAGTTGGCTTTATAAGCATTCAGTTTGAGTTTCCCCATGGTCGAGTCTTAATGTTATTTTATGTGGTTTCAGTTAATCCTGAACTGTTTATCATTATTAAAGAGTTTGATTTCACTCCTTCGTCTCCTCGTACTCCTTGGAGGGCTCCACACGTAACACATTGTTTTCGCTATCATTTTCTAACTTTGAACACCCTGTAACCATTTTCTATATTTGTTTGTTGCTGTTGCCATTTTACTCCTGATGCCATTTTCATTTACACGATGTTGCTATTTTGTTTGTAGTCAAATTGTAAAAGACGGCCATTTTGATTTGTAGTTTTTTTTACATGATGTTGCCATCTTGTTTGTAGTCGAATTGTAAAAGACGGCCATTTTGATTTGTAGTTCTTTTACATGATGTTGCCATCTTGTTTGTAGTCAAATCGTATTAGTCGGCCATCTTGTCTGTAGTCAAATTGTGAAAGACGGCTATTTTGATTTGTAGTTCTTTACGTGATGTTGCCATGTTGTTTGTAGTTCTTTTTTGTATTAGACATGTAGTTATATGAGGCTTATATAAGGTTGCTATCTTTTGAAAATATTACACTGTTGACTGCATAGAGGTGTATATATGGATGCTGAAAATGTACATAGCTGTCATTGGTCTGAATCTCTTTCAGACCTGCTACAGAATGCCATCGCAGAGAACCCCCGTAACTTGTGTGACATATTACAACGACTGTTAGATAGCTATCCAAAATTCTGCAGAATTGCCAGTTAATTATGATCAGACCCAAAATAGTTATGATTTTCAACGATTAGAAATGGAAATAGAACAAAGTTTAAACGTTGATTTGTGCATTCTTTTGCAGAATGCTATAATTAGACGCGACCGGCAGTTACGGGAAAACAGCATACAGAGCGGAGGTGCGTTAGCCGCTTCTGACAGTACCGTTGATCCGTATGGCAGCACTATGCGAACGTCAGTTGACCACCCAGGTGATATCAATGCAGAGTGACCATCTACTTCCTGCGCTGAACCCCCTTCTGACACTGCACAGCCATCAACTAGCGCTATGCCTAATAACCGTGAACCACTTTCTTTAGATATGACAGAACCAAATCGATTGGACATTGACGCTCTGATACGACATGCAGGGGTCGTAAATGGATATCACGTAATACCTAGGCCTCGATTTAACAGTGTGGAATTGCGAAGGACTATGAATATGTGCAAAATAAGGTCTACGGATTTAGCATCGTATCACATTTTGTTACACGAAAAGATTGAGGAAATAGCATCTTTTGCCAGACGTATGGGTGGTGACTCTATCATTACAATGTTAACCTTTTTACCGAACAAATTTAAAAAAATTTACAGAGTGACGATCAATTATTGTCCGACGACTCAGTCAAAATCAAAGTCGATGTGGCCATGAACAGACAAGATGGAGGGGGGCAACGTCGTAAACTCACAGACATACCAACTCACAGAGCTGTTGTATGGGGGTCTTCAAAACGCATTCTCTCAACAGAGACACTCTGGCTCTGACGCATAATAACATGTATGTCTAGCACCACAAAATGGCTCGAGTATGTGAAAAAGACCCGAAACATAGACCTTCATCACGCTCTAAATTTGAAGTGCAGATCGGTCGTTACTTTTTAGATGGCTACTACGAGCAGGACTGGGTAAGGTACGGGTTGGAATACAATGGGTGTTTACACCACGGTCACGAATGCCGCTTTGAACCCCATAAAACCCATCCCTTGTCAGGCATACCTTTTGGCGTTCTCAGAAGACTGCTTGACGATAAGGTTGAAATTCTGCAAAACGCGTACGGTTTGAAAATAGAGACTCTTTGGGAGTGTGAATGGACCAAAATGAAGCGTACCAACCCCACAGTGATGGAGTTTATGAGTATTTATTCTGCTCCAGAGAGACTGAAGCCTAGAGAAGCACTTTTTGGGGGAAGAATGCTTACAAACTCTATCACAAAACAACTGACAAGGAGAAAATAAGCTACTTCAATTTTCCTACTGTCAAGTGAGGAAAAACTATCCGATCGGACATCCCCCCCAAATCATTTATAAAGATTTTGAACCGATTGAAAATTATTATGGACTTATCAAGGCCGTTGTGTAGCCCCCTCGCAAATTACTTCACCCTCTACTGCCTTACAGATGCGGAGGAAAACTCATGTTTCCCTTATGTCGTACCTGCACACAGACCGAAAACCAGACAACGAGCTACAGCCACACAGACGAGGAGAGGGCTCTCTCAGGGTGTTGGGTCAGTATCGAGCTTTTAAAAGCTCTCGAGAAGGGCTATGTCGTGGCCAAAGTCGATGAAGTTTGGCATTTCCCGCAATGAATGGATAAGCCGTTTTGTGATTATGTAAAAAAAGTTTTTGCGTTTGAAACAGCAAGCGTCCGGCTATCCGTCAAACGTGATCACGGATGCCAACAAAGCGACTTACATCAGGGAATATTATGAAAAAGAGGAGATTCGTCTCAGTCAAAAAAAAATCAGTCACAACCCAATGTAGTGCTTGTCCAGTGTCGTCCCGCCAAAGCTGATGTTCGACAGACACACGACATTAACATGTTTATAGGTGCATTTACAACGGCTCACGCTCGACTGGAGTTGTATGAGCTGATGGACAAACTCGGCAACCGTGTTTTATACTCGGACACAGATAGTGTCATTTTTGTGTCTAGGGACGGCGATTGGATGCCTCCTCTCGGAGATCATTTGGGGGAGCTGACAGATGAAATAGGGGACGGTGACTATATCACAGAGTTCTGTTCCAGTGGACCTAAATCCCACGGCTACCACACTGCCAAAGGAAAAGTGTGCATGAAGGCTAAGGGTATAAATCTGAAAGCTAAAAATTCCCAAGCTATCTGCTTAGATTCCCTGGTCAGTCTGGTTAAGAGCTATGTGACATCTCACGACGATGCACAATATATCTTGGCTCGTGCTGAAAATATCGTGAGAGATAAAAAGCATCTCACACTGCACAACAAGTCACTCGACAAAAGGTTCAAGGTGGTCTATAATAAGCGCAGGCTTTTAGCCGATTTCAATACTCTTCCTTATGGCTACTGATTCGATGATGCATAGAGGGGTACGGGACGCTTGTGAATTTGACTTTAGACTGCAACACCCTTTCTCATGTGTGATAAGTGGCCCTTCCAATAGCTGGAAAACCTATTTTGTAAAACGTCTGATGGAGAATGGTTTAAATATGATTTCTAAAAAAAATCGAAAACACTGTTTATATTTACAATTGTTGGCAACCTCTGTATGATGAACTGCTTAAATTGTATGACATTAAATTTGTTGAAGGAATACCCACGTCTCTGAGTGATGATCATTTACTTCCCGTCAACAAAGCTAATCTTCTGAATTTGGACGACATGATGAGCGAAGCCAGCGGGAACGCGCAAGTCCAAAAAGTCTTCACACAGTTTGTACACCATTGTAATCTTAGCACCATTTATATCGTACAGAATTTATTTGCTCAAGGTAAATCGAGCAGAACCATTAGCTTGAACACAAATTATTTAATCTGGTTTAAAAACCCCGGGACACTAATCAAGTGATGGTGGTTGGGAGGCAAATGTTTCCGACCAATGCGAAATACTTTATGGAGTCTTATCAAGACGCTACCAGCCAGCCTTATGGATACCTCATGATAGACTATAAAGCAAAAACACCTGAACAGTACCGGCTCAGAATGGGTCTGCTTTCCGATCATCAAGTGGTCTACCTTTAGAAAAAAAGAAAGTGATCATTCGTCATGTCCGCCAAACTTTGTAAACACCTACCTCTGTTAAAGATGTTACATAAACATCTTTAACAAGAAGGGTCCGTGTTAACAATAGCCAGTGCCGGTAAGGTCTTTAACGGCCTTTCAGGCAGATGATCGCTCAGAAGAACTCCGAGAAAACGAGTGTTACACGAAATTTTGTCCATGATGGCCGTGAGTTGTATCCAGTGTTAATTTTGGCAGGCATTTTTGATTTAGTCTTAGTCTTTATCATGAGACGAAAATGCTTAATAGTCTTAGTCACATTTTAGTCATTTGAGGCTTTCATAGTTTTAGTCTAGTTTTAGTCGACAAAAAGTCATTGCATTTTTGTCAACTTTTAGTCATTACTTTTAGTCAAACTGCAGTTACCAACATTTATTTTGGTAGCCATTTTATATGTAGTCTTCAAACAAAAATAGTCATTAATTAATCTCTCTTTAAATCAATTAAGCTTATATGAGAAATTTGAATCAAGGATTGAATCTGGAAAAACTGGAATAAATATTAATTTTTTGGTAGATATACAAATTAAACTCATTTTTCAGATACAGTAGTATTGTCAGTATTGTCACCATGACAAGTATACATTTATTTAATATTTTTCATTGGTTAACATTAATGACACATATAGGTATTTAATAGGAATGCTGTCCATTTAAAATAGATGCATGTAATACTGACACACATTCAGTTTTCACCCACCTGTTTACATTCACTTAAGCCATATGCGACTGTATTTATGTGAGATGTTCTAGTACACAATAGACATTTGGACTGCTGTGTATGTATTTGAGTACCGAGAACTGATCTCGCGCTGTATGAGAACTGAAGAAGTGGAGCGTGCGCGAGAGAGAGTGAGAGCGCGCTTCTATCAGCGCGATTCCGCCTATCCTGCCTTCACTAACTTTAACTTAATCAACAACGAATTGTGACCCCCGGGAAAAACGGGATGGTCTGGTCACCCTATCGCTAACCCTTCAGGTGCTGAGGCCATTGTTTCAGATCGCTAGTTCGCGTTTTGGTAGCCAATCCGTCCGCGGCTGCCATACTGAGACTATATGAACGCCCCTCATCTGATTGTATTCCAATGACAGGGACACACATTTTGAAAGACAAGACAGTTAACTTAGCCTATAGGATGTATTTTGAATGTCCGGTAGTCCTCAAATAACATTTTAGTCCCGTCTCGTCTCGTTAACGAAGATGCGGTATAAATTTCATCATAGTTTTTATCATCAGATATTATTTTTAGCTCGTCAACGTCTAGTCTTAGTCACAGAAAAAAGGTTTGTTAACGAATATTTTTTGTCGTCGTCTTCGTTGACGAAATTAACACTGGTTGTATCATGTTCATTTTTCTGTTCAGTAGTAATCGACCAGGACCTGTCTGCGGTTAGACACTTCGATGATGCTGTCAAACACGGCGTAAACGATGAGATTAATAGTATGCATCAGCGGTTGTCTGAAGCGTGCTTAGAGTCTGATATTCCCGGACTTGATGAGCGATATGTGCTGACCGCAGTCTTCGTCAGGCGTGAGGTTGAAGGCGTAAAGCGAATACCCTCTCAGAAAATCATCCCTGTTGATAGAGAGAGCCTGATTTTTAAGATGTCTCCCAGTAGCAGTCGCCAACTGATAAAATTCTCATACGGGTGCTCCTGCGGCAAAGTTTGGCTGGAGAGGCTTGGCAGGAAATTGCTGTCCATCTATGTAGACGGCCAGGAACTCCAAATCGTAATGTTTGAACGTGAACGGGTTTTTATTGTAGGACCCGGTGAACGCGCCATTATCTACCATAGCCAGGACGATAGATTTTGGCAGTGTCCCCCCAAAAAAATTCTTGATTTGATACGCGGGTACCTACGGGTAAGGAGAAATTTTTTAAACAGACCCTATCTATGGGGTACTTGGCAGTGGTCGAGAGCAAGGCTTGGGCATGCGCCAGTCTCACGGATGGCGATACGGACACTTTCTTGATGAAAAGGAATGCCGACACGATATTTACTTTATAGGCCACGTCCTCGCCTGTCATCAGGCAGAATTCATCTTTGCCTCTGATCATTCGTATTTTTATGTCGACACTATTTAGCATTAATTTTTCTTGAAAGAAAATATCGCTGTGAATAGGCGCCAGCAACTCCACAACACCGCTCCCGGTGGTGTAGAGTGATCTCTTGGTCAGACCAGCATTACGTCCCACAGGATCGGTTTCATCCATGTGACCTGCCATGTCTTTGAAAAACAGACCGGCTGAGAAAAGCAATTCCAGCGTATCTTTGCTGTAGTTGATAAGACTCTCGATGATACATCGGTAAAGGTAGGTGCTCAAGCTCTGAGATATCAATCAGTCGCCGAGACTGTCGTCAACTTGTGAAAATATAGTAAAAAAAATAGGGCTACCTTTGCGGGGTCTGGGATGTCGACCCCATTAGGTCTTGTGATTTTAAGATGTAGAAACATCAACGTGTTATTTAGGTCGATGTAATCTTCGCCGGTTCCTGGGATAAAACATTCCAAAGGCGATGAGTCCGATATAGCCGATAAGGGTGGTACTTCTAAATAGGCGTTTTTCTCGATAACCGTCTGCGTCAGTAGGACTGTAAACAAATCCAATTCGGACTTAATACACTCTCCCGACATGCGGTGCAGTAACACCATGTTAGAAAATGGTTCTCTTAGCCGAGACTTTTCGTTTCGTAGTCTTCTTACACTTTCTGCGTGTGACTGAGACCTTCTTGGGTCCACGCCTTGTTTTCTTTATTGAACGGCCACACCTCCTCATACCGGGAGGTTTAGACATTGTCTTACGAGCCATAACCATAAGCCCTGAACCATCTTGAGCTTTAGAGTTATCGTTATAGGATCTTGACAGAACGTTTGAGACAATGTCGTTTGTTATATTTTTAGCGGCTGATTCAGGTGCGGTTAAGCGATGCTGAACCCCCTTTTTAACAACGGTATGGCCAACCTAAACAGACCTCTGAAAAGTTCTCTTAGACTGGCCCCGTACATAACGGCACCGCCCGCATATCCCGGTAGTCCGCAAATGTTATTCGCCTATTCTGACTCTGAAGGGGAATATTTGCCTTTTGGAAACGACTATCGGCCGTCTAATGATCGCGCATCTCCCGGTACATCTTTGCAGCGCAATGGCGCCGCCGTGCAAGGTGCGAGTGTTCACGAAGCACCATCAAGTGATCATTTCGAGCCTTTGCCCAACGGGAATGAGGGTGGCAGGGGTGGACGAGGTCTTAGTGTCCATAGGAGAGGCATCGCGTTGCTGATGATCGGCCAGATTGCGTCTTTTTTTCTGATCGCGCGCTCAAAGGGCCGCCGGCAGACAGTACAGGTGCAGTCACAGTGAGGGGTAGGTCTGTGCGCTGTGCCATGCAATGAGAGGTACCATACTCTCAAGAACTATAAACTGTCACCTAGATACCTGATTGGGCAGATAGCTGGTCAACTGATCAGAAAATAGGCACATGTATTTTACTATGGCACAGTAATATAGTAATAATTTACTACTTTACTCTCCTGTTTTACTGTTGATTTCCTCTTTTTCTGATCATTTGGAATGAGGATAAAAAGACAAAAAAAAAACATGCAAATAAGTTCAAACATCCATTCAATATCTATTATTTCTTGAATATTACTGATGAACTGATCAAAAAGTAAGCTACTGTTCACATGCGTTTTACAACTATGTAGTATAGTAATATAGTAATAAGTTAGTACTTTCTCCTGTTTTATTGTTGGTTTCCTCTTTTCTGATCATTTGGAATGAGGGTAAAAACAAAAAAATAAAAAAAAACCTTCCAAATAAGTTCAAATATCAATTCAATATCTACTTTTTCCTGAATATTATGAAATTCAAGAGGGCCGCCCCCCTGATGACATCATAATATGCAAATTAGATGAGTATATTTACACCCCACATAAACTTTAGGTCATGCCCAACATTTTTCTAATTTACAGTAGATCTCTATCTTTAAGCCCTTTCAAGCCACAAGCTTTTGAAATGTTGATGTCAAAATCCAGCATTTTTCCCCAAAAAACCCTGGCGCCTAAAGGGTTAATTCTATGACGATGTCCATGATGAGCGACTTGTTGACCATTGCGTAATGAGGTTTGTCGTATCTAATACTGATGGTATCATTGTCGCCCCTCTTTATATGTACGCATCTTAAAAGGGGCACGTATGAATCACCGACCGATTGGTATTCGATTATGTCGGTATAAACGTACATCGTATAGAAACCCGCGTTGATATTGGCCTAGTGAGGAGCATCCGTAATAACGCTCTTTGTAAAATCAGCCTTTTCATGATAGGCGAAACGTCCTAAAGCCTTGCCGGGTTTCATCCCTAAAATAGCGGCTAGTTTCCCATGGAATCTTACCGTAATGTTGGGCTACCAGTTGGGCTTTGTTTTTTAATTTATCGTAGCCTAATACAGCCCCGGGGGCGATGATCGCATTTATCACACCGATCACTGCACGAATATTCTCATAGCACCCCCCAGTTATTTGGATATTCCTTGATACAGACATCCCAGATAGCCATTTAAACACGTCTTCACCTGGTTTATTAGCGGGTTTCTGGGATGGGGTGGGGTAGACTTGCAAAATCCCGTCGTCATTGTTAACGCTGTACCAGCTTCTAGGATATTCTCAGCAAGATCTACTTGCCACTCTCCTTTCAGGTTTATAGTCTGTGCTAGCCTTGTCATATAACTAGATATGCGATTTTCAGGATAAACTGATAAAGAGGCGTTGCACGGCAACATGACGTAGAAACCACGTCAGTGAGACAGTGATGGAAGCTTCCGGGTATAGCAGCTTTGGCGCCTCCACTCTGTTGCTATGACTCGTCAGGATTGTAGCGCATTCTCAGTGATTTGCTGGTATGCGCAGGATTTCATGCGCGAGGTAAGCTGTCCGAGAAGCGCTCACCCAAGCGGAAAAATGCACTGTTGCTGCCAGATCTCGATTTACCGAAAATTACATTATGTTTGATGCAAAACTAACCCGACGAAATCATATGAAAAAAACAAACAAACAAACAAACATCATAACTGTATATTTTCATGCTTTCTCAAGCAAAGCAAGTTTTGAAAGTCCACTAAAAATATATCTGGTCATAGACAATGTTGATGGCGTTATTGTCAACATGCCTAAGTAGTAAATAAATAAGAAAAGTTTATAAAAATGTATATAAAATATGAAATAATAACTAACATCAGGAAAAAAATAGGAAACAATACCTTTGTTTTCCGTATACTTGTGTCGCTTACAGTTAAAGTCCTTCTGTGATTTCATTGTTGTTCGCAACATTACTTGGCAATATTTTAAAGATATTATTATTATTATATAATAATAGAGGGCATCGCCCCACGCTCTGAATATTACGTATCATAACGTAACTACGCGTAAACATGTAGACATTATTCGGCGGTTTTTACTTGGAAAATCAGCTGTTTTCTAGCATTCAAGTTAACTATGGATAAACCTGAAACGATAGAAGGATTGGAGATGAATTTAATTTACAAATAGCCTAAGGTAGGAATGTGCATACTTTTAAATTGACACCTGCCACGGTGTTTTCCTCTTTTTCCTCTTTGAGTGTGTCCTAAATGCGATGGGGGAGGGGGGTCTTAATCTTAGCACTCAACATACCCTGTTAAAAAAAGTCACTGCTCGCCACTGCTATATAGCTATTACATTTCAAAGGCCATCCTAACCATTTCACTAAAACTAGCATAGTTCGCCCCTGTTTTTTTTCCCCTAAAATCTTTTCCACCTTAAATGCCTTGTTTTCGCTCACGATTATTTTTTTGTAACTCGCCTTCGTAAAACACACCGTCGATGACATCGCCGTCATAATCAGACAACCTGTATACGGGAGGATTACGCGAAATGCAGTGAAAAATTCTTCGGTGTAGTTCTGTTCATAACCCTTGGCGAACGGTCCTCGCACTTTAGAAATCCTGACGACATCCCCTACTCTATTTTTAAAAAGGGGATGATCGTTCTTCATACCTCGGTACAGGTTTTGAAACACTACGCCTTCATTTTCTTTGTCGACGTCCACCGGTCTCATCTTAATACTCCGATGGTAGCTGGAGTTGTACCCCTGCATAATATCTTGCAACACATCTGTGTATCTCCGTGAATTTGTAGCGGTTAAAAATCTCCACATTCGGCTTTTTAACGATCTATTAAGTCGTTCCACTACACTGGCCTTCAAATCAGTAGCCCTAGCAAAATGTTGAACGTTGTGCTTTCATCAAATCTTGAAAATGTTTGTTAAAAAATTGGGTTCCCCTATCCATCTGCAATTTCTTTGGAATGCGACCCTCTTCGAGTATAGACTTGAATGCTTAAGTAACCTCGACTCTTATTCTTTAACGTTCAAGCCCACTCGTACTTGCTAAATACATCGATACATGTCAGCAGATATTTATTATTATCATTTTCCTTGGAATAGGCCGACATGTCGACGAAATCCACTTGAAACTGCGTATCCATCCCGTACACCACGTCTCTATTGCGTTTGTAGTTAATAGGTGCCGTTCTGTGTAGCGTGTATGCATCCTCCCCAGCCAGCCAGTCCTAGACCTGTTTATTGCTCAGGCGGACGCCGGTATCCTTTAAGACCGCATCTTTTAACCGTTTTTTTACCTCCTAAAGGACCGAGGTTGGCAGGCGTGTAATAAACTTTTTTCATGAGCTCGGATATGTTGTTATCGTTTCAACCGTCCTCAAAAGAATAACACGCACAAGCGTTACGTTTCAGTCTTTTATTAAAAAATAATAAAGAGATTGTTACATAATGATGAAAATAAAATTAAAATTGGTTACATAATAACAAGAATAGAATTAAAAATGAATACATAGTAATGAGAATAGAAATAAAAATGGTTACATTACAATATGAATAGAATTCAAAATGAGTACACAGTGATAAGAACAGATTTCAAAATGAATACATAGTAATGAGAATAGAAATAAAATGGGTTACATACTATCTAACCAGTAAAGAAAATTTACACAGGCCGTATAGCTGCGATTTAGTATGTAGTTTACCAGAATTTCAACCTTCTCATTTTTTGAAACAAGCTTCACACATACATTGGTTACATACGTGCACATACAAAGGACGTCGCTAACTCTTATCTCTTCACCGGCTGCAGATATCTCATCTAGAATTTTTCGGAGCTTTGCTGAGGAGCGATCGGATCTGTTTACACAAATGTCAGTCAATTCAGACCAAGAGTCGGTCAGACCTCTTATAACACACATTTGTTTCATGAGATTTTTTTTATACGTGTCGTTTGTCCCTTGTAATCTTTCTCCGGATCACATGCACGATCGATGGCCGCAAGCATCATTTTGATCATCTGTCCTTTGTAATGGGGGGTAAACAAGATGTCTCTGAAAAAATGGATTCCGCTACACACAGACCCCATGTTGTCACACTCCTGGGGCGGTCACGCTGCTTTACCAAAGATCCACAGCGTCGTAAACGACTTTTGTAGGACTCGTCCAGCAGCTTTTCCCTGATTTCTTGCAGCTTTGCTACGATGAATGGTTCGTCTCTTAATTCGTGCAGGATAGCACCGGTAGTTCCTTGAATCCTCAGAATGTTGTTGGTCATTAAACCGTAGCGCCGTAGAGTGAAGTCGATAATGGTCTGAAGATCGGGTTTGAACAGTTTGCGGCACAGCTCGTCAAAGCATGAGTCGAAATAGTAGGCGTCAGGCTCAAACAGGCATGAATGTTGCAGCTGGCTTGGATGGTCCGTTGCGCACCCCTCGCACTCGTCCCTTAGTTTGTTGTCGATGATGTGTTGCAGCAGCAGCACGATCATGGCTTTTATGATTCTGAAACCTTTTCCGTTGAAGCAGCCGTCTGTGGTGTCGAATCCCGTGTGGGTGGAGGTGATACACAGATCCTTTAGGTAACTTAGGTTGCGGTATCCGAGCTCCGTGCAGAATTTATCCAAGCATTCTTTGCGCAGGTCGGGTGAGTGGGTGTTGTCTGTCGAAAGCGCTGTACGGCTTTCTCGGTGCCACAGTCAGATTTTCCATCATCTCTTCATTCCATTCCATTCCATTCCTTCTCAGGAGTTTTAGGTGAGTATGAGGCATTCATGTATATGTGTTTCACAGCTTTTTTCTGATTTTCCACAGAAATACCCTGGTCTATTTATCTAAGCGCGCCTCGGAACGCAACCGGACACATGCACTGCAGATGGGAGGGGCACTCCCCCACAGATGTTCCCATGACGAAGATTCAAAATGGGCCATAATATCTTCAAAAACATTACTTGACAGCTCATTTATGATTTTTACCACCAACGGATAACACAGCTCATCCCGGATGACGCCAGAGTTTCACGCTTGACCGATTTACACATCCGAAACTTGTTATGAGATCAAAGGTCACATATGGATTTTATTATTATTAATAATAATAATATTATGAGGTCACAAAAGGTCAAAGCAATTAATCATCTTGGCACATGCTGGCGGTTACTTACTACTATTGACATTATATCAGTAAACCCTGCACTCTAGATAGTGTTTCTCTCAAACCTGTTCTTGGAGGAACACCAGAAGTGCACATTTCGCATGTCTCTTATCTGACTCATCTGTTTCAGATCTTTGAGTGATGGGTTCAATTATTGGATTAGGAACAGTTCAGAGACATATAGTGCTAGTGTGCCTGCAGGAACAGGGTTGGGAAACACTGCTCATTGAATCTTTAATTTTTCATGTGGTGTACCACAGGGCATCAATCTGAGCGGGGGACAAAAACAGAGGGTGAGTCTGGCCAGGGCGGTCTACAGCTCCGCAGACGTGTACCTTCTGGATGACCCACTGTCTGCTGTAGACTCACATGTGGGAAAACATCTGTTTGAGAGGGTGATCGGACCCAAAGGACTGCTCAAAGACAAGGTAGGAGACTAAAGGCAATACTCTTTCTACACTAAAAAGCTTAAAATTGTTACCAATTTTATGCTCATTATGCGGTTTCATTTTCTATGGCATCAGAATATCTTTAGGCTGGCTTCTCAAATGATCACAAACATAGACTGACCTCTAATGAAAATACAAAGCTCAATCGCTAAACAAAGAATATTTTCAGCATACCCATAATTTCCTCCTCTACTGTTCTGTAATAATTTTATATTAAATCAAATACATTGCTCTGTTTTGTCCCCTTCTCTTTCTCTGTAGACTTGTATCCTGGTAACACATGGAATCAGCTTCTTGCCATATGTAGATGAGATCGTTGTATTGGTAAATGGGGTGGTGTCCGAGGTAGGATCATACAACGGTCTTCGAGCCAGTAAAGGAGCTTTCTATGAATTACTGGAAATGTACGGCAAAGAAGACAGCAGGAATGCTGATGCCAGAAAAGGTTTGTCTCGCATCCGACATTTGCACTTTCTTCCGAGTTCCGAATATTGTCCTAAATTTGAACACATTCTGAAAGCTTTATTGAGGTGCTTGCGAGGTCTGCATGCTTCAGCTGCTAAAGTGTGGGTTTCTTTCTTTTTCTCTTGGTTGCTTTATTTCTTGGTGCAAATTGCCTTTCCTCATGCTGTTCTCGTTGTGAATGCCCAAAACCGTCAACTGGCAACCAAAAAACAACAGAGATATTTACCTTACTGAAGAAAACACACACTTAGGTGGGGTTTATGGGTGTTGTGTTTTATGTTGTGTTTTTATACATCTTGATTTCTTAAAAGTTTCTTCATGGCTTGACTTTTGCTCTGATATGCGGTGTGCCTTTCCAAATCATGGCCAACCAAATGAATTTGAAGGCTGCAATTCAGTTGGCTACTAAATAGTGAAAATAATTGTGCTATACTATTGTAAAAAATAAATAAATAAATAATAGTTTATTTTTAATGAAGACAGCTCTTAAATTCACACAATTGCATTCACAGTATGCATTTACAAATCTGAAGGTGAAATGGTAACAATATCCTCTATTGTAGATGATTGGTTGTGTCCATTATTAATCAAAAAAGCATCCAGGGATCAGCACTATGAAGATTCACTGGAAATAGTAGACCATTCGGGCACCTTTGGCATACTCTTTTCAATATACCATGACCTACAGTATGATCTCTAAAACATTGCATAGTAATAAATAAGCCTATACTTGAAATGTACAGTTTTGAAGTATGTTTGCGTATCTGCTAAAATCAAAACATGTGCACTCTGCACACATAAATTAACTTGATTTGTTGTTCTCATTGTTCAAAAAGCATCAGCTCAGGAGTCAGAGTACGAGCAGATTGAAACGCTGCCAGAGGGTTTGGAGCCACAGGCCGATGGCTCTCCTGAGGACATTGTCTCAAGCACACTAAAGAGAGAAAACAGCCTGCGCCACAGCCAGCGGCACAGCAAACAAAATGGAAGGTAAAATCGACAAACCAGACTAATATTCAACATGTCAGAAGAACATTTCTCACAGATATAAATGAGTAATGCGCATTCTGAATGAAAATCACGTTGAGTGGCTTCATTGCAGGAGTGCATTTTTGTAATCACCAAGACTGTTTTATTTCTATTTCTTGTCTTTAGTGTGATAGTGAGGAAAAACAGCTCTGTTCGATCCAAAAAAGACTCCGGCGATAAGAAGGGACAGCGACTGATTGAGAAAGAGGCGATGGAGACAGGAAGGGTACATAATAGTAACTAAATGCAGTTTTTTTATTCCATGTTTTGTTTTCCATTTTACCCTCACTAATTTTGTGAAAACGATTTTTTGATCCAAATACTAGGTGAAATTCTCAGTGTATCTACAGTATCTGAGGTCTATGGGCTGGTGTTTCATCACCTGGAGTTTTCTGTTCTACTTCATCCAGAATGTGGCCATCATTGGTCAAAACCTGTGGCTCAGTGACTGGACTGAGGATTCTGTAGAATATTTCAACACAACCTACCCAGCTCATATTAGAGACATGAGAATAGGTGTCTTTGGAGCCCTGGGACTGGCACAAGGTAGGAGCAGAAAGAGGTTTAAGAAATACTTTCCCAAAAAGAATGAAATATAGGACAACCTGATATTTTGTGGTTTAAAATTAGAGATTTGTTTAAAATAGATATGTATGTGTAAAGAGTAGTTTAGTCATGAAAACCGTCAGAATAAATGTTAAAGTATTCATACAGCTGCAAGCAGTAATGACGAGGTCGATGAGTGCCTCTAGAAAAACAATGTGATTTGGGTCAATGTAGGAGGACTGTTTCAAAGTCTGATTTAAGTGCTATAAGCTTCTGATACTGTGACCATGAAAAACAATAGCCCTTGTGACTCCAATTTAATCCAAATTAAACAATGCACCCACATTAAATCCAAAATACCTGACTTAGTGTTTGGCACAGAGTTAATGACTGTAATTTTGAAAGGTGTCCGACTTGAATAGTACAATATATGTGCTGAGTTTGGTGACTGTAGATCAGAATGCGGCTCTACAAAACCCCCCTTTCACACTTCACAACGGCCAATGATATATGTGCCAAATTTCATGAAATGTTAAACATGCAAAGAACTTCAAAAACACCTGAAATACCAAAATATGTCTTTGGAATTGAATAGTGGTTGGAAAAAGAATGAACAAATATACAACAGCTCGCGAATGAATGGATATGCAGTATGACATTGTTGAATCGTCATCAAGACTGGTCTCACAAATTTCTCTGAGAATAACAAAGACTTGAATGGAGCATCAGGGAAAGTGTAATCTTGAGAAACGAGAACTCCTGAGAAGTGAGGACTCGTTTGTTTGTTCTTCATAGGTTTTAGCCTTTTTTGGCTAGTCCATCCACAGAGTGTTTCACCCACACATTGCGTTAGGGTACCATGTTAGCCACATTCTCTTGCATTAATTAGCATGGTCATGTGATTCTAGACTTTTCTACAGGGTATAGTCAATAATTTGGATCCATGGGCGGTGCTAGGGAGGGGTTAGCAGGTGCTCCAGCACCCCAAAGAAAAACCAAAGCACCCCCATAAAAAACTAAATTAAATTAAAACATTTGACTCATGCATAACTACTGCAATGCAATAGGCTACAACTTGATGTGATTTGCAGTAGCACGTAATGTCAGAATTTTATTTTAAAAATGGATCTGTTCAGTTGTGCCAAGTAGGCCTGCCCCCGACTAAAGATTTTTTCTAGTCAACTAGTCGCACATTTATATTAAATTGATTTGTATAATAACCTAAACCATCCTTTAATTTAGGCATTTAGGCGTATTATAGCCTATTCCGCGCTCAACTGCACGCATAAAGCTTGCCGCAAAGCACCCTAAAGTAATGATTATGAATGCATCGGGGAAAAAGACGACATTTAATTATTTATTAATAAGTGCTTTCTCAGTCAGTGTCGGCTGGAAAGATGAAGTTGCCGAATGCCATTATATGCCTGACTCGTTTGTGTTTCAGTTTTTCCTCTTTTTCTCGCTTTCATTCAGTTTTAATTAGATTGTAAAAGCTCCATGCACATTTTACTTTCACTTTCAAATTTGCGGTAATTTAGACATCAAGCAGTTGTTTGTTTTTAGTTAGTTTGAGTTTTCCCAGTTTCCTTTGCTTAAATAGCTTGTGCGCATTTTACTTTCACTTTTAAATTAGCAGTAAATTCGGCATCAATTGCTTGAATTCAATTCAAGCAACAAAATACAACATAGAACATATAACTTTTATTAACAAAACGAATAAAAATACACCATGCTATATACCTAATATAAAATAACTTACAAAGTTTAAATAGGTATACAAAACTGAAAATCAGTAAAGACTGAGTAACAAATATTTGTAAAATGTAGAATTAGCAAAACGATTAAGTAAGTTTGGAGGCACGGACTGCCTACACATTGATGTAAAATAATGGGGGGGGGGGGAAATCACACAGTTTAAATAAAATAAAACTCAGCAAATACTGTGGAACCAAATAAATGAGAGAAAAAAAACAAAAACAAACAAGAAAAAAAACCCACTTCCAATGTCACCTTAGGCTAAATGGCAGGTCAACAGGTTTTTCCAAAATCCAAAATATTTTTAAAACAGGCGCTTTTACATTTCGTTTTGAAACTCTTCTGCCATCGTCTTGTCTGTCTCAACTCACTCTTCTCGACAGTCAGCTGGACTCACTCCTCACGTGATAAATTAAATCTGATCTGTGACGCGTGACTGTCGTTCGTTCGGTGTGCTGCATTGAGCAGCCGCGTTCAGTTTTAATTGTTGTGTCTGTTCTCTAAACTGAACTAAAGTATTTTTATTACTATTAAAAAAATCTAAAGGATGGTGAGGGACGGTGCTTAACACCGGTATCACCGCCAACACCGCTGCAGCAAGTGTTTGTTTGTTTTTTAATAGGTTTTCAAAATTTCTGCAAATGTATTTATGTCTGTAAACTTGTTCATTGTTGTGAGCGCTCCATTCACGGAAACTGCATGAGATGACAGAAAGCACATCCAAAAATGACAGGAGTATTTTAAGCTCATTCCTCAGGAAAATAAATAAATAAATAAATACAATTATTGCGTGAACGTCCCCATGTCATACAGTAGGCTACGCGATAATACTCCATAAACATTCGAAATGCGCCTATATAGCGATTTTATTATTCATGTAAAAAAATAACAACAACAACAACATTTTGGTCATATTTACTATTGATTGCCCAGCTCCCCGTCATTGATCTAGCACCCCCTCAGCACCTGTGTTCAAAATTCTCTGGCGCCGCCCCTGTTTGGATCTGATTCAGGAAAACAGTCCTTGTGGAATTTAGAGAGTAAGATGAAGAAAGGAGATTTCTGTGTCCTCAGGAGGGGAGGTCAAAACTCTCACTCTGTGCTTTGGCTCTTTGTCTAAAAATAGTGAATGGCATAGTGGTAGACACAGCATATGGACGTTCCTTTGTGACTAAGTCATGGTATATCTTTCCCCGTCAGGTTTTCTGGTGTTTTTTGGCACTATGCTCCTAGTTGATGGATCCATTCATGCATCCAGGACTCTACACACAAATCTGCTGTCTAATATTCTCAAAGTACCCATGGTTTTCTTTGATACCACACCTTCTGGACGAATAGTCAATCGTTTTGCCAAGGTATAGATGGGCCTAATTTCCCTGCTGAAAAAAAACAAAAACAAAAAAAAACTATAGAACCCTGCCTAAAACACAAGAGAAAATGTAATGGTTTTAATGGAAACTATAATGGTGTCTACTGGTATGTGATGGATTCTATTGGTGGGATGTTAAATCCTATTGGAAAAATGCCCAAAACACACTACAAAAATGAATTTTGTAATGGTTTTACTGGAAAAAGCTAATGGTTTATAATGGTATTTTAATGGAAACCATTAGAATTTCTGTGATGGTTTCTATTGGGCTTCTATTGTTTTTTTGTTTTTTTTAGCAGGGTTAACACTTGATATTGAACAAGATTGTTGCTCTAAAGCCTAAACAAAAATCTACTTACTAATTGTAACAAGTTATATAATTAGTATAGTATATTGTGCAGTATGAAATATGGACTACAAATATACAAAATAAGATTTTTTTTTGGACGATTGTTGTACTTTGCCTGTTCTTAAACTGAAATTCTTTTTTCAATTTGGCTTCCATTTAGGATATATTTACAGTGGATGAGATGATCCCGATGTCCTTCAGATCCTGGATTCTCTGTCTTCTTGAAGTTCTAGGAACCTTGTTCGTTATCTGTCTGGCTACTCCAATCTTCACCGCAGTTGTTGTACCAATGGCTGTTGTCTACTACTTTGTCCAGGTAACACAGCTACCAGTAATGTACTCTGTATGGACAATAGGTTTCTAAAAACATTGCAACAAGTTTCTCTTACATACGGTATTGAATTAGAATCAGCCATTTAAGTGAAAGAATTCAAATTTATCCTGCTGCTGTCCAGTCATTTTGTATAAACCTTCTTCCTGTATTTTAGAGGTTCTATGTTGCTACATCCAGGCAACTCAGACGACTAGACTCTGTATCTCGATCTCCCATATATTCACACTTTGGAGAAACGGTATCAGGCCTCTCTGTGATAAGAGCATATGGACACCAGCAACGTTTCCTAAAGCAAAATGAGGACACCATTGATCAGAATCTCAAAAGTGTCTATCCTTGGATTGTTTCTAATAGGTCAGCATTGGCACTCTACATCAAGCTTTTTGTCATGCGATACATCGGTTTTTGCATCATAATCACTTAATGTTGCTTGTTGGGTTTCAGGTGGTTGGCCATGCGTTTAGAGTCTCTGGGGAATCTGGTGGTGTTTTTCGCAGCTTTGCTTGCTGTGATCTCTCGTGACTCTTTGAATAGTGGACTGGTTGGACTGTCCATCTCATATGCCTTAAATGTAAGTTTTTGATTTTTAGGTACTTGTGATAGTCAAATAACCTTAAGTGTGTTAAGTAACACTGTGTGCCACTACTCATGTTCTTATTAGGTGACTCAAACTTTGAATTGGCTTGTGAGAATGACATCAGAATTGGAGACCAACATTGTCGCTGTGGAAAGAGTGAGGGAGTACGCAGAGATCCAAAATGAGGTGTGATTTTTGGATTAATCTAGTAAAAAACATTTTAATTTTACTGACATTAATTATTTATTATAAACTAGCCTAAAACTGCAGCAGGCTTGGTAGAAACATATTCTTAAAGGCTTATCAATACTGCTAACCACATGTTTCAAAACCTTTTTGTGAAACTTTTCCTGTCACTAATTATTAATGGCTTAAATTTCAAAACCTTGAGGTTGAGCAACTTAACAAGAATGATTGTTTGACGACTTTGCTAAAATTGCATGACCATATTTCCATCATTATTGTGGTTAAGGTAGACAAGTTACCTTTGCTCTTTGCATTAAGTAATTGAGAATAAGTAAATCATACTTAATATATTTGACACCTGTAAGGTAGGGGTGTCCGATCCTGCTCCTTAAGCTCCAACATCCTGCAGAGTTTAGCTCCAACAGACTTGCCTGGAAGTTTATAGTGCAGCAATGTCCAATCTTGCTCCTGGAGGTCCGCTATACTGCAGAGAACACCTCCATCACCAGTTAAACACACCTGACTGCAGAATTACTACAAAGTTCCACACAAGTGTGTTGAAGCAAGTTGGATATAAACACTGGCCCACCAGGTGTAGGATTGGACACACCTGTTCTAATGAGTCTGAAGACCTTGCTTAGCTGGATCAGGCGTGTTTAATTAAGGTTGGAGCTAAACTCTGTAAGACAGTGGCCCTGGAGCGACGGGTTTGGACATTCCTGCACTACAAATTTCCAGGCAAGTGCAAGTGTAAATATACTTCACCAGTTTTACCATATTTGAACAGATCCATGTGAAATCCAGTCATTTCAAAAATTTAAATGGAATTGGAAAAACATTTGATTATTTTCTACACTATGTAATTTAAATGAGAATATTTGTGTCTCCAGGCTCCATGGCTCACCAGTAATCGTCCTCCAGATGACTGGCCCGCTGCTGGGAATATTAGTTTTGATAACTATAAAGTTCGATACCGGCCTGAATTGGAGCTCATTCTCCATGGAATCACATGTGACATTGCAAGCACTGAGAAGGTCAGGAGACAAATACCAGATTCTTAGTATGCATTTTTCTGAAATATTGAAAATGCCACTTAAACTATTTTGTTTGTATTCCCCCTCGCCCCGATTTTACTCAGATTGGCATTGTTGGTCGAACTGGTGCAGGCAAATCCAGTCTGACCAACTGCTTGTTTCGCATCATTGAAGCTAGTGAAGGTCGAATCCTCATCGACGGTATTGACATCTCTACCCTGGGGCTTCATGATCTCAGGAGCAGACTTACCATCATTCCACAGGTGCGTGGAGAACATGATATACATTCACATTCAGCAAAGGTTTGCCAAATAGCTGAGTTGTTACCAAGGGTTTGAGGTTCTTCGCTAAACGGATGCAAACCTCTGGCAATTATCATTATTATTATTATTATTATTATTATTTATTTATTTTTTTTCCATAAATGCAGACACTTTTTGGAAGGGTTTGCAATCTTATATTTAAATTACAATGTTTAAAGACAGTCTTATGATACTATAAAATAAACTACAAAAACCACACCATACACTCACCACAGGTAAAAAAACAAAACAAAACAAAAAACATTCTCAATTGTTACAAAAAATAATAAATGCATAGTCCAGATGTTTTCTACTTTTGTGGACTTCATTACCTCAATCTATAGTAATTCCCTCAATTGGACATTTTGGTAAAGGTTTACTTCAACTGTACTCACTCCAAGAACAGCTTGTCTGTGGGGTAATACTTTGTTTCTTACCCCTAAACCAGGGTTGCACAATTCTGCTGCACTATCCTGTTTAGTTTCAACCTGGATCAAACTCACCTGCTTGTAGTTTTACTTGCTTGTAATCCTGAAGACCTTGATTAGCTGGTTGAGATGTGTTTTTTTTAAGGGCTGGAGCTAAACTCCGCAGGACAGTGGCACTAATTTAAATAATTTGCGCCCACATAATAGGCAAAACAGACAATTGCCAATCACAACGTCAGCTAACCAATCAGAGCACATTTTGTATTTCGGAAGGAGGGGCTTCATCACAACAGGAACTAAACAGGGGTGTTTGAGACGTACTGGAAAGAGAGGTGCTGCAATTATGAGCGGCAGCTATTTACACTAAGTGTAGAGTTAAGCGTGTTTTCTCAGATTCTATTTACACTAAGTGCAAATAGTGATAAATTCTATTTATTTTACACTATGTAAAAATACGAGTATTTTATTTGCAGTAATAAATTATATGCTATTTATACTACTTAGTGCAAATAGTGGCAGATATCTGCACCTCAGAATTGTAGTACGTTTTAAAACACTATGCAATAATATTGTATTATTGAGCGTAAATTACATTTTTATTAAAATTATTAAATGGGTTCTGCTAATTGGTAAAATAAAGCCCACCCTACACCTGCCCTAACCCTAACCAATAAACACCCGTGAGGCACGTTGTTTTCCACTTTTTGATTATTCCCTTCATTTCAACAACTTCTCGATGTAACGTGATGTGAAAGGGAGAAGAACTAGTTCGGTAAAAGGTGGATTCGATTGTGTCAAAAAAAAGTAATTGTTACACACTTTATTACCTAGTTTAACGGGCGTCTTTTGTAATGTTTAATTCTACCACACGGTGGTGGGTGGAGTTAGTGTAAATTTACACTATATAAAGGTTATAAAGGTTATAATATAAAGGAGCATAATAGGACCCCTTTAATGGAATGTATATCTAAGAGTGTCCTGCAATGTTAAAAATGAATAAACAAATGCTTTATAACAGGACCCAGTACTCTTCTCTGGGACTCTGCGGATGAACCTGGACCCTTTCGAGAAGTCTAGTGATGAGGAGATCTGGAATGTTCTGGAGCTGGCTCATCTCAAAGACCATGTCAGGGGTTTGCCAACAGGACTTCAACACGAGGTCTCGGAGGGTGGAGAGAATTTGAGGTTTGTGAACTGTAGAAACATGAACGTGTTCATATGCATTGAACAGATGTGTTGTGAATGTACGTAATACATATTAGTGCTTCTTGGGGTGCATCAAAGTTTCACTGATTAACTGTAATATTAATAGTTTGGTTTCAGTTTGTTTAGATTTTAGCAGTCATCGTATATAATAATGAGTCAGCTACAGCTAATCCTTTAATAGTGGATATACACTGTGTGCACAATTATTATGCAAGTGATTATTTTGACCATATCATCATTTTATCCATAATTTCCAAGTCCGAGCTGTATAAACTTGAATGCTTATTGGATTTAATGCATATCAGGTGATGTGTATTTGTGTAACGAGGGAGGGTGTGGCCTAAGGAGATCAACGCCCTATATCAAGGTTTGCATAATTATTAGGCAGATTCTTCTCCTCAGAAGAAATGGGCCAAAAAAGAGATTGAACTGACTCTGAAAAGTCAAAAATTGTAAAAAGTCTTTCACAGGGATGCAGCACTCTTGAAATATCTAAGATATTGGGGCGTGATCACGGAACCATCGAACGTTTTGTAGCAAATAGTCAACAGGGTCGCAAGAAACGTGTCGAGAAGAAAAGACGCAAATTAACCGCCAAAGATTTGAGAAGAATCAAACATGAAGCTACCAGGAACCCATTATCCTCCAGTGCTGCCATATTCCACAACTGCAACCTACCTGGAGTGTGAAGAAGTATGAGGTGTTGAGTTCTCAGAGACATGGCCAAGGTAAGGCAGGCTGAAACCCAACCACCTCTGAAAAAGACACATAAGTTGAAACGTCAAGAATGGGCCAAGAAATATCTGACGACAAGATTTTTCAAAGGTTTTGTGGACTGATGAGATGAGTGACTCTTGACGGACCAGATGGATGGGCCCGTGGTTGGATCAGTAATGGACACAGAGCTCCACTTCGACTCAGACGCCAGCAAGGTGGAGGTGGGGTACTGGTATGGGCAGGTATTATTAAAGATGAGCTAGTTGGACCTTTTCGGGTTGAAAATGGACTCAAAATCAACTCTCAGACCTACGGCCAATTTTTAGAAGACACTTTCTTCAAGCAGTGGTACAGGAAGAAGTCTGCATCTTTCAAGAAGACTTTGATTTTTATGCAAGACAACGCTCCATCACATGCATCAAAGTACTCCACTGCGTGGCTGGCCAGTAAAGGCCTTAAAAAATGAAAAACTAATGACATGGCCCCCTTCTTCACCTGACTTAAACCCTATTGAGAACTTTTGGGCCCTTCTTAAGCAGGAAATTTACAGTGAAGGTGAACAGTACACTTCTCTGAACAGTGTCTGGGAGGCTGTGGTTGCGGCTGCACAAAAAGTTGATTCTGACCAGATCAAGAAACTGACTGACTCCGTGAATGGAAGGCTTGTGACTGTTATCGAGAAGAAGGGTGGCTATATTGGCCACTGAGGTTTTCTTTTTGAAATTTCAGAAATGTTTATTTGTAAATTGAGTTTATTATTCTCACTTTAACAGGTGAAAATAAACAAGTGAGATGGGAAAATCTTTGGTTTTCATTTAGTTGCATAATAATTCTGCACACTAATAGTTGCCTAATAATGGTGCACATGTAGATATTCTCTTAAGAAAGCCAAAACTTCAGTTTCACTACTTAATTGTTCAGGTTTGATGGTTTGTTAACATTTTGGATTGACCAAGAGCACTGTAGTTGTACAATACCAAAATTGATCCTCAAAAATACAACTTGCCTAATAATTATGCACACAGTGTAGAACTTAGTGCTAATGTATTGTTTTCATTTCCAGATGTATGTTTAGTGTCTGATGTTTGCATGGTTTTTGGATTTCCGACAGTGTTGGTCAGAGGCAGCTGCTGTGTCTCGCCCGGGCCTTGCTCAGGAAATCCCGTATACTGATCCTGGATGAAGCTACCGCCGCCGTGGATCTGGAGACAGACGATCTCATTCAGAACACCATCCGCAGAGAGTTTTCCCACTGTACCGTGCTTACCATTGCACACAGGCTCAACACCATTTTAGACAGTTCACGGTGAGCAGCCCTCAAGACCAGTCCAATTCATGTACAGTATATAGAGCTTGTTTCAAAGAAGCTTTACAGAGATGTATTGCAGTAATACTGTATTAAATTTAATAAGATTCTCATTAGCGGTTCCATTTAACGCTTGCCCTAAAATGCCTTCGTACATTTGTCTGTAAATCCACAGTAAGCCAGCCAAAAGCAATGTGGCAAGAAATGAAAAACTTGCTTAGTTGGCATAGACTGCTGTTATCATGATACCACTGTTTCAGTATTCAGAACTATTCCCAGTAAAATTAATATTTAGAAATTTTTCATTAGAAGACACTTCTTTTACAAAATATTAATTTTAAAAGTTAATCATTATTTTAAAATTGATTAAATGGAGTAATACATTAAAACGTGAACATGTGACCTTTTAAGTATTTTTTTCAGTTAAGTAAACATTGCTTTTAAAAAATCAATGAAGAGTCAGTAATACAATGAAGATGAAAGGAGCACTTTAGAATCAACAGAACATTTAACATTATTCAGTGGACTCCACCTAGACATCCTGCTGGGCAGAAATCAATGTAGTGTCAGTTCTGCTCTGTGTACTTCCTCTAAACGCCTAAAACAACTCCTACACCAGGGGTGTCCCATCTTGCTCCTGGAGCACCTGTATCCTGCAGAGTTTAGATCCAACACGCTTGCCTGGAAGTCTGAAGACCCTCTGCACACTCCTGACCCATACAATACATTATCATATCCGGATGGCCAGTGTTGGCCTACCAGAAACCTTTTTTAGGGAGCTGTAAATGCCACAGCTTTAAAAGGTGCACTAAGCGATTTTTACCAAACGATGTTGATATTTGAAAGCACCAAAATAAACTATATTTACGCGGGTCCTACCTCTTGCCTGATTGTAACCCTTCTTTTCAATGTTTTGATCCGCCGATATTTTTCAGATATCTCTCTCTATCTATAGTCGATCTGCTGATATCCGTCCTGTGCACTCAAATTGAGTGCTCTTTTCTCCCTGTCATTGCAAGACATGCCCCCTTACTTCTGATTGACTACAAGTGCGTTTTGGGACACGGTCCAACGCTGTAGTCAAAAGCGTTTTTTCAAAAATCGCTTTGTGCACCTTTAAGATAACCTTCAATCTAAAAGACCTAGAAAATGCCAATGATTTACATATGCATATGAAAAAAAATAAAAAATTAAATTAGGACTATAAAAACTAAACTGAGGGCACATTTTTTTTCTAATCTCAGTCACAAAGAATGGAGGCATACAGCTGGAAGTTGTACTGACCTTTTCTCTTCTCTTTTCTTGTAGGGTAATGGTCCTGGATTTTGGTAAAATCGTGGAGTTTGATTCACCCAGTGTATTGCTTAACAACAAACAAGGACATTTCTATGCGATGGCAAAGGATGCTGGAATCAGAGGAGGGGAAACGAGTACACCTAAAAATATGTCTACTGACCTATGACCTAGGTTTTTTATATTCTTTTAAAACTTTTGCTTGAAGACTTTTTGTCTTGAGGACCAAAAAGGAAGTGTTATGCAGTTACATTATTATTTCTGTATAATCTTGTTATTTTATGTTGATGTGTTGACATGGATTTATATGTTGTGTAATAAAGTTTATTAAACTTTGCATTTTGTAAATGCCTATATATTTATATAAAGAACATATGACTTTGTGCATATGTCAATAACAGCAATTTATACAGTTATGGAATCTACAGAGAATATAGAATTTAGAGAATTATATATTCTGGGTGCTAACAACCTTACAAAAAACCAAAGTCTCATTAAGGCTAAGGGTTTTCTATAGGTATTCTATATCAATCACGGTGAGTAATGGCTTCTGCTCCTGCTATTGTTGTTTGCACTGCTTGCCACATGTACAGCTTATCTGTCTCTGTCAGCAGCGAGGGACTCACGTGTGATAAATGCAAGGAAATAGTTAGGCACATAGTCTTAGCGTTCATACTTGACTAACAGGGGCCCAGGTCAGGAAGCAGACAGACTGGCTAAACCGACCGTCTGCTAGCCGCCTCACGTCACAGAAGTCCGTTAACTCTCAGCATATTGAAACTCTTTCACCTAGATATCACACTATAGAGACTGTGCCTGTTCCCCAAACTAGAAAATACAGAAAACATCCAAACCAAAGTAATAGTAACAATATAATTGATGTTCAACAAATAAAAAAACAGATATAATACAGATAAACAGATGATAAAGCTTGGCTTAATGGATATTAGATCCCTTTCTACTAAAGCACTTTTTGTAAATGATATGTTCACTGACCATAAACTAGATGTGCTTTGTCTGACAGAAACCTGGCTAAAACCAGATGATTACATTACTTTAAACGAGTCTGCACCCCAAGATTACTGTTACAAACATGAACCGCGTCCAAAAGGTAAAGGGGGATGTGTTGCTACAATTTCTAACAATATTTTCAGTATTTCTCAGAGGGCAGGTTTCAAGTATAATTCGTTCAAAGTAATGGTGCTCCATATAAAGTTATCCAAAGAAACAAGTGTTAATGATAAATCCCCTGTGATGTTTGTACTGGCTACTGTATGCAGGCCACCAGGGCACCATACAGACTAAAGAATTTGCTGATTTTCTATCGGAGTTAGTGCTGACTGCAGATAATATATTTGCATTTATGCATTGATGCATTTATAGACATTCTAAACTCTATTGGTGTTAAACAACACGTGTCAGGACCTACTCATTGTGAAAAATCATACTCTAGATTTAATACTGTCACGTGGAATTGATGTCAGTGGCGTTGAAATTTTGCAGCAGAGCAATGATATCTCAGATCATTATCTAGTCTCCTGTACATTCCATATAGCTAAAGCTGTAAAGCCAACTCCTTGTTACAAATATGGTAGAACCATCACTTCTACCACAAAAGACTGCTTTATAAATGATCTTCCTGATTTATCTCAGTTCCTCAGCATATCCAACAGCGCAGAAAAACTTGATGATGTAACTGAAACTGTGGAGACTCTCTTCTCTAGCACTTTAGATGCGGTTGCTCCTTTACGCTTAAGGAAGATTAAGGATAAGAGTACAACACCGTGGTATAATGAGCACACTCGCGCCCTAAAGAGAGCAGCCCGGAAAATGGAGCGCAGCTGGAGGAAAACTAAATTAGAGGTATTTCGTATTGCTTGGCGGGAAAGTACCCTATCCTACAGGAAAGCCTTAAAAACTACTAGATCTGCTTAGTTTACGTCTCTTTTAGAAGAAAACAAACACAACCCCAAGTATTTATTCAATACAGTGGCTAAATTAACAAAAAATATAACATCAGCAGGTGTTGGCATTTCCCAAGAGCACAGCAGTAATGACTTTATGAACTACTTTACTTCCAAGATCGAAACTATTAGAGGTAAAATTGTAACCATGCAGCTGTCAGCCACAGTATCGCATCAGATAAGTAAGGGATGATCAACGGCTAGCTGTGCATTAAACGATTTGAATGCACGACGTGGAGGCGAAGAACCGCCCGCGCATACCGTAACTGTATGTTACTATGGTTACCAATGTTTATAGGAAGTGCATTAATATAGAACGTGATTAAACTGACCTGGAACTACCTGTGCAGTTAAACGAATTTAATCAACACCTGCCAGCCGATCAGAATCGAGTATTCAGATAAACCATGGCATAATTTGCTATAAAAATGTGAAGAAAGATTCCAGCACTACTTGTGATAAGGAGATTTTTTATTATAACAATAACACTTTGCTATAAGCAAACACTACAGTGGAAATACAGTCACTGATGGAAATTACAGCAATGTTCATGCATAGAGTTATGATTATGATATATACACATCCTGTCCCGTGGTCTCATGGGATGGTAAAGTGTTTTTTTTTTCTTGTAATAGGTGCCTATTCTGGTTGTAGGAGTTCTGAATCCAGAGTTTGGATAGATCCTTTAAGGTAAAAACATTTAGATAACGTACCAGAATCATCTCTTGTGCTGTATGTACAGTACGTACAGTAGGTGGCGCTGATACACAGAAGGAGGAAGCGGCCAACAAAACCAGAAGAAGAAGAAGAAGAAGAAGCAGCCGAAGAAGAGCATGGGTAGTGAGTTATGTGACTATGTTGGTTACATGACTAGAAATTTCATAATAATTTCATAAGAAGACAGCTTTATCCGCGAGATTGAGATCATGGTGCTACCAGTAATAAGACTTGCCTTGTGTCGCTGTCAAACTGCGGGGAGAAATTTACAGCAGATACAGGTAAGACTACAGCAGCGGTCAGTGTATGAATATAATATCATTTCCAGCAACACAGTAACTTTATCAGTATGCAGCAATAAGTGTACAGAGCGTATCGCTGAAAATTCACTTAAATGTTGTTTTCACATCATCCCAGTTGTGCTAGGCTCATAGTGACCACAAAGATTTATGACAGGTGACATTTTGCCATTGCCTCTCTTTATACAGTGAATTATTATTATTACTATTATTATTATGAAATAAGAATATTTACATATACACAATAATGGATAAAAGATACATGAAATATTTACTTATTTTCCATACAACAAAATAATTACAATTTACACAGATCATAACTTGTTCAGAAGTCCCTTGGTTCAGTGTTACATATTTGAGCAACAATGAAGATTTGTAGTGAATATTTAAAATATGAATGCGTATATTTGCAGAATTAAGGTGTTTATCATAAAAAAAAGTTTCACATGACATAACATTAAGTTTCACACAACAGATTTACAGCTGAGGACACAAGTCGCAGAATCTTTAATATGTTTAGACAAAAATAAATAAATGAGGAGTCCTAAAAATTGCAACTTGTTCTTATATTTAGTATGGACACGAATAAGCTATTTCACATAAAAGATGTTTATGTATTGTCCATGAGAGAAAATAACTGAATTTACTCAAATTAATCTCTTTGTGAGTCCTGCTACAACCCCCTTAATACAAACCAAAGACTATAGAATACATAAACAAGTCAAAGTGTGACACTAAACAGTTAGTGTCATAAAAGTGACACTAAATTACATTGTTGCTGTTTTAGGAAGATACTTCCATAAATTTGCCATTTACAAATAGTCTACTTTAAAATGCACATCAAAGCTCACATCGTTTTTAAAAAGTTACGATGTATGCTACTTTTTTCCCCCTGTGATCAGGAATATATACAGTATGTGCACACACTAAGGTCAGGACAGGCCTTTATGTAAAGTGGAAATACTCAGCATTTAAACATTTACAGTCAATGTGAGTATCAAATGTAAGTTGTATGCTTGGAAAAATACTCATGTGTGAACACACGCAGCTGTTCTTACAGTCTCTGTCATACACACATCTCTGGAGATTCGGATATCAATTATGAGTTTCTCTGTGCACAGACCTGAATAATCAATAATGGATTTTGTTGATGGTCTATTATCAGTTTTATCAATTAGTTGTCCTGTGGTATTATTTATTTTCATATATTACTATAACACATTTGCATATATCCTTAAATTCTCACTTAAGGTGCAATATTCTGAAGGATGACTGTTTGTTATTTCTAAATCATGGTAGCATGTAAATGATTAAATTAGCAGTGAGACTAGGTGTGCGCTATATAGAAGTCTGCAATAATATTGTAATTGTTGTTTTAATAATGTGTGATTTGACATTATCAATAATTTTGCAAAAACCATTTAAAACACACCTACAGAGCGCATGCATAGATTACGTGAAGTCTAGTCTAGTGTGAGTGTTCTTTCACTGCATGATTCAGTTTATTAAAATATTTAGAATGATCACAAATTCAAGATATGGGGGCAGAACATTTTTATATTTATACCACTTCATATAGTTAATAAATTTCACACGAACCGAGTGCTGTTTCTTTCCTCCAAAATTACCATTACACTACTGAGATATTTATTTTTTACAACAGTTCAATAAACAACTTAATTAAGAGACTTGCATTTTAGACACAGTATTTCCTGGTTTTGTGTCTCTGATCAACATGACAGTGTTTCGTTCCTGAATGAATCAACCGTTTAAATGATTCGGTTCAGTCACAATGACTCACTGATTAACAGTGACTCGCTGCCACCTGCTGGTGGTTTTAATTTCACATTTAAAATATCTTTTTATTATTTAAATAATTTCACAAATAAGTATTCAACATTTTATGTTTAAAATATCAAAACATTATTTATGCTTTTGCATGCAACAGTGTGTGCCGCTTCTGTGTTTCATCTGCATTGCAAAGATGAATTTAGTTGATACTGATTTCATAATACACTGATTAAATGTGTATTATGAATCTGACTCAAAAGATGATGCATGCTTTTAGAAAAAAAATGGGTTTATAAAGGTAAAAATGCCCATAAAATGTAAACATCAATTTAAACTTAAATTTCTATCACTGTTGTGAACTGACCAGCACACAGAATATCAAGAACTTTAGGAGTCAGCTGTCCACGGCAGTCCTTAAGACACCAGCACAATAATGTCTGATTATCGTTATCGATAAAATCCCAGAAAATATAGAGAGATTATTTTTGTCAATATCGCACACCCCTAAGTGAGACGAGGATCTGCATCTCTGTTTTTGAGAGTTCAGGGCTTGATTTCTAACGTGTCTTGTGTGTGTGTTTCTCTCTCAGGGTGTGTGTTTCGACATCCCGGCCAACAAAGTGAAAGAGATGCAGGTATGACGATGCACTTGTGTGTTTGGAGCGGCTTGTAAAGCGACGCTGGAGGACGTGTCTGTACACACGGGCGTCTTCGTTCCCAAGCCTCTTGGATGTGTTTGAGAGTCGCTCTGCGCTCTCGGGTTTCACTAACAGAGGCTTGTCAACAGACGCCTGTCCTCCGCCGATGGCGTGTGTTTGCTGACTCGGCTCTGTGTGTGTCTGTCTGCAGGAGCAGTGGCAGGACAGCCGGCGCTGGCAGCTGAGCGTGGCCACAGAGCTCCCCGATATGGAGCAGAGCATGCGGCAGATCAGCGAGCGGATGTCCGGAGGCTTCGGGGGACGCGGCGGTGGACGAGGACGCCGGTCATTCGGCTTCAGAGGCAACAACAGCTCCGGCGGGAGAAGAGGAGGAGGAGGAGGAGGAGGAGGAGGAGGAGGAGGAGGCGCTCACAAACGCAGCTTCAGCCAGGCCTTCGATTACTGATCTGGACTCCGTCTCATATTTTTACTGCCCTTAAGAACCATCAAATATGCTGATTGCTTTTACTCGCAGTTACGCTATTTATACAGCCGGGCGGCGCCAGAGAATTTTGAACGCAGGTGCTGAGGGGGTGCTAGATCAATGACAGGGGGAGCTGGGCAATCAATAGTAAATATGACCAAAATGTTGTTGTTATTATTATTTTTTATATGAATAATAAAATCGCTATATAGGCGCATTTCAAATGTTTATGGAGTATTATCGCGTAGCCTACTGTATGACATGGGGACGTTCGCGCAATAATTGTATTTATTTATTTATTTTTCTGAGGAATGAGCTTAAAATACTCCTGTCATTTTTGGATGTGCTTTCTGTCATCTCATGCAGTTTCCGTGAATGGAGCACTCACAACAATGAACCAGTTTACAGACATAACAAATACATTTGCAGAAATTTTGAAAACCTATTAAAAAAACAAACACACTTGCTGCAGCGGTGTTGGCGGTGATACAGGTGTTAAGCACCGTCCCTCACCATCATTTATATTTTTTAAATAGTTCAGTTTAGAGAACAGACACAACAATTAAAACTGAACACGGCTGCTCAATGCAGCACACCGAACGAACGACAGTCACGCGTCACAGATCAGATTTCATTTATCACGTGACTGTCAAGAATAGTGAGGTGAGACAGACAAGACGATGGCAGAAGAGTTTCAAAACGAAATGTAAAAGCGCCTGTTTTAAAAATATTTTGGATTTTGGAAAAGCCTGTTGACCTGCCATTTAGACTAAGGTGACATTGGAAGTTTTTTTTTTTTTCTCTCATTTATTTGGTTCCACAGTATTTACTGATTTTTATTTTATTTAAACTGTGTGATCCCCCCCCCCCCCCCCCATTATTTTGCATCAAGGTGTATGCAGTCCGTGCCTCCAAACTTACTTAATCGTTTTGCTAATTCTACATTTTACAATTATTTGTTACTCAGTCTTTACTGATTTTCAGTTTTGTACAACTATTTAAAATTCGTAAGTTATTTTATTTAGGCATATAGCATGGTGTATTTTTATTCGTTTTGTTAATATGTTCTATGTTGTATTTTGTTGCTTGAATTGAATTCAAGCAATTGATGCCGAATTTACTGCTAATTTAAAAGTGAAAGTAAAATGCGCACATGCTTTTACAAGCTATTTAAGCAAAGGAAACTGGGAAAACTCAAACCGACTAAAAACAAACAACTGCTTGATGTCTGAATTGCCGCAAATTTGAAAGTGAAAGTAAAATGTGCATGGAGCTTTTACAATTTAATTAAAACTGAATGAAAGCGAGGAAAAGAGGGTAAACTGAAACACAAACGAGTCAGGCATATATAGTCAGGCATAACTTCATCTTTCCAGCCGACACTGACTGAGAAAACACTTATTAATAAATAATTAAAATGTTTTCTTTTTCCCCGATGCATTCATAATCATTACTTTAGCATGTGCTTTGCGGCAAGCTTTATGCGTGCGCTTGAGCGCCGAATAGGCTATAATACGCCTAAATGCCTACATTAAAGGATGGTTTAGGTTATTATTATACAAATCAATTTAATATAAATGTGCTACTAGTTGACTAGAAAAAATCTTTAGTCGGGGGCAGGACTATGTGTCCCACTGATATTAAAGTGGTGTTTAAACTGCACCGCGGCTGTGTTTCTTTGCATGTAAAACTCACTGGCTCTTCTGACGTGGGCTGGAATGAAGTAGTGCTGTCAAACAATTAATCACATCCAAAATAAATATTTTCGTTTACATGATACGTGTGTATTTATTATGTGTGTATATATATATATATATATATATATATATATATATATATATATATAATTACACACACATGCATGTATATATGTAATTTACGTTTATGTAATAAATGTATATATGATATGATTTATATGAATATAAATAAAGGTAAATATTTTCAAAATATATGCTGTATGTGTGCATTTATACATAAATAAACACAATACGCACAGATGTATTATGCGAACAAAATCTTTTATTTTGGATGCGATTAATCGTTTGACAGCACTATTTGAAAGAAATCAAATTATATGGTAACGTGAGTAAAATCTCCCGACTGAGTCAGAATCGAGTCGTTTGAGAATGAAGGCGACACACAATTTAATCCAAAGCATAAACTCAAGATTTATTGAAAGATTTGGCTAACAAATAAAAATAGCTGATGTCTTCTTTGGATAACTTATGCCACTGGTATTAGTGACCAAGAAACATTTTGCATAATTTATTACAACTCAAAATCATTCAGGCAGGGTTTCACTGTCCAGTCATTAACATGTCCATTAATTGCTTCTCCTTCAGTTGCACTGCAAAAAATAAAAAATACAAATGCAGTAGTATGACCGTGTTCGCTCAGTCGGTCTAGTTGTATTGACCCGATGAGGTATTGTGAATGTTACAGTCAGTCTGGAAGGAGTAACTGGAAAACTCCATCGTCTCGCCTGAAATCAGAGGAGTTCAAGGCAAATCACATTAGCTTGCATATAATAAGGACACATAATCCTTAAAAATGATCAGATGGTTAGGTGGAACACTTTGTTAGAGTATTATTTTGTCCTCCAGTGTTAACTGGGAATAGCTGTAGGATGTTGAGATGTTTTCTTACACATGCATCCCATCCACACACTGAAAAAAAAAAAATTCAAGGTAAGTGGTCGCAATCAATTTATTTTAGCTACATTTAATTTAAAAAAATATGTTGAAAGTTAGTCAACTAAATTTGTTTATTTAAATGTAGCTAAAATAAATTGATTGCAACCACTTACCTTAAAAAAATTGAGTAAATTCAATGAATCATTTTTTTCAGTGCATGGAGTTTGGCCTCCAGCCCCTATCGCTCTCGTACGAGGGACTCCAGTGCTCCAGGTTCTTCAGGTGATCCACGATCTGCAGAACGAACGCACACCGTCTTAAATCCAACATTCAAGGAATTAAGAAGGAATAAAACAAACCTCGGCGTTGGCTTGACAAATCGTTAGCTGGAGCTGAAGCGAGTTCATGAAGGGTCAAAGAGATCGTTCACCCAAAAATCACAATTCTGTTATTATGTAGATGATTTGAAGAATGCTGGTAACAGTTGTTGGTCCCCATTGACTTCCTCGGGGTGAATAATAGAGATGATTTTCATTTTTGGGTGAGCTATTTATTTAAAGTGTTTTTCGAGTGGTAGACAGATAAAAAATATTTTTTAACCGATAACCTCAGCTTTCTGTTCCCAAAACTGAGCTAACCCAAATGAAAAACTACTATAGTAATTTATAGTAAAGAAAAAAAAAAGTGTTTTTTAACCATACTATAGTAAAGCACTTGAATTAATTTATTGTGGTAACTCTGTAGTTGCTGTGGTAATTTAACAACTACAGTAATATAAACAAATTACTTTACCCAGTACTGTACTAAGTTTTCTATAACTATAGGGTATATTATACTACAATACACTACAGTTTACTGTAGTAAAAGGTATACTACAGTATTTATTACAGTTTATCAGTTCACTACAGTTATTACTACAGTATGCTGTAAATACTATAATATACAGGTGCTGATCATATGATTAGAATATCATCAAAAAGTTGATTTATTTCACTAATTCCATTCAAAAAGTGAAACTTGTATATTATATTCATTCATTACACACAGACTGATATATTTCAAATGTTTATTTCTTTTAATATTGATGATTATAACTGACAACTAAGGAAAATCCCAAATTCAGTATCTCAGAAAATTAGAATATTGTGAAAAGGTTCAATATTTAAGACATCTGGTGCCACCCTCTAATGAGCTAATTAACTCAAAACACCTGCAAAGGCCTCTAAATGGTCTCTCAGTCTAGTTCTGTAGGCTACACAATCATGGGGAAGACTGCTGACTTGACAGTTGTCCAAAAGACGACCATTGACATGTTGCACAAGGAGGGCACAAAAGTTCATTGCAAAAGAGGCTGGCTGTTCACAGAGCTCTGTGTCCAAGCACATTAATAGAGAGGCGAAGGGAAGGAAAAGATGTGGTAGAAAAAAGTGTACAAGCAATAGGGATAACCGCACCCTGGAGAGAATTGTGAAACAAAACCCATTCAAAAATGTGGGGGAGATTCACAAAGAGTGGACCACTACGCACAGACGTAGGCAAGACATGGGTTTCACCTGTCAAATTCCTTGTGTCAAGCCATTCTTGAACAACAGACAGCGTCAGAAGCGTCTCGCCTGGGCTAAAGACAAAAAGGACTGGACTGCTGCTGAGTGGTGCAAAGTTATGTTCTCTGATGAAAGTAAATTTTGCATTTCCTTTGGAAATCAGGGTCCCAGAGTCTCAGTGTAAAGTTTCCACAGTCAGTGATGGTTTGGGGTGCCATGTCATCTGCTGGTGTTGGTCCACTGTGTTTTCTGAGGTCCAAGGTCAACGCAGCCGTATACCAGGAAGTTTTAGAGCACTTCATGCTTCCTGCTGCTGACCAACTTTATGGAGATGCAGATTTCATTTTCCAGCAGGACTCAACCAGTATGACCAGTAAAAGCAACTAGTATCTGGTTTACGGACCATGGATTTTCTATGGGGTATTGTGAAGAGGAAGATGCGATATACAAGACCCAACAATGCAGAAGAGCTGAAGGCCACTATCAGAGCAACCTGGGCTCTCATAACACCTGAGCAGTGCCACAGACTGATCGACTTCATGCCACGCGGCATTGCTGCAGTAATTCAGGCAAAAGGAGCCCTAACTAAGTATTGAGTGCTGTACATGCTCATACTTTTCATGTTAATACTTTTCAGTTGGCCAAGATTTCTAAAAATCCTTTCTTTGTATTGGTCTTAAGTAATATTCTAATTTTCTGAGATACTGAATTTGGGATTTTCCTTAGTTGTCAGTTATAATCATCAAAATTAAATGAAATAAACATTTGAAATATATCAGTCTGTGTGTAATGAATGAATATAATATACAAGTTTCACTTTTTGAATGGAATTAGTGAAATAAATCAACTTTTTGATGATATTCTAATCATATGACCAGCACCTGTATAATACACTTTACTGTAGTATGGTTCAAAAGCACTATAGTATTTACTATAAATTACTATAGTATTTTTTTAAGTTTCAAGGTAAGTTGCCTTTGCAACTAGTGACCTGTGGAGCCACTCGCAATCACCTGAAAACTATCTTGATACATTTAGTAATTTGAGACGGCAAAGCTTTATCAGCTGTTGTGCATCAGATGCTCCAGCGATCATGTTCAACAGACAGTCGTTACTAGCAAGGCCGCCGAAGATGCTTTTATTAGGCTTTCCAGCTTCATGCAAGTGAGCCATATTTAATCTTTGGTGTCCGGAGATCTCTTTTGCTCGAGTCGATTCCTAACCCATGTTTGGATGAGAACAGCATGCGGTTTGTCAAGCCAACATGGCCATCAGGGATCTTACCTTCAGCACAGCTTCTGTTTGCTCATGCTCGTCTGTCTTGTTCAGCTGCAGTCCTGCGGAGGTCATTAATGAGTCGCTTTTAAACCTCTGCTAGTCTTAATTATTGTCCACAGACAAGTAGTTACCCTGTGAGTAGGTGATGACCGGTCTCTCCTCCTCGACACACTTGGCTTCAGCCGTGGCACTGCCTCGGTCATCTGTCAGCTTCCAGAAGGCCTCTGTATCCATACGGGAAATATATAATGCACGTATTATGATGGGGAAGGTAGTTTGTGTTTTAGGCTGTCACCTGTCACTGGTTCTCACCTGTAAATCTCTCCAGAGGTATGTTCCTTTGTGTTTGTGGAGCACTCTTGTACAGCACTCTGTGAACAGCCACCCCTCCTCGGGAGACCGGTCTCTTCCCCCGTGCATGCACGCTGGTGTCCTCGTGGGTCCAGGAAGGGTGCGTTGAGGGACATCGCGCCGCTGAGGATGTGAGCCGCGGAACCTCCAGAGTCATCGTGCAAGCCGCACCCGTATAACGGCCGTCGGGCCAGGATGCTGGGCCGTCCATCCCGCCAATGCCCGTAAGAGGCAGAAGAGGAAGTGCCGCCGCTCCAGAGAAGCCGCCGCCCCTCGTGCCCAGGACCGCGGAAGCGTGTGCGGCCACCTGACTCCGCCCCTTGCCTGGACTCTTCCCTTCTGGAACACTGCCCTCCTGCACAAGCCCCGAAGCACAACGAGGACACCAGATCCCCCCTGTTTTGTGGACACTTATTCCCCCTGAACACTTTATTTTATCATTTTTGTTTAATAAAAACCTCTCCGAGGCCTGACGCCACACCCACTGTGTCTGTCGTTGGCTCCTCCCGTCACAATATATATATATATATATATATATATATACCTGTATATGTATGTATGTATGTAACCCTCCTCGTTGGTGTGCTCCCCCAAATGTCTCTGGCTTGTGTTGGTGTGAGAAGTGAATGAGGAGGACACCAAGTTCGCCGCTGTATCAAAGCAGAGTAGCTACTATTTTTATTTAGGCTCTTTAACCATGTCGGCCACTACGTACCCAAACATCATCTCCTTTCACATACACCACAGAGCTGCAACAACTGCAACAAATAGAACTGTGTCAGTTAACAAGCAACATCGAAATAACAATATATATTAAATTATGAAAAGGACATAATATAGTTGTGGCTGCAGTAAAATGAAATCTGTCACACAGTTCACAAATTCAAACACAGGAAAAATAAACGTCAGCATATTACAAATAAAGATAAATGTTAGAAGTATCCAGATTACAAAGAATAAAACCCAAAATACTCAAATAAAGCTCAAACACAATACGACATATAGAAAAATATGCTCTTTCACATGGAATTTACAAAACACAAAATAATATTACAAATAAGAAACCATCCATCAAAAATAATCACACATATGCATCAATAAACAATAGCTCCACCCTGTAATGGAGGCTCACACAACAATAAAACACAGCTTCCCCCTAAGGCTGGAAGAACGAGAAGGGAACGAGACACTGTGTTCTCTAGCGGTCACTATGGGGTATGCCTTTAGCGTGACCGGTGTCTGAAGCATACATCTAAACACAACAATAACATTTGCCAGCGACTGCCTATGACGTCATTACCGACATGACCAAAGTATAAAAGAGCGCCGAGAGAACATGTCATCCGCTTTTGTGGCGTGGAATCAGATAGCAATGATATTCCTTTAAGGAGATATGGCTGAGCATCTAGGTTTGCCATATATCCAACCCCCGGGCCAACACCTAGGGGGGTGCCACTAACTTTCCCAAGAGCTGCTCATAGGATCGCTCTAAACAGATTCCTAGAGTTTGGTAACAAACACCCCGCTTAGAAAAGGTATCACCAAGGATACAAAAAGTAGAGTGGTTCCCAAAGTAAGAACCGTGCCTGAGCCAACTCAGAGAAAGGGTACAAGGCTGGCAGCACGTACCCCTTACCATAAAGGATTTTAGAAAGTGCACCGGGTGCCTAGCGTGCACACTTACCAAGATATGGATTTTAAAATGTGCACAGAATTCTCAGCGTGTGCACTTACCATAAAAATGGATTTTTAAGGGGTCACCCGAGGCCAAGACAGACCTAGCACCCCAATGTGACTGTAACACATCTTAATTGAGTGGAGCACTCAATTCTCAAGGGAACACAGATGCTCACCTTGGGAGCATTGTGCTCATAGATGACCCTCTAGAGCGAGGGGAGCACTGCTAAGCTCAACCAAAAGAGCAGCCCAACAGGGAGTGGAAGGCTTGACTCTCAGAAGTGAGAGGAGAACTCCGCTCAACCAGAAAGAGCAGTCTATAGCCCTGGGGTAGAGTACTTAGCTCTCAGGTAGAGAGGAGGACTCACATGTTCTGCTTGGTAGCGGCAAGCTCATAGATGACCCTCCCGCAGTGAGGGGAGCACTGCCACACTCAGAGAATCAGGTTGACTGCAAATGGACACTAGGAATGGGATTCAGCATTGAAGGGAATCACACGTTCCATCCGGGAGCAGCAGGCTCCTACCACAGAGGCAACTGACCAAAGAGGTGGCAGAGACTGGCCTGACAACTCGGAATGGCTGCACATGGAGTTCTCGAGAGTGACGCTGTCGGCCCTCACATATATACTGTGTTTTGACACATTCCTCTTGTAATCATCATTTAATCATCGCCACAGTAGATCTTCTGTTGGCTCACACCAGATGGGATTATTTCCCTTGTGCATCAATGAGTCTTGGGTGTTCAACACCATGTTGCCAGTTTGTGCTTTGTCTCTCATCAGACCACTGTTAGTAAATCTTCACCATTGCTGACTGGAAGCAACTCACAAGCCTCTCTGCTTAAGAGAAACTCCAACTTAGTTGCCTTGCCATAACAATTCGGCCCTTTTTAAAATCGCTCAGATCTTTATCCCTGCCCATTTCACCTGCATCTAATATACTGATTATGAGAGCTGATTGTTAGCTTATCATCCAATCTACCCAGACCTTATTATGCGGCCTTGTTAGTTGACATTTGTTTCCCCTGTAACTGGTCATAATGTTTTGGCTCAAAGTCCCATATACCAGTCTGCTACTCCTGCAGAGCATTTCAGACGTAGTGAGAAGACCCTGCTCATCAGCCTAGTCTGATGGTTCCAAGTCTGGTGGTCTTAGCATTTCCAAATCTGGTGGTCCCAATTCCGCTGGTCTCAAGTCTCCCAAGACCAGTAGTCTCAGTGTTTCCAAGTTTGGTGGTCTCAATGCTTCCAAACCTGGTTGTCCCAAGTATGGTGGTCTCAGCAATCCCATGTCCAGTGGTCTCAAGTTTCACAAGTCCGGTGATCTCAGAGTTTCCAGTCCAGTCCAGTTGTTTCAATGCTTCCGGTGGTCTCGGTGCTTCCAAACCTGGTGGTCCCACGTCTGGTCGTCTCAGCACTCCCATGACCAGTGATTTTAGCACTTCCAAGTACAGTGGTCTCAGTGCTTCCTAGTCTGGTGGACCCAAGTCTGGAAATCTCATGTCTCCCATGTTCGGTGGTCCCAGAAGTCACAAGTCCAGTGGTCTCAACACTTCCAACTCTGGTGACAAATCTGGTGGCCTCAGTGCTGCTGCTAATTTTTGTGATTACACTTGTCTGTCTGCTATGTTTTTGTTTGTACTGTATTTTAAAGAAATTGTTAGGGTTAGCGATAGGAGAAGGATTATCCATATAAATGTATAGCCTGGTAATACCAAACTCTACTACTTCACTTTGCTTCGTAGGCAGAGTCTGGAAGGGCATAATTGACAAGTGTTTACTTTCTCGTGGGTGGGCGCTTGTCTGAAGTTTAAAATCATTGGTGTACCCATAAGCCAATCACATAACGGTTGGTTATGATGTATGTTAGGCTCAGCCGCCTCGTACTTCCGCTGTAAACACAGGTATGCGGTGAAAACAAAACCATCGAGCGAAATACTGGAGTAAAGATGCCTGTGAACGACTTTTGCTGATTATGTGAAGTAAATCTACGCATCCACAATTATCGCCTTGCTGAACTTTGGCCTCCCCAGTTTCTCGCTGACGATCGGTAACAGCTGATAAATTAAACTTTTCCCAAAACCTGTCAGGAGTAGGGCCACAACATCACCTCCATTCAAAATGTGAACAAACACTCTTCTTGTTCGGGCTTCAGTTGGCAAATGCCGGGAATATTCTCCACAACAGAGCGAATAGCATCCCGTGTCTCCATGTCCGCTGTCGTTTTAGATTTCCCTCACCTAAACTACAATCTTAAATTCGGCGCTTAGCATCTACGTCATGGCTCTCAGCCCACCCTCTGTTTGTTGATTGGCCGGCTGCTGCAGATCTAAACTGGGAGATGGCTTGTTATATCAGACTGAGTACAGAAGCGAAATGAAATTGAGCGGAAGTACGAAGTCTGACGTAGTCAGGCTAATAAATGTACATTGTAACTAAAATTATTGTCACTGTACATTTACTGCATGTTGTGTCTTTAATATTGTTGAAAAATAATGATATGTTAGGTTTGGGGGATAGGGTTTAGAGATCTAAAATATATCTATAAAATGGTACAAATTAAATTAAATATATTTACAATATAAAAAGGTATTGTATATATTTTACATTTCTACATCTCTAAATATGTTTATTTTTGGATGCTGTCAATATGCCCATATTGTATGTTTCATCATCAATCCAAACATACAAAAAGTAAATGTTAATTAAAAATATATGCCATACATTCCAAAGAAACACTTTTAATAGTGTAAATTTTACTTTTTATAGTAATAATTTATGTAGTACTAAATATCATGAACACTATTCTTCATAAGATTTTAAGAATGATAATTTAAGCATAAGCATTTGAACCTGTAGTTTTTTATTTTATTTAAATGAATTTGTCTAGATTTAGCAGTCTACACTTTTCACATTTTTATTTAACTGAAATTTAAGTTCTCCATATTAAGTATAAAATTATTGTTGTATTTCAGATTTTCACAGGAATTACACAGGAATTACATTTTCTATGTAGTTAATTTTCATCCAGCAATCTAGGTAACTATTTTTTGTTTTTAATTTATACACACACACACACACACACACGTTTGTATTTCTATACTTGTGAGGACTTTCATTGGCGTAATGGTTTTTATACTGTACTTATGTCAGTCCTCTGTCGTGTGTGTCTTGTGTTCCCGCCCCTTGTGTCCTTATTTGGTCTTGTTCCTGTCCTTGTTAAGTGTGATTATTAGTTTAGTGTTGTCCAGCCGTGTTTTTGTAATTATCATTGATTGTCATGTGTATATTAGTTCCTGCCTGTTCTGTTAGTGTTTGTCTGGTCTACTCGTTATTCCCCGGTGTTCCTGTCGATGTCAACCTTGCCTTGTCTTGTCCTGCCTTGATGTCACCATTAAAGACTGTTATTTTGAAGTTACTCCTCGTGTTCGTCTTCGTCGTCCCTCCCTGCTGTGTGCACCGTGACAGAAGACCAGACCTACAACAGTAAGCGGCGCCCCTTCACCACGTTTTGTTTTCCGTTTTTGCTTAAGTCTTTTTGTTTTGGTTCCTGTCTGTTTCCTGTCTGTCCCGCAGCATGGAAGTCGCCGCTCGTCATCCCGCCGTAGCCCACGGCAAGTGGGCGTGGGAGTTCGGCGGAATTGCCGCGAGTGCCGCGAGTCCAGGGCCGCGAGCTCATCTGGTCTGCCGCCGCCCGCAGCGTTCTTCAGCCCGCCGTTCGCGGGAGAATCGTCGCGGCTGTCCTCAGTCCTGTTCACGGGCTGCCGCTCGTGCACGCCGCCGACCGCGGGGAAAGCCAACCCGTACGTCGGCGGCTCCATCACTTCACGCCGCCGTCCGCGGCTCACCCTAGCCCGCCTGGAAGCGCAGATGGCTAGCCCGCCTGAGGTGTGGCTAGCCCGCCAGGAGTGCGTATGGCAAGCCCACCTGGAGCGCGTTTGGCTAGCCCACCTGGAGCTCCCGCCCGCCGTGCGCCGCTGACTCAATGCCCGCCGTGCGCCGCTGACTCAATGCCCGCCGTGCGCCGCTGACTCAATGCCCGCCGTGCGCCGCTGACTCAATGCCCGCCGGCCGCCGCTGACTCAATGCCCGCCGGCCGCCGCTGACTCAATGCCCGCCGGCCGCCGCTGACTCAATGCCCGCCGGCCGCCGCTGACTCAATGCCCGCCGGCCGCCGCTGACTCAATGCCCGCCGGCCGCCGCTGACTCAATGCCCGCCGGCCGCCGCTGACTCAATGCCCGCCGGCCGCCGCTGACTCAATGCCCGCCGGCCGCCGCTGACTCAATGCCCGCCGGCCGCCGCTGACTCAATGCCCGCCGGCCGCCGCTGACTCAATGCCCGCCGGCCGCCGCTGACTCAATGCCCGCCGGCCGCCGCTGACTCAATGCCCGCCGGCCGCCGCTGACTCAATGCCCGCCGGCCGCCGCTGACTCAATGCCCGCCGGCCGCCGCTGACTCAATGCCCGCCGGCCGCCGCTGACTCCAGTCCAGTTCCCGGGTCCCCGGTGGAGTAAGTCCACATGTTCCGGCCAGGAGAGCCGGTTTTGTCTTGCCCACAGGAACATTTTAATTAAACCCTAGTCTAGTCTTGTCTTGTCCATGGAGACTCGTCGAGGGCAGGCGGCTCCTTGTGTCGTGGAAGTGGAGGTGGTTGCTGAGGGACCTTGGGTGGGCCCCTGACTCCCTGTCAAGCCCAGAGGAAGCCTCAGCTTCCGAGCCTGTTCCTGTGGGCTGTCCTGTCTGTGTGTCTGGCCTGTCCTGTCCCTGTCCTGTCCCTGTCTGTAAAGCCCTGGAGGGCTATCCGGTTCCTGTCTTGTCTGTGTGTCTGGCCAGTGTCCATGTCTGTCCTGAGGGGCCTCCAGAGTGCCCCCCCCCCCCTGGTGGAACTGTTACGGCGCGAGTCGCGCCTTTCGGGAGGGGGGAGTACTGTCAGTCCTCTGTCGTGTGTGTCTTGTGTTCCCGCCCCTTGTGTCCTTATTTGGTCTTGTTCCTGTCCTTGTTAAGTGTGATTATTAGTTTAGTGTTGTCCAGCCGTGTTTTTGTAATTATCATTGATTGTCATGTGTATATTAGTTCCTGCCTGTTCAGTTAGTGTTTGTCTGGTCTACTCGTTATTCCCCGGTGTTCCTGTCGATGTCAACCTTGTCTTGTCCTGCCTTGATGTCACCATTAAAGACTGTTATTTTGAAGTTACTCCTCGTGTCCGTCTTCCTCGTCCCTCCCTGCTGTGTGCACCGTGACAACTTACTGTATGTGCTATTGTCCTACACCTACCCTATACCTAAACCTACCCCTTACAGGAGACTGTGCATTTCATCTTTCCCCAAAAAAACCTCACTCTGAGTGATTTATAAGCGTTTTGAAAAGTGGGGACATGGGTCAATGTCCTGAGATGTCACCTTCACCTTGTAATACCTGTGTCATACCTTTGTTATTATACAAATCTATGTCCTGACTTTTCACAAAAACGCACACACACACACACACACACACATGTTTGTATTTCTATACTTGTGAGGACTCTCATAGGCGTAATGGTTTTTATACTGTACTTACTGTATGTGGTATTGTCCTACACCAACCCTACCCCTAAACCTATCCCTTACAGGACACTTTTTGCATTTTTACATTTTGAGATAAACTTCATTCAGTATTTTTAATAATTTATTTGCCATTTGGCATGTCCTCACAAAGTCAAAAATGTCAGGTTTTACTATCCTTGTGAGGACATCTGGTCCTCACTCTGTGGGTCTTACAAGAACACACACACACACACACACACACACACACACACACACACACACACGTACAAATACTCTGGACTGATAAAAACAGTACTGATATCAGATCGATATTGACTTCTATTCTACATGCATGCTCAGATGTGCTTTAGATATATAATTTTTTTTTTATGTATTATTTATTGCCACTCAGGTCTTTTATAATGAAATAGCTCACTTATGAAGTTGAACTGTGTCCATTCACCCTTGCACACACACACAGGGTATATAATTGTGAATGGGGGTGGGGTGGCATTCTCTATTAATATAATAATTAGAACATAGTTAACATTATTAGCAATGCAAAGTAAAATAGTGGGTGAATTAAATCACTATTCGAATTCTTTAGTGTTTGCTGAGCAGAAATATAACACTTATACGAATGACCAATATAGCTAATTTGACTGATTGTTTAAAAGTAGGTGGAAAAAACTTTTGCTTGCTAATTCTGTGAAATCATTTTCATTAGGGAAAACATTATAAGCAAAAATGCTGTGTAATTGTCATTTTGTCTGTCATGCTGATGTGTCCTTGAATTCTCAATGAGTCACAGTACACTGTATCTTATCATGTCTATTGTAATGATTAACTGTAAACATTATCATTGGCCGGAAGATCATGATGTGAAAAAACAGACCTTATGAAAATACCTCTCTCATCTTGAGGAATTTGGAAGTTGTTTTTTTAGGCATAAACATTGCATGTATATTTTTGTTATATTTTTGTCTCTCTCTCTCTCTCTCTCTCTCTCTCTCTCTCTCTCTCTCTCTCTCTCTCTCTGTGTGTTTGCTTAACCAATTAGCAGTGCTCATGTTGTTAACTTGTTGTGACGTTTGTGGAATCCTGATCAGCTATGTGTGGATATACTGTAGATATGAAATACTTGGAGGAAGCACAAAAGACGGATAGCCTATTCTTAAACAATGACAAGCATAATACACATTTTACCCAAACATAACACTAACCACAGGCAGTTATCCTTTGTTTATCTTTTCTTAATGATGTTATGTGAAAGACAGGAAATGGCAGGAAACCCTACGCCCCTTACCCCACAGAAGCAGAAAGAGGGAAATGTGTCTCTCCCGCTGTGTGTCCCTCCTCCCCCTCCTCACATGTACATGACCACGGTGAATCTGGACTTTAGACTGGTGAGTAATGAAAAATTTCTTTTTGAAGAAGTGGGGAAAGGTTAAACTCATTTCTATACATTTATTCAGACAGGACGCTCTGAGACAACATTGTCACTTAGAGGAGCTCGAGGGAGCTGATGTGGAGGACGTCTCTTAGAGGATTATTTAATAGAAGACCAAAGTTAAAAATATTGATCAAGGTTTATGTGACTTATCCGTCAGAATTATAACTTTACAGCTTAGAGAATCAATATAAATTTATAGCGGAGAGAGTCAGCTGGTGTTCGTGTCCCGTGAAAGAAGAGCATTTTGCTGCTGGTCAGTTGTGATGGAAGAAACATGTCTGCTGCTCTAGAGGAATACTGCGGCTCCATTTTCTGGGTAAGTTCTGGCATTAATAAAACATTCCACTGTTTCATGGAGTTTCTAATTTTCATGTTTCTAAGTTCTGAATGATAATACAGTGGAATTTCATTATTTAACACAGTGCACCGTACTAAAGGGATATTGCAGGGTTCATATTCACAAAAAGTGACACCATGATATTGATGAACCTGCTCAGAGATAAATAATGTTCCTGGGACGAGTAACGATGACCATGCTTTATATTCTAAAGGGTTTAGAGTTGACATTTTTCAGTTTATAATCATTTTGTAAAATAAATTGCTAATGCCCATTACAACTGGTTCTGAGCAGTGTCAAAATATAGATTTGTTGTAAAATATTTTAAGAAACTGTAAATAGATTAAAGCTTATGTGAAATAATTGTAGATTAATTAATTTTAATGAAGGCGGTTTTATTAAACAAAAATGATGTGAATTTATATTTAAGAAGTGAATTTTATTACTGGAAGTGGATTAAGCTTAAAAATATAGCTGTAACAAGAAAAACAGATAAACAAAGAATTAAATAACGTGTAAATAATATAATCTGGTAATATAAATTCTGTGTGAATCAGACAAATGCCTCAAATTACTTTTTTAAAAGAAAGAAAGAAAGTCAAAATGAAACTCCATTTGATTCAGGGGCACAAAACAATTAAACGATTTTATCAAACATCACGGCAAATTTAAACTTATAACAGAATTAGACATGCAATGCTCAAAGATGTTTACTCAGATTCTTTAACATTATACTTTATGATCAAAAGATAAAGGCCAAATGTGAGTGACACCCAAAAATGGGATGATATCACAAATGACAAAAACACAAAGATGTAAACAACATTAAAACAAGATGTCCATTGGAACGGAAGGTCTAAACGAGCTAACGTCCTGCACCTACAGTTTGTAAAATAAATGACCTTTATAGGTAACTTCTGAAGAAAAAAATAAAATCTAAGTTCATGGTATTGTATTTTGATAATAATGAAATGACTTCAGTCATACAACTACTATAATCTATGTAATCATTAACAGTCTGACAGAGTCGGCAAAATCACGCTGACACACTGAGTCACGGTGAGACTGCAGATGAACTCCTGCCAATCTGTCCTTTCACTGACGTCATGCCATTCATCCAGTCTTCCTCACTCACTCGTGTGTGTGTGTGTGTGTGTGTCAGAATGCCTCGTACCTGCAGCGTCCAGACCCGGATCTGCCGATATGTGTGGAGCAAACGGTGCTGGTGTGGATTCCTTTAGCTTTTCTGTGGCTTTGCGCTCCGTGGCACTTCACGACTCTCTGTAAGAAACCAGCCAAAGCTCCGCTCTCAAAACTCTACATCTGCAAACAGGTGACGTTAATAATTCAACAACAGTCATTTAAAATATTACATCAGATGAACAGCAAGTACTGAAGTACTATATACAACATATAACACAGTATAAGTCACATTTAATAAAATGTTCAAATCAAAAACATTTTGCCTGCGTAGTATCAGCTCATCATTTCTGTGGACATCAGGAGACGGTTCTCAGTTCTGTTCTCAGCTGTTTCACTCAGATGCCACAATATAGACAAAAATTTGATCACAACCTCTGTTTCATGCTGACTTTAAAGGAGAGTCCACCCAAAAATATTAATTACGTCTTACCCTCGTTGAGCCAAATTCTCCGCATGATGGTTAGAGTCCAGTGTCACTGTATGGACATACTTCAAAATATTTTCTTTTGTATTCCATAGAAAAGAGAAATGCACAAAGATTTGAAATGACTGAGTCAGTCGTGAGATTTTAGAAATTCTGGATGAAATATTCCTTTAGGTTTGGCTAGTCTGATATCTGATTTTTTACTAAATGAGTAGTTACTGTGTTACTTCACATAGCAGTGCAAGTCATATGTATGACTAGATAATAATTAGTGATTTGTAATAAATCAGTTACTTCTTCCTTTTAAAGTAGCCAATAGTAAATAAAGATTTCAGATTTTAAAGATTTTTATAATTTAATCAAAACCCAAAAATAAAGTTGGTAACAATTTACTTATATATGACCCTGGAGCACAAAACCAGTTTTAAATAGCTGGGGTATATTTGTAGCAATAGCCAAAAATACATTATATGGGTCAAAATTATAGATTTTTCTTTATGCCAAAAATCATTAGGATATTAAGTAAAGTTCATGTTAAATGAAGATATTTAGTAAATTTCTTACTGTAAATGTATCAAAACTTAATTTTTGATTAGTAATATGCATTGCTAAGAACTTCATTTGAACAACTTTAAAGGTGTTTTTCTCAATATTTTGATTTTTTTGCTCCCTCAGATTCCAGATTTTCAAATAGTTGTATCTCAGACAAATATTGTCCGATCCTAACAAACCATACATCAATGGAAAGATTATTTATTCAGCTTTCAGATGTTGTATGAATCTCAATTTCGAAAAATTGACACTTAAGACTGGTTTTGTCATTCAGGGTCACATATGTCTTTATGTATAATGCATTATAAAGGGTTATTAAAAGCTATAATGCTTTATAATTATTCATAATATGTGCTGTAATACATTATATCTTGTTGTAAATAATTATAACTGAATATAAAATGCATAGTGTAACAATGAATTGTTAAGCGTTATGATGTATTAACTATGGTTACAATTCTTCACGAGATTGTACAATGCATTATAAGGTGCATTGCAAGGCATAATTAATGTATTATAACTACTGTTATAATGCATTATACATAAAGGCTTTATATACTGTCTTTAGTAGTGTTTTGAAACTGTTTGTCTGATTGATTAGCACTCTCATATGCTCACATTGTTGCTGTTGTGCAAAAGGTTGTGGCTGGCCTGCTGCTTCTGACGGCGGTAGCGGAGCTGGCGCTCACTCTCGGGGAGGATTATGGGCCGTCGAGTGATTCCACAGCTCAGAAACATCCAGCGGTGCTCTACACCAATCCGGTTCTGTTCGCCGTCTCATGGGTAACGTTCATAAGCATTTAATTAATAAACCGTGTAAAGAGTTAAGATCACTCAGTAAATAATTGAAGATGTTGATGTGTTGAGTGGTTTGTGTTTGTGTAGATAGTTGTGATGCTGTGCCAGGAGTGTGTGCGGCGCAGACCGAGATCTGTGGACTCCGGGAGTCTCTTTGTGTTCTGGCTGCTTCAGTTGTTGTGCGCCGTCTTCCAGTTCCAGACCTTACTGAGAGACGCACTGAACAAGGTACTGACACCAGCACTCACAGCTCCATGTGCATATCGCTTGCATGTCCGTACTGGACAAAATGATCAACACGATTAAACTTTGTTGGTAAACTTGCTGCACACAATCTACTCCATGCCTTCTTCATCTGATTGACACTTTAGAGTTTTTATCCAGTCAAAGGTCTTTTAGTGTAATTGCACAAATGTCCTCCTTCAGCTCGAGCTTCACGTGTCTTTTTGCTGTCAAAAGTAAGCGTCAGAATAACTGCAGTCATATTTCCAGATGAACACTTACTGGACTGAAACAGCTCAGCTTTACTTGATTCTCCATCAATCATTTTGTAGAAACATCAGTGCGTCTCAAATCTGATCATCAGGATCTTTTGAGGAACTTTACTTTCACTGTTCCTCAGCGGAGGAATGATCTTCATCTCACATCTTCTGAGGAGCATTTATTTCTTCTTCTCTCCATCAGCATTGCGTTATATGTTTGGATCATTTCAATCTTATCTTACTAAGACATATTATTGGCGATATAGAGCGACCGCTGATATTTAGATCGTTTTATGTCAGTATCAGCTGTACTGTATATATAGATCTCATTGATTTACATTAAGCATCAGAATTTCAGCAAATAAATATCAGCACTTGCACCAAATTGCATATATCTGCCCTGTTTGAGTGACTGAATAAACTTGAGCTGTATTTTTATCCATATTCTCACTAGATCAGATTATATGAGCCATAAAAGCCTGATGCATCATATATTTGATACTCAACAGAAAACACTTATGAAAGCTTTTTAGAAAAAAAAGAAAGAAAAGAAAAGAAATCACCACAAGACAACAGGCAACTATTATATGTACCCACTTTTATATGCATACATAAAGTAAACTAACAGTTTGGTTCACTGTTTATATCTTTGTCAAATGTAAATTGCAATAAACTGCTCAGCGTGGACTGTACGTTTTAAAGTATTACAAACATTATGAATTTCTGTAAATCCACTTTAAAACAATATGTATTCTGAAAAGAGATACAGTAATTAAAACTGACTTTCTGATTTCTGAAAACTGATTTCAAGTGTTATAAACTGACATTTGTTAATGTATAATGAACACCATGAGCGAGCAATGAACAATTGTATATCTATAAATGAAGATATCATTGTTCATTGTTTATGCATAACAGATGTGTGACTGCATGTAATGCATGAAGTAATGTCACTGAACAGAATGCTATTGCACAGTGTTGCTGAAATAATCATGTATTTGACATGTTTCTCAGGAAGAAATCGATGATCTTCCGCGGTTCTGTCTGTTCTACATCAGCTATGGACTGCAGCTGATCGCTTTGGTCTTATCAGCCATCGCTGATGTTTCACCTGAAGTTAAAAGAATTTCAAAGATGGTATGGAAAGCGTGAGAAATCTTACATGTAATGTCACTTAAGCATTCAGTGAATGTATATTTGTCAACTTTACTGTCTTCTCTAATATATTGCAGAATCCGGAAGCCAAAGCAACATTTCTCAGCAGAATCACCTTTAACTGGTTCAACAGGTGGATCTGAGTTTACTTCTGTTCCTCATTTTGCATTTCTGTCGTCTGTCTTTTTTTTCTTCTTTTTACTGATTAGACCATCTGCTGATGACTTTCTGCATGTCACTGTTGTGTCTGTCCAGTACAAGTCCTATACTGTATGTGCAATGTATTGGTCTTTCATATGCATGATGCTCCTGTGAATCTTGTTCCTCAGCATGGTAATCAAAGGCTTTAAGAGGCCTCTGGTTCAGGAGGACATGTGGGATCTGAATGAGAAGGACTCCACTCAGGCAATCTGTCAGGAGTTTGAGGACGTTATGGCGAAAGAGCTGAAAAAAGCCCGCAGCAGCCTGCAGAAGAAACAAAATAAACAAAAGACTAAAAATGATCATCAGAAAGGCTTGGCCAAGGGAGTCAGTCAGGACGTTCTAGTTATGGTAAGACAATCATCTTCCATAGTTTCTAAAGTAGAATAATTAGTGTATAAACACTTCTCAGTCTTAGGGTATGATCAATTTGCAACATACTGAAAAAAACAATACATTGTTCTTACAGTCAAACAAAATAATTTCTCAAATTATGGTTATGATTTGGTTCAAATCTTACATTTTGATTTAATACTATTCAAAATTATTTCCTTTCACAAAGACAAAAACATGCTTACAGAGTAAGTTTACTTAATATAAACACATGATATCACTGAAAAAGTGTGTTGGATTCGCATGGTTTAATCCCATATATGGACCAATGAAACAATTAAATAACACAAACATACTTTTTCACGTAAATTCAACATCATCGAATTGAGTTATTTGGACGTGACCAAATTAATTAGGTTAATCTCCAACTGATTTAATATGATTCCCTGACAGGATTTTATTAATTCAATTTTTTCAGCTTAATCAGTATTTTCTGTAGACATAAACCAAAATGTTACTAAATGCAAGTCAGTTTAATAATTTGGCCTTTTACGACTTATTTTCACCTTAAAAAATAATTAGCTATAATAATACAATTTTCACTTCAAGATAAAGCTGAAAACATTTTGTTAGTCAATGTTTAATTTAATGTTTAAAAGACAACTTCATATGCGTAATATTTGTTGCACTGTAAATTTGAATGTTAACGTTACTTGCTATCTTAGAAACTTAACGTTCAAGTAATGTTATTTTCTTTCAGACAAACTAAACAAAACAGATTTAAAACCAGAAACCATCATTTTCAATTAAACCAATATAAAATTGCTCTTTAAATTTCACTTTTTGTGTAATATGTAAATTAGATTTTTTGAATCTAAGGACCAAACACTGACTGATGTGCTCACAATATTTTAATATACAATTAGGAGGAGACAGGAAAGAAGAAAGAAAAGAAGAAGAAGAAAAAGGATTCTGAAACCGACTATCCTAATTCCTGGCTGGTTCCCACCATTGCTAAAACCTTCAAAGGTGTGCTTTTAGAGTCGGCCCTCTACAAACTGATACAAGACCTTCTGGCATTTGCAAGCCCACAACTTCTCAAGTAAGTGTCCTTCTGCGTTCATTTCATTAACAATTTTTTTTCTTGTACCACGAAAGTAGTTTTTGTAGTTGCTGCTTCTCAGGCATATGGTCTGCAAAAAGACCTCAGTTATTACCCCTGCAAACAAGCCTGCGGTGGCACTTTACCTAAGGGCCTCTAGCAGGCTGCCAGCGCAGGGCCTTTGAGACTTTGCTCATTGGCAAAACGTTGACCCTTTAGCGCTGGCTCTGCATGAGCAGCCCTAATTTGGCCCACATAAGGCCCACACTATTAATCTAACAATACACTTTAAATACTTTTCAGCTAATATAACTTAAGTCTTTGGGAAAAACAGTTATTATACATCTGAAATAGATGTAGTCACCACATAACTAATGTCGGTATTGTCAAAAATGTACAGTAGTCAAAGGGATTTCAAATCAATGAATTTATTAAATCCAAAATAGAAAACATTCAGTTCAGCTAATTTAACACTCTGAAAGGGACTACATATTATCTATACAAATATAAAAATACTACAAATTAACATAAAAATAAAAAAATACCAAATTATTACTTTGACCTCTGCTGAAAATATGTTTGGATGTGCTAAAGTATTCATCGGCAAAGCTCAATCTTCCCCCGAGGTCTCTCAACTAGTCAGCAGACGGTGGTAGCGCTCCTTTCGTCCACCCACTCTCTCTTGAATTCCACAACCACACCTTTATCTCACACTCAACTTCAGAATCAGGAGGACTTGGCTGAAAGGGGCATTTTTATACAGCCTCTGAAAAGCAAATCGGCCTATATCAGGGATCCTCAAATCTGGCTCATGATCAACTTTGATCAAACTCACCCACCTGCAGTGTTGTGGGTAACGCATTACAAGTAACGCGAGTTACGTAATAATATTACTTTTTTCAAGTAACTAGTAAAGTAACGCCAGTTACTTTTTTCCCCATTTATTGACTGACAGTGCACTGTGTGAACATGATGTTACTGTAGTTCTAGACTAAATGTGATTGTGCATTAATTCATCTCACTCACAAAAAAAAAAACCCACTGATTTAGTATTGTAACCGATGTCTTTGATGCTGACCTTTGATGATCCAGTTCAACCATACTAATAAGCAAAAATGACTTTAGATTAGTTTTTTTTATTGCTGAAGAGTGTTGACCCTTCTTCTCCTGTGTTCTACTGTACAGACGTGAATTTATTTTTCCTGCAGCCTGAGGTTTATTCATTACACTCTTTGGTGTGAAAGGGCTTTTACATTTGCTATAAATGGAACTTCTTGTATTAAAAATAATCAAGCCCTTCTCATATTTAAAAAGCAACGCGAAAGTAACGCAAAAGTAACGTAACACATTACTTTCCATAAAAAGTAACTAAGTAACGTAATTAGTTACTTTTTTAGGGAGTAACGCAATATTGTAATGCATTACTTTTGATTGTAACTTTCCCCAACACTGCCCACCTGTAATTTTTTATGATCCTGAAGACACTGATTAGCATGCTCAGGTGTGTTTGATTAGGGTTAGAGCTAAACTCTGCAGGAAAGTGGATCTCACGAGCCAGATTTGAGGATCCCTGGCCTATATGAAACAGCAGGTTTTGAACGTGTCTTTTGGCTTGAGCCATTGCAGTTCAGTTGAGTGACAGTTAATGTTAGTATTCTCCCAGTTGCATTACAGGGTTGCCTACACAAAACCTGCATGGGCCCAAAGGTACAAAAGTTGCTCTGGGCCCGAACGGGTTGGCCCACACTGGGCCATCATTGGATTAATGTGGGCAGTGCCATCAGTGTTGCCAGATTGGATGGACGATTTCCAGCCCAAAAGCTCACAAAAACCCACCCAAAACTTTAACTGTCAAAATAATGTGATAGAATGTAAATCAAGGTTGATAAGAACCATTTTTAACTCCTTATAACGAAATAATGATGACAAAATAATATAAATATAATGCTAGATAAATTTCCCATGGATCAAATCAGGGCAAATAAATGAAAGAGAACTACCAAATATGATTAAAATATGCAAGCAGACTCTCACGAATCTGGTCTACGAACTTCCGCTCACTCACCACCAGAGGTCACTCGCTCACCACGTTGACTCTCACACCATACATCACACTGGACTGCATTTCCCATCACCCATTGCACTGACGACACACACAGCTGACTGCCCTAATCACACGCACACCTTATCCTACGCACACACTGATTACATGCCTTACATAAACCCTGGACTTCCTCTTCCTCCCTGCCAAGTATTGTATGCGCTTATCACTCCCCTAGCTTTAGTTACTCTACAGAGCCCTGTTAGTTTTCCTAGTCTTGCCTTGCCTGTTTTGGATTGTGTTTTCCCCTGCCTGGATTATCGCTTCATACCTGGATTATCTCTCTGGTTTACCACGTCTCTTCTCAATAAAAGCTTGCATATGGATCCGCACGTCTCACGTCTCGTCAGTCCCGTAACACAGACACTGACAAAACGGCAATCAAGAAATTAACCGATACCCTCGAAAAACACATGCATCAATTTCAATGTCAGCAGTCAGAATTTAAATGCAAAAAAAGTGCCCAATAGTGATCAGAATAAGCAATGTAATTATAGATATTTCACACTCATTCATGCACACATCATCACAGTCAAAACTGTGTCACTCTGTATGATAATCCGACAATAAAACAAATTTAACAACAATAATTCTCTTACTTTCATGTCGCTCTATAATTTCACACAGAACTAATCTTTCGTGGAGTTCATACTGAACATAATACAGAACTTTGCACAGTCAAAACTAACAATCTGGACCATTTAAAAGATAAAAGACAGGATCGTATAGAATAGATTTTGATTAAATAATTGAACTGTGCTCTGATTTCGGAGTTGCAGTGATATAGCCTTCATGTCATCTCCCTCAACAGGTGTAATTCACGTTTTGAGAGTTAAAACACTCTCCACTCTTTACCATTGAACTTATACTCAATTATGATCACTTATACAGTTATACATTCAAAATCAGATCCGTTATCGCGCTAAAAACCAGTCACTCATGAATCATCTCGTCTGTCTGCTGATCCCTAGTGATTGGTTAAAAGTGCGGCCGCGACGTCAACATCAGCACCAGATACTATTGTGTGTGTGCGTTTAGTAACGTTGTGATGACTGATTGGATGCATGCCGTAGTCTATATGCACACTTGGGCTTGTTTGTTAACCAATTAGCCTATAAAATTTATATGTTTTGAAAACCGACAAACTGACCAAAAACCCACCCAAATTTTGTCCAAGCCAATATTTACCCGCACAATCAAATTCAAACCCGTCCAATCTGGCAACACTGGTCCTATAGTGAGAGCTGCTCACTGTGAGCCCAAAGCTGTGGGCCTCGTCTGGGTAAGCCAGCACTGGGCTTGTTTAGGTTTGGTGTGGGCTGGCTCTAGCCCACTGTGCCTGCAAAAAGCCAGCAAGGGTCCCGCAGGGGCATGTTTGCAGGGTATCCTATTAGTTCTTTATGTGGTGTTTCTGAAACTGCTGAACTGCTTACCAATGTGTGCTGTGGCTTGTCACAGGTTAATGATCTCCTTCACTCAGGACAAAACGAGTCACGTATGGACTGGTTACCTGTACGCCGTGCTGCTTTTGGTGGTGGCTGTTTTACAGTCGGTTGTCCTACAACAGTATTTCCAGAGATGTTTTATCTTGGGTATGAAAGTACGCACAGCTCTCATGGCTGCCGTTTATAAGAAGGTACATCTGCTGTAATGTTAACCTTTATTATTATATATCATAGCCAGTGGATGATGTTGTGATGACTCATTATACTGGTTCCTCTCAGGCATTAGTCGTGTCTAACGACTCTAGGAAAGAGTCGACCGCTGGAGAGATAGTCAACCTGATGTCAGCGGACGCCCAGAGATTTAACGACGTCACCAACTTCATCCATTTGCTTTGGTCGTGTCCGCTGCAGATCGCTCTGTCCATCGCGTTCCTCTGGATTGAGCTGGGTCCCTCTGTCCTGGCCGGTCTGTTGTCCATGGTGCTGATGGTGCCCATCAATGGCTGGCTGGCCACTAAATCCAGGGGCTTCCAGGTGACTCGGTTTGCTTCGTAAAGCATTTCTCTTGTAAAAGAGTTATCTGGTTACAAAAGAAATATAAAACACTGCATCAACATCCACTAAGGGCAACATGTTTTGTTTTTTTTCAGGTGGAAAACATGAAATTTAAAGACACGCGCATGAAAATTGTGAATGACATATTGAATGGAATCAAAGTAAGTGGTTTCTTGCACTCCTCTCAGGAAAAAAAGGTACAAAAGCGGTCACTGAGGTGGTACCCTTTCAAAAGGTACACATTTGTACCTTATTTACCCCTCAAGGGTGCATTTTAGTACTTTAAAGGTACATATGTACCATGAAGGTACTAATATTAACAGAGCTGGGTAGTAACTGATTACATGTAATCTGGATTACGTAATCAGATTTAAAAAAAAAAGTATTTGTAAATAGATACTCATAATCAGACTACAGTTACTTTTTATTAATTACATGTTATGTACACAATAGAAATAAATTATTCATAATTATTGATTCTCATCTTTTTCATCTTTTCAATTTGCGAAAATAGAAAATAGAAAATAGCCTACCATTTATACACACTCAGAAAGTCTTCCAGTTTTGTGGAAGACAACATTTGACCAATGGATTTACAAAAATCATTTCACGTTTAAGAAGCGTTTCAATATCGCATCAACTACTGATGAACACATTAATTTTTACTTGAATTATCAATCAGTAAGTTATTTAACCATGTGTTTCTATGTCTTTGGAAGGCTTTTTTCTTTCAAACACATTACAATCCACAAATTTGCAAACTGTTTAGTCATCTGATCCTCTTTCACCTAATATATTTACTTGAAGTACCCCTGAGATTTTAAAATAAATCACATTTGCATGTTCATGGTTCTCTAACATTGGTTAATGGTCACATGACATGCAGGTAAACAAATAAAATATTTCATTTTTGATAGTAAGTGTTTTATTTTGATTGATTTTAAAATGACTTATTTTGATTTAACATTTTTCATGATTTAATTAATAGCTTTTCATTAAACTCACAAACCCCCTGCAGTTCCTTCACAAACCCCAGTTTGGGAAACCTTGACATAATGTAATGTTTAACACACTTCATGTTGTCGAAAACAACAAATGGAATATATTTTCTTAATCTTTGCATTTTTATATCAAGTCAGGTGGTAAAAGATTATCCTATTTACATAATTGTGATAAATGAGTTAGGTCAAAAGTAATCTAAAAGTAAAGTTTGATTATATTACCTAAAATTTGTAATGCAAAGGATTACGTTACTAACTACAATTTTTGTCATTTGGAATCATTACAATTTGTAAATTAATCTACCCAGCTCTGCATATTAGTACCTTTCGAAAAGGTACCGTCCCAGTAACACCTTTTGTACCTTTTTGGAGAATGTAACATATATTTTCATTTTCAGTCCAGTCAAATGAGAATATGAAATCTTGGTTTGTTTGCGTCTCTGCACATTCGTCACCTTTTCATAACTTGTGTGCTAGGTTCTGAAGTATTACGCCTGGGAATCATCTTTTGAGGCTCAGGTTCAGGAGATTCGAGAGAAGGAGCTGAAGGTGATGAGGAAGTTTGCCTACCTCTCATCGGTCTCCACCTTCATATTTTCTTGTGCTCCAGCTATTGTGAGTATAACAATGTTTTGTTGTTTCTTCAAAATATTTAATGCAACTAGTTGCTAAAGAGTATTCAGAAACAGATTGAAGTCTAAAACTCATCCCATTGTGTATTTTTGACTAAAACTGAAATGTGTTGAATGCTTGAAAAGAGAAATATATCTCAAATGCACATTTCAATTAGTTTTATTTTGTAGTCATTTTCTTGTCTACTAAACTATTGTTGCTTGTTTGTGAGGTCTGGCCACAGATGGAGCTCATATGTCTTATTGTCTTCAGGTGTCTCTGGTGACCTTTGCTGTGTTTGTGTCTGTGAGTCCCAATAACATCCTGGATGCAGAGAAAGCTTTTACCTCCATCTCCCTCTTTAACATACTGCGCTTCCCACTCGCCATGCTTCCACAGCTGATTTCCATCATGGTTCAGGTATTACAATAAATACATTGTTTCATATTTATATTGTTATTTATATTGAAGCATTTCATTGCTACCTTTCAGTCATATTAAAAACTATTACTGAAGTAGTAAGAAATTTGTACTCTCTGTACTTTGTTTAGACCGCTGTTTCTAAGAAAAGACTCGAGAAATTTCTGAGTGGCGACGATCTGGACACAATGGCAGTAATGCGTGACGACAGCCACAGTAAGAACTCATTATGTAATTTCCTAAGAGATTTTTAGACGAACTTGAGAACAAACTTCTATAAGATTTTTAGATGAGCTGATTTCAAATTGTTTTAGAAAAGCTGAATTCATCTGATGAACTCATTAATGTTTGCTGTTTTTACTAGTCATTTAACATACTTCAAAGAACATACTTCAGTCCACTTCAGAGCAACAACAGTAGTTTAGTATGAAATCTGAGAGAGTTGATCAGTGTTCTCATAATTTGCTGAATTAGCTGCCGCCGTGAGCATGACTGACGGCACATATGCCTGGGAAAGAGACACAGAACCAGTTCTGAAAAAGTAAGATTTGCCCTGTTTCACTACAACATTATAATATCATATTTTTTACACTGTTACAGTATACAACAGATTCCACAATGAGTATAACTGTTATTTAGTATCACTTCTGTCATCGGCTGTGTGTTTGCATGTGTGTGTGTGTGTGTGTGTGTGTGTGTGTGTGTTCTGTCCAGTAGTTTTTAACCAGTGATTATGTTGTTCAGCGTCTCTCTGGACATTAAACCGGGTCGTCTGGTGGCAGTGGTCGGGGCTGTAGGGTCTGGAAAGACGTCGCTGATATCCGCTCTGCTGGGAGAACTGCACAGTCTCAAGGGTCGCATTAATATCAAAGTAATCAATCAGATCTTATTATGAAAAGTGTTTTTGCCTACTTTCAGATTCAGTCCTCTACTTGAACATTATGTACTGTCTGGACCTTTAATTACATATCTCTCATTCTCTCTCAGGGGTCTGTAGCGTATGTGCCGCAGCAGGCCTGGATTCAGAACGCCACTCTGAAGGACAACATCTTGTTCGGCTCTAATCTGGATGAGGAGCGTTACCTGTCTGTGTTGGACGCGTGTGCGCTCGGGCCAGACCTGGATCTTCTGCCAGGAAGAGATCAAACTGAGATTGGAGAGAAGGTAAAGTGTGTGATATGGGTGGGCAATATACCAGTAGACACGATTAACCAGCAGAAATTTGTCATCAGTAGAGATTTTGGACTAGAGATTTTTGTCTCTACTATGGTTAAATGCTCACTTGACGTTGCTGTGCTGTGTGGTTGCAAAAACTTATCTTTTGCAAAAAACAAGTGATTTTAACCCATTGCAATGCAAACAGCAGCGAAAGGGAACTCATTTGGCCATATGTGCATGCTGTCTGAGAGACTGTTTCTGAGCGTTTCCGCACACACATGAAGACGGTGGAGTATTGAACGGAGTTGTTTTTGCTGATTTATAGGCCTTGAATGGTTAAATACACACTTGTATGTGGCAAAATGCCCATCTTTTCCAAGTGTCCTTGTAAACACAGTAATGTAGGTCTTAAAAGTGAAAGCAAACAGCTGAGAAAGAAAACACATGTGTAACAGTATATTGGATCCGGGCAGCTCTTAAAGTGACAGCAGTCTCCTACTGTCATTCATGTTAATAAAACAACAAAAGAGAGAAAATCTCTCACTGCTCTTGACTGAATCACTTTTGTAACTTTAATAAAAAAAAAGTCCTATTGCTTGTAATTAGTTTTCTTTTAATATTTAATTGCTGACTGTTTACTTGTCTTCAGTGACCATGAGTTTTGTTTTGTTTTTTACTTTTATTAATTTTATTTATTTATTTTTTAATTTTTTATCTAGTGACAGGAATTACGAAATTTCTATGGTTTCAAAAATGTTGATATCATAAAGACCTTATTTAAAGTAAAAAATAACTAAATTACTCATATCATGATATAAGATTTTGGTCATATCTCCCACCCCTAGCGTGTGACATGTTGATGATAAAAGGGTTCCCCCTTTTTATGATGATTTGTCTCTATAGAGCAGTGGTTCCCAACCATTTGTCCTTGAATACATTTAAGAAGACCTGAGAACGGTGAACATAAGGCCACAGTTTACATATTTATTCGCAGATCCAAGCATGGAGATATGGGCATCTTACCAGGAGCATAGAAAAAAAGAAACTGAAATACAGTGGTGTGACTCATCTGTTTCAGATCTTTGAGTGATGGGTTCAATTATTTGATTAGGAAGAGTTCAGAGACATGTAGTGCTAGTGTGCCTGCAGGAACAGGGTTGGGAAACACTGCTCATTGAATCTTTCATTTTTCATGTGCTGTATCACAGGGCATCAATCTGAGCGGGGGACAGAAACAGAGGGTGAGTCTGGCCAGGGCGGTCTACAGCTCCGCAGACGTGTACCTTCTGGATGACCCACTGTCTGCTGTAGACTCACATGTGGGAAAACATCTATTTGAGAAGGTGATCGGACCCAAAGGACTGCTCAAAGACAAGGTAGGAGACTAAAGGCAATACTCTTTCTACACTAAAAAGCTTAAAATTTTTTACCAGTTTTATGCTCATTATGCCGTTTCATTTTAATATCGTATCAGAATATCTTTAGGTTGGCTTCTCAACTGATCTCAAACATAGACTGACCTCTTATGAAAATACAAAGCTCAATCGCTAAACAAAGAATATTTTCAGCTTCCCCATAAATTCCTCCTCTGCTTTTCTGTAATAATTTTATATTAAATCAAATACATTGCTCTGTTTTGTCCACTTCTCTTTCTCTGTAGACTTGTATCCTGGTAACACATGGAATCAGCTTCTTGCCGTATGTAGATGAGATCGTTGTATTGGTAAATGGGGTGGTGTCCGAGGTAGGATCATACAACGGTCTTCGAGCCAGTAAAGGAGCTTTCTCTGAATTCCTGGAAATGTACGGCAAAGAAGAAAGCAGGAATGCTGATGCCAGAAAAGGTTTGTCTCCCATCTGACATTTGCACTTTCTTCTGAGTTTCAAATATTGTCCTAAATTTGAACACATTCTGAAAGCTTTATTGAGGTGCTTGCGAGGTCTGCATGCTTCAGCTGCTAAAGTGTGGGTTTCTTTCTTTTTCTCTTGGTTGCTTTATTTCTTGGTGCAAGTTGCCTTTCCTTATGCTGTTCTGGTTGTTAATGCCTAAAACCGTCAACTGGCAACCAAAATCAACAGAGATATTTACCTTACTGAAGAAAACACACACTTAGGTGGGGTTTATGGGTGTTGTGTTTTTATTCATCTTGATTTCTCAAAAGTTTCTTCATGGCTTGACTTTTGCTCTGATATGCGGTGTGCCTTTCCAAATCATGGCCAACCAAATGAATTTGAAGGCTGCAATTCAGTTGGCTACTAAATAGTGAAAATAATTGTGCTATACTATTGTAAAAAATAAATAAATAGTTTATTTTTAATGAAGACAGCTCTTAAATTCACACAATTGCATTCACAGTATGCATTTACAAATCTGAAGGTGAAATGGTAACAATATCCTCTATCGTAGGTGATTGGTTGTGTCCATTATTAATCAAAAAAGCATCCAGGGATCAGCACTATGAAAATTCACTGGAAATAGTAGACCATTCGGGCACCTTTGGCATACTCTTTTCAATATACCATGACCTACAGTATGATCTCTAAAACATTGCATAGTAATAAATAAGCCTATACTTGAAAATGTACAGTTTTGAAGTATGTTTGCGTATCTGCTAAAATCAAAACATGTGCACTCTGCACACATAAATTAACTTGATTTGTTGTTCTCATTGTTCAAAAAGCATCAGCTCAGGAGTCAGAGTACGAGCAGATTGAAACGCTGCCAGAGGGTTTGGAGCCACAGGCCGATGGCTCTCCTGAGGACATTGTCTCAAGCACACTAAAGAGAGAAAACAGCCTGCGCCACAGCCAGCGGCACAGCAAACAAAATGGAAGGTAAAATCGACAAACCAGACTAATATTCAACATGTCAGAAGAACATAATATATAAATATATAAAAATGAATAATGCGCATTCTGAATGAAAATCACGTTGAGTGGCTTCATTGCAGGAGTGCATTTTTGTAATCACCAAGACTGTTTTATTTCTATTTCTTGTCTTTAGTGTGATAGTGAGGAAAAACAGCTCTGTTCGATCCAAAAAAGACTCCGGCGATAAGAAGGGACAACGACTGATTGAGAAAGAGGCGATGGAGACAGGAAGGGTACATAATAGTAACTAAATGCAGTTTTGTTATTCCATGTTTTGTTTTCCATTTTTCCCTCACTAATTTTGTGAAAACTATTTTTTGATCCAAATACTAGGTGAAATTCTCAGTGTATCTTCAGTATCTGAGGTCTATGGGCTGGTGTTTCATCACCTGGAGTTTTCTGTTCTACTTCATCCAGAATGTGGCCATCATTGGTCAAAACCTGTGGCTCAGTGACTGGACTGAGGATTCTGTAGAATATTTCAACACAACCTACCCAGCTCATATTAGAGACATGAGAATAGGTGTCTTCGGAGCCCTGGGACTGGCACAAGGTATGAGCAGAAAGAGGTTTAAGAAATACTTTCCCAAAAAGAATGAAATAGAGGACAACCTGATATTTTTTAAATGTGATATAGTTATGTATGTGTAAAGAGTAGTTTAGTCATGAAAACTGACAGAATAAATGTTAAAGTATTCATACAGCTGCAAGCAGTAATGATGAGGTCGATGAGTGCCTCTAGAAAAACAATGTGATTTGGGTCAATGTAGGAGGACTGTTTCAAAGTCTGATTTAAGTGCTATAAGCTTCTGATACTGTGACCATGAAAAACAATAGCCCTTGTGACTCCAATTTGATCCAAATTTTAAAAAAAATGCACCCACATTAAATCCAAAATACCTGACTTAGTGTTTGGCACAGATTTAATGACTCTAATTTTGAAAGGTGTCCGACTTGAATAGTACAATATATGTGCTGAGTTTGGTGACTGTAGATCAGAATGCGGTTCTACAAAACCCCCCTTTCACACTTCTGAGCTTCTCCGTATGCCTAAGGCCAATGATATATGTGCCAAATTTCATGAAATGTTAAACATGCGAAGAACTTCAAAAACACCTGAAATACCAAAATATGTCTTTGGAATTGAATAGTGGTTGGAAAAAGAATGGACAAATATACAACAGCTCGCGAATGAATGGATATGCAGTATGACATTGTTATTCTCAGAGAACTTTGTGAGACCAGTCTTGATGACGATTCAACAAAGACTTGAATGGAGCATCAGGGAAAGTGTAATCTTGAGAAACGAGAACTCCTGAGAAGTGAGGACTCGTTTGTTTGTTCATCATAGGTTTTTAGCCTTTTTTGGCTAGTCCATCCACAGAGTGTTTCACCCACACATTGTGTTAGGGTACCATGTTAGCCACATTCTCTTGTATTAATTAGCATGGTCATGTGATTCCAGACTTTTCTACAGGGTATAGTCAATAATTTGGATCTGATTCAGGAAAACAGTCCTTGTGGAATTTAGAGAGTAAGATGAAGAAAGGTGATTTCTGTGTCCTCAGGAGGGGAGGTCAAAACTCTCACTCTGTGCTTTAGTTCTTTGTCTAAAAATAGTGAATACCTTTCATTTCACAGGGAAAAAGTGGTAGACAGCATATGGACGTTCCTTTGTCACTAAGTCATGGTATATCTTTCTCCGTCAGGTTTTCTGGTGTTTTTTGGCACTATACTCCTAGCTGATGGATCCATTCATGCATCCAGGACTCTACACACAAATCTGCTGTCTAATATTCTCAAAGTACCCATGGTGTTCTTTGATACCACACCTTCAGGACGAATAGTCAATCGTTTTGCCAAGGTATAGATGGGCCTAATTTCCCTGCTGAAAAAAAAACTATAGAACCCTGCCCAAAACACAATAGAAAATGTAATGGTTTTAATGGAAACTAAAATGGTGTCTACTGGTATGTGATGGATTCTATTGGTGGGATGTTAAATCCTATTGGAAAAATGCCCAAAACACACTACAAAAATGAATTTTGTAATGGTTTTACTGGAAAAAAGCTAATGGTTTATAATGGTATTTTAATGGAAACCATTAGAATTTCTGTGATGGTTTCTATTGGGCTTCTATTGGTTTTTTTTTGGTTTTTTTTAGCAGGGTTAACACTTGATATTGAACAAGATTGTTGCTCTAAAGCCTAAACAAAAATCTACTTACTAATTGTAACAAGTTGTAGCTTATAATTAGTATAGTATATTGTGCAGTATGAAATATGGACTACAAATATACAATATAAGATTTTTTTTGGACGATTGTTGTACTTTGCCTGTTCTTAAACTGAAATTATTTTTTCAATTTGGCTTCCATTTAGGATATATTTACAGTGGATGAGATGATCCCGATGTCCTTCAGATCCTGGATTCTCTGTCTTCTTGGAGTTCTAGGAACCTTGTTCGTTATCTGTCTGGCTACTCCAATCTTCACCGCAGTTGTTGTACCAATGGCTGTTGTCTACTACTTTGTCCAGGTAACACAGCTACCAGTAATGTACTCTGTATGGACAATAGGTTTCTAAAAACATTGCAACAAGTTTCTCTTACATACGGTATTGAATTAGAATCAGCCATTTAAGTGAAAGAATTCAAATTTATCCTGCTGCTGTCCAGTCATTTTGTATAAACCTTCTTCCTGTATTTTAGAGGTTCTATGTTGCTACATCCAGGCAACTCAGACGACTAGACTCTGTATCTCGATCTCCCATATATTCACACTTTGGAGAAACGGTATCAGGCCTCTCTGTGATAAGAGCATATGGACACCAGCAACGTTTCCTAAAGCAAAATGAGGACACCATTGATCAGAATCTCAAAAGTGTCTATCCTTGGATTGTTTCTAATAGGTCAGCATTGGCACTCTACATCAAGCTTTTTGTCATGCGATACATCGGTTTTTGCATCATAATCACTTAATGTTGCTTGTTGGGTTTCAGGTGGTTGGCCATGCGTTTAGAGTCTCTGGGGAATCTGGTGGTGTTTTTTGCAGCTTTGCTTGCTGTGATCTCTCGTGACTCTTTGAATAGTGGACTGGTTGGATTGTCCATCTCATACGCCTTAAATGTAAGTTTTTGATTTTTAGGTACTTGTGATAGTCAAATAACCTTAAGTGTGTTAAGTAACACTGTGTGCCACTACTCATGTTCTTATTAGGTGACTCAAACTTTGAATTGGCTTGTGAGAATGACATCAGAATTGGAGACCAACATTGTCGCTGTGGAAAGAGTGAGGGAGTACGCAGAGATCCAAAATGAGGTGTGATTTTTGGATTAATCTAGTAAAAACAATTTTAATTTTACTGACATTAATTATTTATTATAAACTAGCCTAAAACTGCAGCAGGCTTGGTAGAAACATATTCTTAAAGGCTTATCAATACTGTGAACCACATGTTTCAAAACCTTTTTGTGAAACTTTTCCTGTCACTAATTGTTAATGGCTTAAATTTCAAAACCTTGAGGTTGAGCAACTTAACAAGAATGATTGTTTGACGACTTTGCTAAAATTGCATGACCATATTTCCTTCATTATTGTTGTTAAGGTAGACAAGTTATCTTTGCTCTTTGCATTAAGTAATTTAGAATAAGTAAATCATACTTAATATATTTGACACCTGTAAGGTAGGGGTGTCCGATCCTGCTCCTTAAGGTCCAACATCCTGCAGAGTTTAGCTCCAACAGACTTGCCTGGAAGTTTATAGTGCAGCAATGTCCAATCTTGCTCCTGGAGGTCCGCTATACTGCAGAGAACAGCTCCAACACCAGTTAAACACACCTGACTGCAGAATTACTACAAAGTTCCACACAGGTGTGTTGAAGCAAGTTGGATATAAACACTGGCCCACCAGGTGTAGGATTGGACACACCTGTTCTAATGAGTCTGAAGACCTTGCTTAGCTGGATCAGGTGTGTTTAATTAAGGTTGGAGCTAAACTCTGTAAGACAGTGGCCCTGGAGCGACGGGTTTGGACATTCCTGCACTACAAATTTCCAGGCAAGTGCAAGTGTAAATATACTTCACCAGTTTTACCATATTTGAACAGATCCATGTGAAATCCAGTCATTTCAAAAATTTAAATGGAATTGGAAAAACATTTGTTTATTTTCTACACTATGTAATTTAAATGAGAATATTTGTGTCTCCAGGCTCCATGGCTCACCAGTAATCGTCCTCCAGATGACTGGCCCGCTGCTGGGAATATTAGTTTTGATAACTATAAAGTTCGATACCGGCCTGAATTGGAGCTCATTCTCCATGGAATCACATGTGACATTGCAAGCACTGAGAAGGTCAGGAGACAAATACCAGATTCTTAGTATGCATTTTTCTGAAATATTGAAAATGCCACTTAAACTATTTTGTTTGTATTCCCCTCGCCCCGATTTTACTCAGATTGGCATTGTTGGTCGAACTGGTGCAGGCAAATCCAGTCTGACCAACTGCTTGTTTCGCATCATTGAAGCTAGTGAAGGTCGAATCCTCATCGACGGTATTGACATCTTTACCCTGGGTCTTCATGATCTCAGGAGCAGACTTACCATCATTCCACAGGTGCGTGGAGAACATGATATACATTCACATTCAGCAAAGGTTTGCCAAATAGCTGAGTTGTTACCAAGGGTTTGAGGTTCTTTGCTGAACAGATGCAAGCCTCTGCCAATTATCATTATTATTTATTTATTTATGCAATCATTTTTTGGAAGGGTTTGCAATCTTATATTTAAATTACAATGTTTAAACTACAAAAACCATACCATACACTCACCACAGGTAAAAACAAAACAAAAACATTGTCTCAATTGTTACAAAAAATATTACATGCATAGCCCAGATGTTTTCTACTTTTGTCAATAGGGTTGTGGACTTCATTACCTCAATCTATAGTAATTCCCTCAATTGCACATTTTGGTAAAGGTTTACTTCAACTGTACTCACTCCAAGAACAGCTTGTCTGTGGGGTAATACTTTGTTTCTTACCCTTAAACCAGGGTTGCACAATTCTGGTGCACTATCCTGTTCAGTTTCAACCTGGATCAAACTCACCTGCTTGTAGTTTTACTTGCTTTTAATCCTGAAGACCTTGATTAGCTGTTTTTTTTTTAAGGGCTGGAGCTAAACTTCGCAGGACAGTGGCCCTCCAGGAACAGGTTTGGACACCTGTGTCTTAAAGGCCTGAGTTGCCCACTCCTGCCCTTAATAGTACATATTAGTACATATAAGGAACAAAGATGTCCTTATAAAGATACTATCCAAATGACAAGCTGTTGTATCCCTGAAGGTACAGTTTGTACCGAGGAGGCAGTTTGCTTATGTGATTTGTACTTTGTGGTAGGAGAAAGTTGGCAAACACACAATTGAATAATTTCCCCCAGAGAGGCCTGTTTATTGGATTTAGTTGAAATTAGCGTCTGTGTGTGAACTGGGCTGAGGAAGGGAATGCTTCTCCCCAGGCCGGTGATGCTTTCAGCTTTCGGCAACTAGGCTTACTCTGAAATGCTGAATTAAGAAAATGCTATGTTTTTGTTTGTAATTATACACACTCGTAGAAACAAACATGCTAAACATCATTAAAAATACATTTAAAGGGGTCCTATTATGCTCTTTTACTTTTTTAAACTTTAGTTAGTCTGTATTGTTGCTGTTTGAGCGTAAAACCGATCCGCAAGCTTACAAAGCTCAAAGTCCACTCCAGAGGGAGATATTCTCTTCAACAGAAAACATGTCAAGAACTAAAAAAATGGCTCGTTCGGACTACAGCGTGCTTCTTTCAGATATTGTGACATCACAAAGTCACTCATTTAAATAATTTGTGCCCACATAATAGGCAAAACAGACAATTGCCAATCACAACGTCAGCTAACCAAACAGAGCACATTTCGTATTTCGGAAGGAGGGGCTTCATCACAACAGGAACTAAACAGGGGTGTTTGAGACGTACTGGAAAGAGAGGTGCTGTAATTATGAGCGGCAGCTATTTACACTAAGTGTAGAGTTAAGTGTGTTTTATTTTACACTATGTAAAAATACGAGTATTTTATTTGCAGTAATAATAGTTAGATGCTATTTATACTACTTAGTACTACTTAGCAAATAGTGGGAGATATCTGCACCTCAGTATTGTAGTACGTTTTAAAACACTATGCAATAATAGTGTATTATTGAGTGTAAATTACATTTTTTATAAAATTATTAAATGGATTCTGCTAATTGGTCAAATAAAGCCCACCCTACACCTGCCCTAACCCTAACCGATAAACACTCGTGAGGCACGTTGTTTTCCACTTTTTTATTATTCCCTTCATTTCAACACCTTCTCGATGTAACGGAGAAGAACTAGTTTATCAAATGGTGGATTCGATTGTGTCAAAAAAAAGTAATTGTTACACACTTTATTACCTACACTACTAGAGTTTAACGGGCGTCTTTTGTAATGTCTAATTCTACCACACGGTGGTGGGTGGAGTTAGTGTAAATTGCCTCTGCCAACAAGGCGGGCTATTTGCACTTAGTATAATGTAAAATCCGTTATGTAAAATATGTGATGATGATTTTTTTGTTTTGTTTTTTGGAACAATGCATGAACCTATTAGTGTACACCCCAAAAACCATATAAAGACTTCATAAAAGAGCATAATAGGACCCCTTTAATGGAATGTATATCTGAGAGTGTCCTGCAATGTTAAAAATGAATAAACAAATGCTTTATAACAGGACCCAGTACTCTTCTCTGGGACTCTGCGGATGAACCTGGACCCTTTCGAGAAGTCTAGTGATGAGGAGATCTGGAATGTTCTGGAGCTGGCTCATCTCAAAGACTATGTCAGGGGTTTGCCAACAGGACTTCAACACGAGGTCTCGGAGGGTGGAGAGAATTTGAGGTTTGTGAGCTGTAGAAACATGAACATGTTCATATGCATTGAACCAATGTGTTGTGAATGTACATGATACATATTGGTGCATCTTGGGGTGCATCAGAATTTCACTGATTAACTGTAATATTAATAGTTTGGTTTCAGTTTGTTTAGGTTTTAGCATTCATCATATAATAATGAGTCAGCTACATATAATCCTTTATTAGTAAATATAGAACTTAGTGCTAATGTATTGTTTTCATTTCCAGATGTATGTTTAGTGTCTGATGTTTGCATGGTTTTTGGATTTCCGACAGTGTTGGTCAGAGGCAGCTGCTGTGTCTCGCCCGGGCCTTGCTCAGGAAATCCCGTATACTGATCCTGGATGAAGCCACCGCCGCCGTGGATCTGGAGACAGACGATCTCATCCAGAACACCATCCGCAGAGAGTTTTCCCACTGTACCGTGCTTACCATTGCACACAGGCTCAACACCATTTTAGACAGTTCACGGTGAGCAGCCCTCAAGACCAGTCCAATTCATGTACAGTATATAGAGCTTGTTTCAAAGAAGCTTTACAGAGATGTATTGCAGTAATACTGTATTAAATTTAATAAGATTCTCATTAGCGGTTCCATTTAACGCTTGCCCTAAAATGCCTTCGTACATTTGTCTGTAAATCCACAGTAAGCCAGCCAAAAGCAATGTGGCAAGAAATGAAAAACTTGCTTAGTTGGCATAGACTGCTGTTATCATGATACCACTGTTTCAGTATTCAGAACTATTCCCGGTAAAATTAATATTTAGAAATTTGTTATTAGAAGACACTTCTTTTACAAAATATTAATTTTAAAAGTTAATTATTATTTTAAAATTGATTAAATGGAGTAATACATTAAAACGTGAACATGTGACCTTTAAGTGTTTTTCAGTTAAGTAAACATTGCTTTAAAAAAATCAATGAAGAGTCAGTAATACAATGAAGATGAAAGGAGCACTTTAGAATCAACAGAACATTATTCAGTGGACTCCACCTAGACATCCTGCTGGGCAGAAATCAATGCAGTGTCAGTTCTGCTCTGTGTACTTCCTCTAAACGCCTAAAACAACTCCTACACCAGGGGTGTCCCATCTTGCTCCTGGAGCACCTGTATCCTGCAGAGTTTAGATCCAACACGCTTGCCTGGAAGTCTGAAGACCCTCTGCACACTCCTGACCCATACAATACATTATCATATCCGGATGGCCAGTGTTGGCCTACCAGAAACCTTTTTTAGGGAGCTATAAATGCCACAGCTTTAAAAGGTGCACTAAGTGATTTTTGCCAAACAATGTTGATTTGAAAGCACCAAAACAAACAAAACATTTACGCGGGTCCTACCTCTTGCCTGATCATAACCCTTCTTTTCAATGTTTTGTTCCTCTAATATTTTTCAGATATCTCTCTCTATCTATAGTCGATCTGCTAATATCTGTCCTGTGCACTCAAATTGAGTGAATATTAGAAACCCCCTTACAGCTGTTTGGCTACAAGTGCGTTTTGGGACACGGTCCAATGCTGTGGTCAAAAGCGTTTTTCAAAAATTGCTTTGTGCACCTTAAAGATAACTTCAATCTAAAGGACCTAGAAAAGGCCAATGGTTTACATATGCATATGAGAAAAAAAATAATAATACTGTAATAATAAATTAAATTAGGACTATAAAAACTAAACTGAGGACACATTTTTTTTTCTAATCTCAGTAACAAAAAATGGAGGCATACAGCTGGAAGTTGTACTTGACCTTTTCTCTTCTCTTTTCTTGTAGGGTAATGGTCCTGGATTCTGGTAAAATCGTGGAGTTTGATTCACCCAGTGTATTGCTTAACAACAAACAAGGACATTTCTATGCGATGGCAAAGGATGCTGGAATCAGAGGAGGGGAAACGAGTACACCTAAAAATATGTCAACTGACCTATGACCTAGGTTTTTTATATTTCTCTTAACTTTTGCTTGAGGACTTTTTGTCTTGAGGACCAAAAAGGAAGTGTTAAGCATTTACATTATTATTTCTGTATAATCTTGTTATTTTTTGTTAATGTGTTGACTTGGATTTATATGTTGTGCAATAAAGTTTATTAAATTTTGCATTTTGTAAATGCCTATATATTTATATAAAGAACATATGACTTTGTGCATATGTGAATAACAGCAATTTAGACAGTTATGGAATCTACAGAGAATATAGAATTTAGAGAATTATATATTCTGGGTGCTAACAACCTTACAAAAAAACAAAGTCTCATTAAGTCTAAGGGTTTTCTATAGGTATTCTATATCAATCACGGTGAGTAATGGCTTCTGCTCCTGCTATTGTTGTTTGCACTGCTTGCCACATGTACAGCTTATCTGTCTCTGTCAGCAGCGAGGTATTCACGTGTGATAAATGCAAGGAAATAGTTTGGCACATAGTCTTAGTGTAGCCAAGCCACTAGGAGGCGCTGTTGTACCTACAAGTAGTAGGCAGGATTCCATTTAAATACACACTTCCGATCAGGAGACGAGCAGCGTTTCAATTATTTGGCGTGCTGATGGTTGCTCGTCGCTGGAGGAACAATCTTTTGACTTAAATGTGTGCTTTAGGCGTTTTCATGCTGATTATTCTGAATTGAATGACTGGTAGAGATCGAATGACCGACACTGCATATTTCACCTGATCGTAGATGTCTTAGATTCTCGTTCTGGACGAGTGGCAGACACTGAACGAGTAGCACAGCATACTGCACATCATCGTTGATGATTTACGGAAGTATATGGTGATGATTGTAGGCCCTTAATGGTGTATGTGATCAGCTGAAGTTTCAAAGATTTGCTTTGGTCCAGCTCCAATTGATCACTGTTTTCCCTGCCTTGAATTTATATTTTTGATTTTGTGAGCTGTTTATTTTGTTTCCTTTCATTTGTATTGTGGCCCATGATTATTGTTTACTGTCTGGTCTGTTTCTTCTACATGCCAGTTAGGCCATTACTGGCAGCTCTACTCATTGTAACTATAGATCGGGAGGAAGTATATTCACTATCACTCACATGTGTGCTGTGGCCTGGTATTTTAGGCTTTGAGGTGTTGTGAAAAGTGAAGTTTGTTTTTTTGGTCTATTGTATTAATCATATTTTTTTGGTGTTACTTTAATTTATTTTCTTTGAGAGAGATATATGATCCTCCGAGCATTTGCATTTCCATCTTGCATGAGCAAATTGAGCCAGTTTTGAAGTGAAATTACTTGACGACTTAAAATTAGGCAACAACATAAAATTGAAACTGAATTTATAGTAATTTTGCCTTAAGGATATTCATTTACTTGAATAGCCGTGTGGGGAAAACCCTTTACATGGTTTGGGATCTCCCACCCAAATAAAATCGGAGTGGCGTAGTCAAGAATAGTGAATATGGGTGCTTAGTGCGCCTCGTCACATTTGGCGTAGTCGGCAGGGTGTTTCCTTAATGGCTTTATTACTATTGTTTTGTTGGCTGTTGTTTTGTTTTCTGGGCCCTCTTTTTGTGTGTGTATGTGGGTTGCTTTATTTTTGTTTTGGAAGGTGGGAAAACAGTGGTCAAGGATTCCAGAGATCAATCATCGTGGTCAAGCCAGAAGATAACCGCGCTAACCATTGTTTTTGTGTTTGTTTGTTTTCTTTTTGTTTGTTTTTTTGAAGCAAACCGCTTTGGAGTGTTTATTATTATTATATTATTATTATTATTATTATTATTATTATTATTATTGTTGTTGTTGTTGTTTTTGGTGGTTATTTTTTTTTAGAGGATGGCAGATGAGGATGTGACGGCCCAGCTTAGGGCACTTACTGAATTGGTACAGCAGCTTCAGGTAGAAAATGCTAAACTTAGATCAGAGGTAAATCAGGGTTCGCCCTCTGTTCCTATGGGTGTTCCCCTGGTAGGGGAACAGCAGCCTCTGCCTGCAAGTGTTGGTGCCACAATTGGCCTTCCGGTGCCCAGGCCCATGGGGACTATAGAACGTTATGTTTATGTACCAAGAGAGCGCAAGTGCCCTAGGTTTTCTGGGAAATTATCACAAGACTCTTTGACAGTGGAGGATTGGGTTGAAGAGGCCCAACGCCATCTGTCTATGCGTCCAATGTCATGTGCTGAGCAGGCTTTGGCCATTTTTGATTTGCTTGATGGTGAAGCTAGGACAGAGGTTAGGTTTCGTCCCGTCTTTGAACGAGATGACCCTGAGAAGATATTTAATATGCTTATTAGCGTTTATGGGTGCGCTCAGTCTTATATTAGTCTTCAGAAGCAGTTCTTCCAGCGACGGCAACTTGAAGGCGAGTCATTGAGAGAGTATTCTCATGCTCTCATGTCCCTTATGGATGTGAAATTCTGATATTGTGCTACGAGATCAGTTTATAGAGTTTGTGACAGATGGTATGCTTCGACGTGAATTACGGCGGCAGGTTAGGTTAGATCCTACCCTTAGTTTCCTAGATGCCCGACAGGAAGCCTTGCGTTGGATGGAGGAAGGTGAAAATTCCTGTATACAGCGACCTCGCCCATGTGCCGGGTGGGGAACCCTTGGGCAACCCCTTTGTTGATGAGCTTCGACTTCTAGGTAAATGTCCAACAGTAGAGATTACTATTGGTGGGGTAAGTGCGACATGCTTGCTGGATACAGGATCTATGATGACTACAGTTACCCAGGAATTTTATGAGCAATATTTGCAACCTCAATTCCAGTTTCAGTTGCAACCGTGTCAGTGGCTTAGGCTTAAAGCAGCCAATGGCCTTGACATTCCTTATTTGGGGTATCTGGAGACAACCATAGGCATACTGGGTAAGACTTTGCCCAAGATGGGCGTTTTCGTAGTGAAAAACCCTTCTGATCCTGCTACCCAGTCGAGGAGAGAACAGGTGCCTGGATTATTGGGAATGAATGTTATTAGTAGTTGTTACCAAGAATTGTTTTTGGAGCATGGGGTTAGGTTATTTGACTCTCCTTCTATTCAACATGTAGGGAAAGTGTGGCAGAGAGCCTTTTCTGAGTGCCAACTCTGGGAACGTACTCTGGAAACGGGGTATGTAGGTCCGGCTCGGGTTCAGAGGGGTCCAGCTGTGCGAGTGCCAGCAGGTACCATGAAGTTGGTTCCGGCTACTTGTCATCAGGGCTTGGGGACTACATTTAGTGCTTGTTTTTTAGAACCAGTATCATTTGTAGAAGGTCGATTGCCTGGAGACCTTTTAGTTCCATCTGCCTGTCTGTCTGTCAGTTAACTGTGGGGTGGTGAAGGTGCCAGTTATTAATGTGGGGAGTCAAGATCATTGGCTGTGGCCAAAAACTGTACTGGGAGAGTTGCATATTGTTCAGTCACCTGCGGTAACATCTTCCGTTCAGTTTAATGTACAGAATGATGAGTCGGAGACGTTAGCGCTGATACAAGCGGTTGGGGTAGAGAGTAGTTCCCAGTTTGACTTCTCTCAGCTTACGTGGCCTACCTTGTCAAGTCAGGAACATCAACAAGCCCAGACATTACTACAGAAATATGCTGGTATATTTAGTCATGGTGATGGAGATCTGGGTTGTACCGATTTACTCCAGCATACGATTCCATTAGTAGACGATGTACCAGTACGTCAGCGGTACGGTCGCCTGCCCCCTTCTCAGTATGATCTGGTTAAGACTCATATTCGGGAGTTGGTTGAACAGGGTATTGTGGAACCCAGTTGTAGTCCATATGCCTCACCCATCGTGGTAGTTCAGAAAAAGGATGGTTCTATTCGTTTATGTGTAGATTATCGGCAGCTTAACGCCAGAACTCACAAGGATGCTATTCCCTTGCCACGAATAGAGGAAACCTTGGATGCGCTGGGTGGGGCCAAATGGTTTAGTACACTGGATTTGGCAAGCGGTTATAACCAGGTTTCGGTAGCTCCTCAAGATAGGGAAAAGACGGCTTTTTGCACACCCTTTGGGCTATTTGAGTTCAAGCGTATGCCCTTTGGGTTATGCAATGTGCCAAGTACTTTCCAGCGTCTTATGGAACGTATTTTTGGTGATCAGAGCCTTCATGCTCTATTGTTGTATCTGGATGATATTGTAATCTTTTCCAGTACATTTGGCCAACATCTTGAGCGGTTGGAGATGGTGTTGAGTCGGCTTCAAACCCACAACTTGAAAGTAAAACTGAAGAAATGCCACTTTTTCCAAACAGTGGTGACATACCTGGGCCATGTGATATCAGCGGGTGGGGTGGCAACTGACCCAGAAAAGATCCGTGCTGTTGCTGAATGGGGCAGGCCTAACTCTGTGAGAGAGCTGCGGTCATTTCTTGGATTTGCATCATATTATCGTCGGTTTGTGGAGGGTTTTGCTAGATTAGCAGCTCCCCTACATAAACTAGTTGGGACGTTACAGGGCACTCGGAAGCGGGGTGCAACCAATGAGCAAGGTCCTTTTGAACAACATTGGGATGATAGCTATGAGAAGGCATTTAATGATCTAAAAGAACAGCTCATTCAGGCTCCCGTCTTGGGGTATGCTGATTTCTCTTGCCCTTTTGTTCTAGAGACTGATGCGAGCCATTTGGGTTTGGGGGCAGTGCTATCGCAAGAACATGGGGGACTAGTCGTGGGCTTCGACCAAGTGAGAGGAACATGACTAACTATAGTGCAATGAAGCTGGAGCTCTTAGCCCTTAAATGGGCAATGACAGAAAAGTTTAGAGAATATCTTCTTGGTAACAGGGTGACTGTTTATACTGATAACAATCCACTGCGTTACCTTGAGTCTGCAAATTTGGGGGCAGTTGAACAGCGTTGGGTTTCCCAACTGGCTCTGTTTAACTATGAGATTAAGTATCGACCAGGCACTGCAAATCGAAATGCAGATGCACTGTCCAGGCTCCCCGTGCATTCTGATCAATCTGCAGTTGTGCTATCGGGTATTACAGTTCCTCTGGAAATTGCAGTGCAGGAGAGACCACCTGGGTTTGGCCCCCAGGTGGTGGAATCGTTAACAGTGGATGCTGTTCCGGTTCGTAGCAAGGCAGACTTGAGAGCTTTGCAGGCCGCGGATCCATGTATTCTGGCCTTTCGTCAGTTCTGGGTGCAGGGGCAGCAACCAACAGCTGCTGAATTGAAAAACATTTCGAGGGAAGTTCAACAGCTGGTAAAACAGTGGCCCCGAGTACGGGAGGTGGATGGAGTTCTGTATAGGATAGTGCAAATACCTCCTTTTAGAGAGTTGGTGTGGCAATTGTTGTTGCCTAAGTGCCTTCAGGTTGAGGTGCTTACAAGCCTCCATGACAACCACGGTCACCAAGGGGTGGAGCGTACTACAGATCTCGTTCGCCAAAGGTGTTATTGGCCTAACATGTGGCAAGATATAAAAAAATGGTGTACTGAGTGTGAGCGCTGTATTGTTGCCAAGGCATCGCAACCTAAATTGAGGACATTTTTGGGGAGTTTATTAGCTAGTAGACCTTTAGAAACCATTGCAATTGATTTCACTGTGTTGGATAAAGCTAGTAATGGGCAGGAAAATGTATTGGTGGTGACAGACGTTTTCTCCAAATTTACACAAGCTTATCCTACACCTGATCAGAAGGCTAACACAGTGGCTAAGATTTTGACAAAGAAGTGGTTCTATATTTATGGGGTGCCAAAAAGGATTCACTCTGACCAGGGGCGTAGCTTTGAAGGGGAATTGCTGAGACGATTGTGTGAATTGTATGGTATTGCTAAAAGTAGAACAACTCCTTACCGTAGGGTAACCGTAGGGTCGGATTCTCTGAGGTAACCCTTATACTGTCCTCTGGCACGTTAGTATATTGTAGAAACCATTTTCATGGCCGCCACAAGATCCAAGATGTTTGGAGTTCTACATTGTTTGAAATGGTGAAGTGTATTGATCAAGTGGGAACGTTGTATAGGATAAGACCTCAGGGACAAGATGGCCCTATTAAGGTTGTTCATCGTTCACACCTTAAGTTGGCTCCCCGGGGTACAGATAGGCTTGGTCAACCCATTAGAAGTGATTCTGGTATATCTCTTAGTCCGGGTAGGGAATTGAGGTCAGAGGATTTGGAAGTGGGAATTCAGCCACAAATAGTTGTGGTTCATACCGGGGTGGGTGCCCAGGCTGATTCTAGTTCTGGGGTTACATGGGCCGTATAAGAGAACCCATGGGTGGGCAATCCCAAGGGTCAACCCAAGAACAGGAGTCAGGGTTGGTTACTAATATAGAGCCTCCCTTAGAACAGTCAGTTGGCCAGTCAGAATTGACTAGTTCCCCTCCTAGGCGTTCTACTCGTAGGACAGCAGGCCAACACCCAAATCCTTTTCACCTTCCTCAGTCCGTAGCACGAAATGGGTCTATTAATTTAGGGCAGGTTAGCGCTCTTACTACCCTTTTTAGACCTTGGCAGTAGCGTGCTAAGTTTGGTTGCTCACCGGGACGGTGATCATAAAAAAACAGGGGTGTATGTAGCCAAGCCACTAGGAGGCGCTGTTGTACCTACAAGTAGTAGGCAGGATTCCATTTAAATACGCACTTCCGATCAGGAGACGAGCAGCGTTTCAATTGTTTGGCATGCTGATGGTTGCTCGTCGCTGGAGGAACAATCTTTTGACTTAAATGTGTGCTTTAGGCGTTTTCATGCTGATTATTCTGAATTGAATGACTGGTAGAGATCGAGTGACCGACACTGCATATTTCACCTGATCGTAGATGTCTTAGATTCTCGTGCTGGACGAGTAGCACAGCATACTGCACATCTTCGTTGATGATTTACGGAAGTATATGGCGATGATTGTAGGCCCTTAATGGTGTATGTGATCAGCTGAAGTTTCAAAGAGTTGCTTTGGTCCAGCTCCAATTGATCACTGTTTTCCTTGCCTTGAATTTATATTTTTGATTTTGTGAGCTGTTTATTTTGTTTCCTTTCATTTGTATTGTGGCCCATGATTATTGTTTACTGTCTGGTCTGTTTCTTCTACATGCCAGTTAGGCCATTACTGGCAGCTCTACTCATTGTAACTATAGATCGGGAGGAAGTATATTCACTATCACTCACATGTGTGCTGTGGCCTGGTATTTTAGGCTTTGAGGTGTTGTGAAAAGTGAAGTTTGTTTTTTTGGTCTATTGTATTAATCATATTTTTTTGGTGTTACTTTAATTTATTTTCTTTGAGAGTGATATATGATCCTCCGAGCATTTGCATTTCCATCTTGCATGAGCAAATTGAGCCAGTTTTGAAGTGAAATTACTTGACGACTTGTTGAATAAAACTGAAACTGAGTTTATAGTAATTTTGCCTTAAGGATATTCATTTACTTGAATAGTCGTGTGGGGAAAACCCTTTACATGGTTTGGGATCTCCCACCCAAATAAAATCGGAGTGGCGTAGTCAAGAATAGTGAATATGGGTGCTTAGTGCGCCTCGTCACATTAGCGTTTATACTTGACTAACAGGGGCCCAGGTCAGAAAGCAGACAGACTGGCTAAACCGACCGTCTGCTAGCCGCCTCACGTCACAGAAGTCAGTTAACACTCAGCACATTGAAACTCTTTCGCCTAGATATCACACTATAGAGACTGTGCCTGTTCCCTGAACTAGAAAATACAGAAAACATCCAAACCAAAGTAATAGTAACAATTTAATTGATGTTCAACAAATAAAAAAACGATATAATACAGATAAACAGATGATAAAGCTTGACTTACTGAATATTAGATCCCTTTCTACAAAAGCACTTTTTGTAAATGATATGTTCACTGACCATAAACTAGATGCGCTTTGTTTGACAGAAACCTGGCTAAAACCAGATGATTACATTACTTTAAACGAGTCTACACCCCAAGATTACTGTTACAAACATGAACCGCGTCCAAAAGGTAAAGGGGGAGGTGTTGCTACAATTTATAGAAATATTTTCAGTATCTCTCACAGGTCGGGTTTCAAGTATAATTTGTTCGAAGTAATGGTGCTTCATATAACGTTATCCAAAGAAACAAGTGTTAATGATAAATCCCCTGTGATGTTTGTACTGGCTACTGTATACAGGCCACCAGGGCACCATACAGACTAAAGAATTTGCTGATTTTCTATCGGAGTTAGTGCTGACTGCAGATAATACATTTTCATTTATGCATTGATGCATTTATAGACATTCTAAACTCTATTGGTGTTAAACAACACGTGTCAGGACCTACTCATTGTCGAAATCATACTCTAGATTTAATACTGTCACATGGAATTGATGTAAGTAGCACTGAAATTTTGCAGCAGAGCAATGATATCTCAGATCATTATCTAGTCTCCTGTATATTCCATATAGCTAAAGCTGTAAAGCCAACTTCTTGTTACAAATATGGTAGAACCATCACTTCTACCACAAAAGACTGCTTTATAATTAATCTTCCTGACTTATCTCAGTTCCTCAGTATATCCAATAGCTCAGAACAACTTGATGATGTAACAGAAACTATGGACTCTCTCTTTTCTAGCACTTTAGATACGGTTGCTCCTTTACGCTTAAGGAAGATTAAGGATAAGAGTCCAACACCGTGGTATAATGAGCACACTCGCGCCCTAAAGAGAGCAGCCCGGAAAATGGAGTGCAGCTGGAGGAAAACTAAACTAGAGGTATTTCGCATTGCTTGGCGGGAAAGTACCCTATCCTACAGAAAAGCATTAAAAACTGCTAGATATGATTACTTTACGTCTCTTTTAGAAGAAAACAAACACAACCCCAAGTATTTATTCAATACAGTGGCTAAATTAACAAAAAATATAACATCAGCAGGTGCAGACATTACCCAGCAGCACAGTAGTAATGACTTTATGAACTACTTTATTTCCAAGATCGATACTATCAGAGATAAAATTGTATCCTTGCAGCCGTCAGCTACAGTATCGCATCAGATAGCACACTATAGACCCCCTGAGGAACAATTCCACTCATTCTCTACTGTAGGAGAGGAAGATTTGTATAAACTTGTGAAATCATCTAAACCAACAACATGCATGTTAGACCCTATTTCATCTAAATTACTAAAAGAGGTGCTTCCAGAAGTCACAGATCCTCTTTTGGCTTATTAAGATCCTCTTTTGGCTTATTAATTTATCATTGTCATTAGGATATGTCCCCAAAACCTTCAAATTGGCTGTTATTTAGTCTCTCATTAAAAAACCACAACTTGACCCCAAAGAATTACTTAATTACAGACCGATCTCGAATCTCCCTTTTCTGTCAAAGATACTAGAAAAGGTAGTATCATCAACTATGTTCCTTCTTAGAGAAAAATGGTATCGGTGAGGATTTCCAGTCAGGTTTTAGACCACATCATAGTACTGAGACTGCTCTCATTAGAGTTACAAATGACCTGCTTCTATCATCTAACCGTGGTTGTATCTCTCTATTAGTGCTACTGGATCTTAGCGCTGCATTCGACACTATCGACCACAACATTCTTTTAAATAGACTAGAAAATTATGTTGGTAAATAACCGGACTGAACGACTACAGACCTGTGGCACTAACGTCTGTCGTCATGAAGTCATTCGAAAAACTGGTTCTGGCTGAAGGACATCACTGGACCCTTGCTGGACCCCTGCAGTTTGCTTACAGAGCAAACAGGTCCGTGGATGATGCAGTCAACATGGGATTGCACTTCATACTGCAGCATCTGGAAAAATCAGGGACTCATGTGAAGCTCCTGTTTGTGGACTTTAGTTCAGCCTTCAACACCATCATCCTTACACTCCTCCAGACCAAACTAACCCAGCTCTCTGTCCCTAGCTCTATCTGTCAGTGGATCACTGGCTTTCTGACAGATAAGCAGCAGCTAGTGAGACTGGGGAAATTCATGTCAAACAGCCGCTCCACCAACACTGGCGCCCCTCAGGGCTGTGTTCTCTACCCGCTGCTCTTCTCCCTGGACACCAACTACTGCACCTCTAAAGACCCCTCTGTCAAGCTCCTGAAGTTTGCAGATGACACCACACTCATCGGTCTCATCCAGGACGGTGATGAGTCTGCCTACAGACAAGAGGTTGAGCAGCTGTCTGTCTGGTGCAGTCTCAACAACCTGGAGCTCAACACGCTCAAAACAGTGGAGATGATCGTGGACTTTAGGAGAAACCCCCCTGCTCTCCCCACTCACCATCATGAACAGCACTGTGGCTGCAGTGGAGACATTCAAGTTCCTGGGATCCATCATCTCTCAGGACCTGAAGTGGGACACTCACATTGACCTGTTGTAAAAAAGGCCCAAAAAAGGTTGTACTTCCTTCGCCAGCTGAGGTTTAACCTGCCACAGGAGCTGCTGAAACAGTTCTACTCAGCCGTCATTGAGTCTGTTCTATGCACTTCAGTAACTGTCTGGTTTGGCTCAGCTGCAAAATCAGGAATCAGAAGACTACAGAGAGCGGTTTGGACTGCTGAACGGATTACCGGTGCCCCCCTGCTCACCCTTCAAGAACTGTATACATACAGACTGAGGAAAAGGGCTCAGAAAATCACTCTGGATCCCTCACATCCAAGTCATCACCTTTTAGAACTTTTGCCATCTGGCCGGCGCTACAAGGCCCCAAATACCAGGACAGCCAGGCACAAGAACAGTTTCTTCCCCAGACATTGTGCCAGATATAGGCTCCTATTATTTAGTAGAATGTATTTGATACTACTACTACTGTTTAATAAAATTTAATAAAACTTGATTTTTTTTTAAATAAATAATCACACAATAATTCTTCCATGTTTTAATTTTAATAGTAAATCCCCTTTATTTAGGCCTACCAAAAACTAAAATGTGTTTCAATTTCATTAATGAAAAGACAAATTAAATTAGGGTGAAACTTGTTTACTGTTTTCCATACTTTTATTACTTGTGGAAAAACTTGAAACACAATTTTAAATAAGCATAAAAATGGCAATGATTTTTGTAAATTTTATTTTTGTTTGACTTTATTAATAAAAATAGTGTGTTATTTAATTAGCATGTTTTTGGTACCAAAATTGGTACCTAGAACCGTGGATTTTCACTGGTATCGTCACCGAATACTGACATTTTGGTACCGTGACAACACTAGGTTTAATATAAAAATTATAATTTATTTATTTATTTTTTGCCATATTGCTGTAGCTTAGCTTGCTACATTTCCCAGGGCTGTAGCTTTAGTGAAGCTTCATTTAATTAGCTTAGCTCACTACATTTTTACAAGTAGCTTGCCTAACACTGCAAAATCACAAAACTGACTGACACACGAAACAAACGTGTTTTGTCCTTAGTCATCTGCAATATGTCAAGAAAGCATTTCTGCCGCTGGTACACTTTGCTATAAGAATGTGAGGAAAGATTCCAGCACTACTTGTGATAAGGAGATTTTTTATTATAACAATAACACTTTGCTATAAGCAAACACTACAGTGGAAATACAGTCACTGATGGAAAATACAGCAGTGTTCATGCATAGAGTTATGATTATGATATATATCCTGTCCCGTGGTCTCATGGGATGGTAAGGTGTTTTTTTTTTATATTTTTTCTTTTTCTTTTAATAGGTGCCTATTCTGGTTGTAGGAGTTTCGAGAGATCCAAAAACATTTAGATAACGTACCAGAATCATCTCTTGTGCTGTATGTACAGTACGTACAGTAGGTGGCGCTGATACACAGAAGGAGGAGACGGCCAACAAAACCAGAAGAAGAAGAAGAAGAAGCAGCCGAAGAAGAGCATGGGTAGCGAGTTATGTGACTATGTTGGTTACATGACTAGTAATTTCATAATAATTTCATAAGAAGACAGCTTTATCCGCGAGATTGAGATCATGGTGCTACCAGTAATAAGACTTGCCTTGTGTCGCTGTCAAACTGCGGGGAGAAATTTACAGCAGATACAGGTAAGACTACAGCAGCGGTCAGTGTATGAATATAATATCATTTCCAGCAACACAGTAACTTTATCAGTATGCAGCAATAAGTGTACAGAGCGTATCGCTGAAAATTCACTTAAATGTTGTTTTCACATCATTCCAGTTGTGCTAGGCTCATAGTGACCACAAAGATTTACGACAGGTGACATTTTGCCATTGCCTCTCTTTATACAGTGAATTTTTATTATTACTATTATTATTATTATAAAATAAGAATATTTACATATACACAATAATGGATAAAAGATACATGAGATATTTACTTATTTTCCATAAGTAAATAATTAAAAAATAATTAAATTTACACAGATCATAACTTGTTCAGAAGTCCCTTGGTTCAGTGTTACATATTTGAGCATCAATGAAGATTTGTAATGAATATTTAAAATATGAATGCATATATTTTCAGAATTAAGGTGTTTATCATAAAAAAAGTTTCACATGACATAACATTAAGTTTCACACAACAGATTTACAGCTGAGGACACAAGTCGCAGAATCTTCAATATGTTTAGACAAAAATAAATAAATGAGGAATCCTAAAAATTGCAACTTGTTCTTATATTTAGTATGGACACGAATAAGCTATTTCACATAAAAGATGTTTATGTATTGTCCATGAGAGAAAATAACTGAATTTACTCAAATGAATCTCTTTGTGAGTCCTGCTACAACCCCCTTAATACAAACCAAAGATTATAGAATACATAAACAAGTAAACAGTTACATTGTTGCTGTTTTAGGAAGATACTTCCATAAATTTGCTATTTACAAATAGGCTACTTTAAAATGCACATCAAAGCTCACATTGTTTTTTAAAAAGTTACGATGTATGCTACTTTTTTTTCCCCCTGTGATCAGGAATATATATATATATATATATATATATATATATATTATATGAATGATATTTTTTTTAAACAACAACAACAACAAAAACCCTGTTTTCCAGGTAAGACCTTACTCCCGAAAAAAACAACAACAAAAAAACAATGTGTCCCAATTATTATTATTATTATTATTAATTATTACGTAGATAATAGTGTGCACAACAAGAATAAATTCATACAAACACTCAATGGAAGTATATCACTGTAAATGTGACGGCTGTGCTATTAGGTGATGATTATGGAGGCTGCTTTATGTATCCTGCACTTAAAATGCTTTTTAATTTTACTTTTAATCAAGGCGTCACGTGCCAAGTGCATCTGCTCATTACTAATAAAATCATTAATATTCAATGAATTCACCTGTTGAGTGACAGTTCAGCCAATATTTAAGGGAGGTTACAGTAATGGCAGTTTGTAAATAGTCGATTGAGAAATTGCATAGTTGTTAAAAGATCAGATCACACTTTAGTGATGTAGTTCACTTGTAGTTTTGATGCTTAAGTAACTGATGTTGAATATACTTACACAGTAAGTGTTTGAGAGCTACATGAGCGACTTTTATTTAAAGCCGTTTTTCATAAAATGTTTTACTTCTGCTTAACTATGACGATCGGATACTTCTATGCAGCGTTGCCTTTGTGTTAGCTGTTCACTGAAATATGTCTTCGTTGTGAATGTGTTTACAGCGAACCCCTTTGCGACAGTGGCTGCTGAAGAGAGGACAGACCACAGTGACCACAGCAGGTGGACATGCGTCAGTCAGGACGGCGTCGATCCCCAACGCGGCGAGCGATCGAGTGCTGGGCCGCTGGCTGGTGGGCTGCAGCGGGCTGGTGCTGGGCGCCGTGGTCCTCGGAGGGGTTACCAGGTGAAAACAGAAGTTCAGTAATGCCTTATAAAGTCACCTGCACAGAGTCACACATGACTAGACAAAAATCTAACAGTGATTGTGTGTAGTCATTTTTATATTTAGTAGACTAGTGGTTGGCACAGACTTTGGTAGTTACCTGATGCAACCAGCCCAGAAAACCCCTCAGTTACCGTTACTGAGCTTTAACACTGTCACCATTTACAAGATTGATTGTAATAGAGATGACTTATTGTTTCCTGAAACTGAGGTTCAGGATCTGCACCCAAAACCCAAAATGGTTATTTTAAATCTGACTTTGTATATTGATTACACTAGGGGCCAGATTTACTAACCGCTTGTGCCAGTGCAAAACGTCTTTTGGCGTTAAAATAGTACTGTCAGGATTTACTGAATGTGCACAGTGAAGAATTAGCGCTAAAAAGACATGGACACAGTTATTTTTGCACCCGACCTTATTGAATATGCATGTGTTCCTTATATGAATTGTAGGGGTTTCCCTTTCAGACGCAAAATTTTGGAAGGAGAGTATTAAAATAAAGAATGCAACATGATTTACTAATGATTGCACTTGTCAAATTACTTGCATTTTAGCCATTATTTGACATTTGTCTTAAACTATTTTGTGCCTGTGTCGTAAGTAGCTCACCCGCACCTGAAGAGCATTGGCTCTGCTTATTTGCAACTATGATAATTTGCGCTGCACTTGGTGTATTGCATTGGTTTATATGTAAATGAGATGTTGCGTCTGTGTTCTTTAATTTGCGTGTTGTCAGTAAATCACCTGCAGAAATTTCTGTTTTGGAATTGTGCTCTCGCGCTAATTTGCCCTGCTTAGTAAAACTGGCCCTTGTTCTTCACAGCAAATGCACAGAAACTCTTAATATAACATCTAAGCTCCAACAACTTGGTTAATATTTTTTAAATAATGCAACTGTGCAGATGACTGACTTTTCTGAATACCGACTTTTGGCTATTGTAAGTGGATTTCATTAGGGATGCACCGTTATGGAATTTCAAGGCTGAAACCGATAATTTAATGTTGGCTTTAATAGTTTGAATTTTAAACCCTTCAAATGAAGCTGCTATCTAATAAATTACAAATTACTCACTTGAATGTATGTATGGTGCATATGAACACGTATGTTTGATGTTAGCTATTCTGCTCAGTTTAGTATTTCATTAGGATTACTATAATTTACCATAATTACTCATATAAGTGGACACAATACATTTGAGGCTGTTTAATATATATATTTATTTCTCATTAAAACCAGCATTATGGACTCTTTTCATAGACTGTGATAACGTGTTTCCACAGTTTTGCAAATTTAAAAAAATATATATATTTGCATTAAAAAATGATGTGGATTTACTTTACTGTTTTCTTAAATGACATCAATCTAGTTGCCGCTGCTATGTGAGTGTTTCTAATTCAAAGGCTGATGCAGAAATGGCAAATTCAGCATCTTTTTCTTATGTCCAATGTAATCAATCTCTTGATATTTTTTTCTCTTTTGTAAGGTCATAGAACTGCTACCATGTTTTTTTTTTTTGCTATTGGAACAAATGGGAATAAAACCAACATTAATGTTATGTTTTAGCAATAGTGAGTATTTGTAAGCAAAATCCGTCTGATGCAACACAGTGATGATGAGAATCAAAAGCCAGTCCGCTGTCATGACTAATAACACATTTGGTGTAATGGTGCAGACATAACTCTGTTGTCCCCCTGAGTACCTGTTTCTGCCAGACCAATGCAGGAACACTTGTTATGTGCATGAAATATGAATGGCCTTACTGCTGTCTAGACAGACTTTACACTCACTGACTGATGGCTGCATGTCTTAGATTGACGGAGTCCGGTCTGTCTATGGTAGACTGGCATTTAGTGAAAGAGATGAAGCCGCCGCAGACTGAAGCGGAGTGGGAAGATGAGTTCTCCAAGTACAAACAGTTCCCAGAGTTCAAAATGTGAGTATATTTCTCCTCTTCTCATGTGAGCTGTACAGGTGTCACATCTAAATATTTGCAATGATATTGTGCCGCTATGATGCTTCAACTACAATACATTTAGTGTGATTGGTTACATGGAAATTGCATTTACAAAATGACGGCCTGTTTTTCACAGCATGAATCATGACATGACTCTGACAGAGTTTAAGTTCATCTTCTACATGGAGTGGGGTCACCGCATGTGGGGCCGGCTGGTTGGATTAGCTTACATTCTTCCCACAGTGTATTTCTGGAAACGAGGATACTTCAGCCGCTCCATGAAGCCTCGTGTTTTGGGTCTGTGTGGCTTTGTCGTCTTCCAGGTAATCAGTCATCATGCAATGAAGTCTCATCTCCACACACATCCAACACAAAAAACAAACAATAAAAAAAATATTTTTTTTTAGTGTAGTATTAGCTCTGTAGGGTAAATGCTTGGCTTAAGCAAGTTGATTTGGAAAATCTGGAATAATTGCAATTTTTTTTATGTTTTTTAAAAGAGGTCTGAGCCAGTAGAAACAACAATACTGTGAAATAGTATTACCAAATTTTAAATCTCTATAGGTCAAGACTTTTCATCATTTTTGAATTTTGCGGAAAATATACCAAACATCAATTCTGTAAAGCGCGTTAACGAATTTTGATGTATTGACATGAGGCTGTATCTTCGCAACGCTTTAGCAGATTCAGACCAAACTTGGTACGTGTTATACCAAGCATGACTTGAGGGCACATGAGTAGCTACGGCAAAGCGCCACCTACTGGTCAAAAGATATACAAATTTGACTTTTAATATTTTCTGAACAATTTGACCAAAAATCATGAGATTCTCAAACTATTCCAAATTTTCCTATGTCAGCCATTTTGTGCGTGGACCATTTCGAATTATGTAGTAAAATTCTGTATTTTGCAAACGCTTTAATCTTATAGAATCACTTGTGAGAAAGTTATGAAATTTGGCACGTTATCATTAACTACAGCAAATTTGAATTGAATTTTGAATTTTCTTAAGTACTTTTTCTAACTTGTCCTAGACGGTTTGTCCAATTTTCACCAAAATTGGCTCAGATCATCTTCAGAGCATTCTGGCAAAAAAGTTATCAAAAACTTTTTCATATACCAAACCAATTTCATAAAACGTGCTAATGAATTTAACAAAGTTTGTGCAAAAAAGACATGAAGCTATATCTCTACAATGCTTTAGCAGATTCTGACCAAACTTGGTAAGTGTTAAATCAAGCATGACCTGAGGGCACATGAGTAGTTTCGTCAAACCTACTGGTAAAAAGATATAAAATATTTCTGCTTATAACTTCATTTATAACTTCATTTCTGACATTTCTGCTTATAACTTCTGACCAATTTGGCCAAAAATCGTAAGATTGGTTTCGTTAGATTTGGAATGGCATGCTGAATTTTTTAAATATTTAATTTTCCTATGTTGGCCTTTTTGGGTTTGGGGCCATTTTGAGTTTGTAGTAAAATTATGTATCAACAAATGTCTTTAACAGGGGTCTCCAACCCTCCTGGAGAGCTACCATTCTGCAGAGTTCAGCTTCAACCCTAATCTTGGACCTGGACCAGCTAATCAAGGTGTTCAGGACTACTTAATTTCAGACAGGTGTGTTGAAGCAGGGAGTCTGCAGGAAGTTAGCTCTTCAGGAGCAGGGTTGGAGAACCCTGTGGCCTGTAGCACAAAGCCGGTTTTTACCTTTTTACCATTTTACCTCTGTTGTGCTTGGCCCCCTAATTGCTGCTTGCAGCTATATTTATGAATTCTTATTAGCGCTTAATTAAAAGTAAAAGTAAAAATATAAATAAAGCCCTTTTTTTGTCCATTTAGTATGAGCAACCCCCCCCCCCCCAAGATTGTGTTGTGTAATTACAATCTGTTAATGGATGCACATGCTCAGGGTCTTCTGGGATGGTACATGGTGAAGAGCGGTCTGGAGGAGAAAACTGAATCGTACGACATTCCCCGTGTCAGTCAGTACAGGCTGGCGGCTCATCTAGGCTCCGCTCTGCTGCTGTACTGCTCCAGTCTTTGGACGGGACTCACTCTCATGCTGCCTGCCAACAAGGTAAGCTGTGATTTCAGCTCTGCCTGCTGCTGTTTCAGGAGGTTTGGATGCGGTACAGATTATTCTGCTGTCTCTACTCCACTGTAGATTCCTGACAGCAGGAATTTGCTGCAGTTAAGGAGGTTTGCCAAGGTTACAGGCGGTCTGGTCTTCCTCACAGCTCTCTCTGGTATGAGCAAATGCATGACATGACTTGTGTGTTGCAGTGTTTATTATAAATGATTCTTTTAAAACCATGTGCACAGGGGTTGTCCAGAGGACAAATGAGTTCAATATTTCCTCCTCAGCAGCCTCTCACTCAAAATGATCACAGCAATTAGAAAACAGCAACACTTTCTACGATCCAATCAAAAATGGCTTCAAATTACACACTGAATATAAGCAGTAAATATGCAAACTTGCTATTTTATGTAAACTGTGTTTCATGTAAAATGTGTCATTTGAGTTATTGAAATGCATAGTGTTTCTAATTATTAAATGTAAATAGCAAACAATCTGAGTTTTGTTACAAATATTAAATAATGTAAAAATAATGACAAAATCCAAACTAGGCTATTGGTCTTTTTGCTCGCATGTAGAGTAATCAGCCATTTCTGTAATTTTTATTTTATGACATGGGACACAATTATATACATGATAATGAACACCCATTTAATGTTATCATAAAATATGTTAGTAGTAGTACTACACTAGTATCCATTAAGAGCTGTTTACGTGGAGGAAATGTTGTCAAGACTACGTAACTTAAATTGAACTTGGATCTTTAGTCTGTAACTGTCAATACATCAGGACAGGAGGAACAAATTTGTTAAGGCTGTTTGGTCTAATTTGACAGTCTATGCAATGATAAAGTGCTTTTGTCCACGGTCTCTTACAGGCGCCTTTGTTGCGGGATTGGATGCGGGTTTGGTTTATAACTCCTTCCCAAAGATGGGCGAGCGCTGGATCCCTGATGATCTTCTGGCTTTTTCCCCAGCCATCAAGAATGTGTTTGAAAATCCCACCACGGTTCAGTTTGACCATCGTATTCTGGTAAGCCCCGCTCCTGTCAGCTGAAACGTGTCAGTGCTCTGGTGCATGTGGTTTAGCTGAGGTGTTGTATGTTTGTGCAGGGCATCGGCTCACTGACGGCCATCACAGGACTCTACCTGTTCTCCAGACGGGTCCATCTACCCAGACGGGCCAAGATCGCGATTGGCTGTCTCACAGCCATGGCCTATACACAAGTAAAAAGCTTAAAACTACACCATATACAGCACTATACACTCATTAGGAGTTTAGTCCTATTGTATTTGCACTGATTTTCTTCTTCTTCCTCTTCTAAAATTATTTTTAACCAAATTGTGCTTGAACCCTATTATGTTTGATCAGATTTTTGTGTCATTATTATTATTATGCCTGAAAAAATCTGAAAATCAAAACGTTACAAAGATATAAACAAATAAAATGGTCAGATGTTTACCTATAGCTATACCAATAGCTACTGTCTAAACAAAACTTGACACATTGGAAACACTTTGAGGAAACAACAAATATGAAATCATCATAACTTTGCTACTACTGTGTATGATCGGTTAAATTGAAAACTGACATGCATCTTCTCTGGTGCAAATGCTAACATATCATTCACATATCACAAATATGGACACCTGCAGCCAATCAAAATTCAGCAGCTTGTAATGTCGTTAACATTGACATAACATTGACAAACAAAGTATTCAGATCCTGTGATGCTTAAAATTTAGCTTCAGCTTCAGTGCATCCCATTACTCTGGATCATCTTTGAGATGTTTCTAGGAGTCCATCTGTGGCAATTTTTTTGAAGTGATTTGGAAAGGCACAAACCTGTCAATATAATAAACCAACCATATTCAAAAACCAAGCCATGAGGTCAAAGGTACATGAGGTAATGCCTGCAGAGTCAGCATTGTCTCAAACAGGGGAAAGGCTTCAAAAACATCTGCCTGATTGAATGTTCCCAAGCGCACAGTGGGATAGGGTTGGGTATCGTTTTTTTTATTTTTTCGATACCGGTGCCAAATCGATACTTTTAATACGGTACCTAAACGGTGCCTGAACCGATACTTATAAAAAAAAATAATAAAAGAAAATAAAAATTACGAATTAGTAATTGGATTGGCCATTAGCACTAAACACATGATGACCTTTTCATTCATACTGGACGCCAGAGGGCGCCCTCACACAAAATATCCACATATCCAGTCACAGAAGTAGCAGAACTCATGAAGCTCCCGGAAATCCTCAATATGGACAAAGGCTATCGCTGTAAGTGAGTAAACAAGATATAAACTTTTTGAATGATAAAACAAATATAATAAACACTCGACTACGACAATGTATAGTTTATCTGTTATTCAAGCCATCTCTGGTATTTTCATAATAATTAAGTATATTTATAATCCATTGCTAATCGAGTCTATGGAACATATTTTCTGCCTCATTCTGTGACAAGAAGCTACATCAGATCACAAAAGGAAGCATTTAACTGGTTGTTGTGGACTAAAAAGGTTATAATGTTCTTTTGTTAGACAACAAGTTTAAAAACGTGAATGCAAGCGAATTTTAATTTAGGGATGTTTAGCTTAGCTAGTTAATGGAGGGCTACCTGCTGCCGTCAGAGCAAGTGTAATCTCTGCATTCACGCGCTCCTCAGATGCTCTCATTTCCCGAGTTGTGCTTTTAAGTCAGAATGTGAAAACAGCACGCTCGCGTTACTACAGAGATTTGTTGGACTTGTATTATTAGAGCTTTCCGACTTGAGTTCACGTGCATTTTCTCAGTCGGGAAATTATTTTTCACATGCGGTGCTGGTGATGATGCTTCTTACGTTCGTTTCAGAGAAACAAAGGACAGATATTTCAATCGATCGCTCAGGCATGGCACCGAAATGAGGCACCAAACTCTGCGTTCTGATCCGGTTCTAGTACATACCGGTTACATAGGTGCCATATTGATACCAGGTTTCGGTACCCAACCCTACAGTGGGATGCATAATTTTTAATGGAAGATGTTTGGAACAACCAGAGCTCTTCATAGAGCTGGTCACCTGGCCAAACTGAGCAGTAAGGATAGAAAGAGAGGTGAAGTAAGCACCTGATGATCACACTGGTTGAGATACAGAGATCATGTGTTGAGACGGGAGACTCACAGAAGGACTTCACTGATCTGAGGTTTATGTCAGAGTGGCCAGACTGAAGCCTGTCCTGAGTACATGCAAACCCTTTTGGATTTTTCAAAAAAAGCACCTAAAGGATTCGGAGAAACACGATTGTCTGGTCTGGTGAACCGCGGTTCCAATCATCATGTCTGCTAGGAAACCAGGGACATCTTATGCACAATACAAACCCCTCGATGGCAGCATCATGCTGTGGGAGTGTTTCTTAGCGTCAGGGGCTGGAGGGTTAAAAGGAAAGATGAGCAAAGCAAAACATAGAGATATCAGATTGGACCAAAGGTTTGACTTCCAACGAGACAATCAGCACAGCCTAGACAACACAAGAGTGACTTAACGATGATTCTTGAGTGTCCCAATCAAACATCTCTGGAGGGATCTACGAGTGGCTGTTCACCAACCGTCCCCATCCAAACTGACATGGATTGAGAGGATTTGCTGAAGAAAATGACAGAAAATCCCCAAATCCAGAAGTATAAAGCTTGTGGCATCATACCCAAAAAGGCTAGAATAGCTGCCAAAGGTGCTTCAAGTTATGGGCCTGAATACTTATGTCAATGTGATGTCGTCAGTACTCTCTGAACGCGCTATAGTCGAGGCGAGGCTGTGCACCAACTTTTGTGAGAACTGACCACAATGTGGCATTTATATTTTTACTAATTACACTGCAGTTGCACAGGCTTTTCTCTGAATTTTTCTCTAAAGCTACACGTAATTAACTGCATAAATTAATAAATATTACATTATCAATGTAATATTATAATTTTCTAAATGTAATTAAATCTAAATCTTAATGTAATAAAGGTTACATTATGAGAAATGTATTAAATTATGAACTTAACACAAACATTGTCATTGTAATAAAACAATAGTATCCTTTTTAAAGGATAAAAAGCGTTGGTACACAGTATACTTTTTAAATTTATATGTAAACTTAAACTACCTTCAAAATACACCATATTTAGGTATTCTTGCAATAATAATCATTATTATTGTGCATTTGTTCTAGTAAATTTTAAACTACTATTTCAGTAAATGGTCTAGAGGACTATTACTGCAGACTGTTTCCTCTAGATGGTGATGGTGAACTCAATATTGCGGGTTATTTATTTGTGTTATCTTTTTTAAAAAACAAAAACAAAACATAGGCTATGCTGTACACAGTGTTGTAGTGACACTTTATCAGTTTTTTTTTTTTTTTTTTTTTTACCTTGCTGTTAAAAATAAATAAATAACTATCAGCAATACTCATCAGTTTACATTCATATATAATGGTGCTAATATGATGTGTTTTTTCTGCTGAAATTCTCAGGTGGTTTTGGGCATTAGTACTCTGCTGCTCTATGTTCCCACGCCGCTGGCAGCCACACATCAGTCCGGATCCGTGGCACTGCTCACCTTCGCCATCTGGGTCTTGGCTGAGCTGCGAAAGGTGGTCAAATAAAGTGTATTCAAAGTTCGTGCTATAATAAGGTATATGTTAATAAATCATGCTTTAGGCACGTGAGCTACATCTTTTTTTTTTTTTTTGTAAAGTGTGAATGTTTGATTTATGCAAAAAAGGTGTTTTTACTGTATGACTGCTTATTTAAAATCATTAAAATTATCATCTGTGTTTTCTGTTGATTTTATGAGGACATTCATCCAGAGTAAGTAATTTTCATATATAATGTATATTATACGTACATGCAGAGCTGGGTAGTAGCTGAATACATGTAGATTAAAAAAATTAAGTACTTGTAATTAGAGTAAGTTACATTTTAAAATACTCGTAATCATACTACAGTTCACTAACACATTCATTGTTATTTGAATTATCACTCAGTAAGTTATTTAACCATGTATTATTGAAAGGCTTTTGTCTTTCAAACTCACTAAAATGCACAAATTGTTATCAGGCTTTTGTCTTATTTGCAGACATTCTCAAACTTTTAGTCATCTGAACCTCTTTCACCTGATATATTTACATTAAAGGGCTGATCAATCATCAATTCTGTAAAAGACGATATCTCTCTTTGCACTGAACTTTGAGCATCGTAACTTTGCAGATGTTGTTTATGCTCAAACAGCAACATTACACACTAACTAAAGTTAAAAAAGTGAAATAATCAATGACCCCTTTAAGTACCCCTGAGATTTTAAAATAAATATTTTAATTAAGTATCACATTTGCATGTTCACAGTTCTCTGACATTGGTTAATGGTCACATGGCATACAGGTAAACATAAAATATTTCTTCTTTTGTAGTAAGCGAATTAGTTTGATTGTTATTTTAAAATTATTTATTTTAATTTCACATTTTTATGATTTAATAACATGTTTGCCTTTCATTAAACTCACAAACCTCCTGCAGTTCCTTTACGGACTCCAGTTTGGGAAACCTTGATGTAATATAATGTTTAATGCACTCCATGTTGTTAATTACAGTGAAAGGGATATATTTTCTTACTCTTTGTATTTTTACATTATTATGGTACACTATTATCCTGTTTAAATCAATGTGATAAATGAGTAAGGTCAAAAGTAATCTGATTATATTACCTAAAATGTGTAATGTAAAGGATTACGTTACTGACTACAATTTTTGTCATGTAATTTGGAATCAGTAACGGATTACAATTTGTAAGTAATCTACCCAGCTGCGTACATGTATGTTATGGCTTGCTGAAACTACTGATAAGCAGACTGAAACAAGAATTCTACTTTAGATTTGTTGTCATGAGCAACATTACATTTGTACCCCCGGTTTCACAGACAAGGCTTAAGCCTAGTCCTAGACTAAAATGTAAGTCTGCAAACATCTAAGGGCAGTACAAGCAGTTGTCTACACTTCTCACACAAGAAGCACCGAGTTGATGTTTGATGTTATGCACATATACTTAATCTTGTATTGGCAGACACAACTGGAATTGCAGTGTCAAGTGAATCACTTTTCTCCCTGTTAAATGACATCACCACATTCATACTTGGGTCATACAAATGCATGAAAGTGTGGAAGGTGGTCAGTAAGGACAGGAGACAGAATTATTGTTCCAACATGAGAAATGCAAGTCCAAAGAGAAGCACTATGCAGTCTTTTGTTGTTTTGGAAATCCTGATGGGGCATGTTTTCATTGACCTTGTAACCACCATGACAGAGATGGAAAAAGACAGTGCAATGTAGCCCACTGTGAGCGTGAAAGGCAGAGGATACATAGAGGCATTACTCAGATATGAAACCATACTAAGCAGATTTTCCTTTGAAAATTTGCTCAGACTACACTGTCAAATTACTTTCAGACAAGTAGCATGGACTTGCTAACTGCTCATTGCATCATCATAGGCAAAGAAGACACATTGAAAAGGTTCACCTGGTATTTTGAAGGTGTTAAAAAGATACATTTGCACAGCATTCTACAGGAGCACGGTGTTCATAATTTTAAGGTGCAAATTACCCTCCCAGAAAAAAGGTAGAAAGAAAAGTGTGATGCCAGGTGAGATGGCAGTGGATGAGCCATCTTCAGATTCTTTGAAAGAATACAGAGTCACAACGTCATCATGGACACTTTTCAAGATATCATCCACCAATGGTACACAGCAAGTGCAGCTCTATGTTCAGATTTTACCTGAATGGATTTAAACTATTTTGCTGAAATACAACAAAATGAGCTCCCAATATCAGCTCCGGTGAAACTCAGTAAATTATTGCTCTTCTATGATGATCGTGTCACAGTGGAGACATTACAAGCAGAACTGACAAACTTGGCAGCACACTGGGAAAGGCTGAAGAGGTAAACTTTTATACCTATAGTGTACAGACAGTTGTCACTTCAACACAGATTGTCCTATGTACTTCTCACAATGGGACGAGGATGCCCCTCTCGGCTTGCAGCCAGGCCCAATGTGCTGCTCTACACATTTAAGGAAATTTAAGACCTGTGCCTGATAACGCTCACCCTGGCCAGAATAAGAGATTGAAGCCTGATTCTAATTTCGATAACACCCAGGTGGCCCAAAGCACCACAGCTGGCAGAGATCACTCCTCTACACGGGGAAATTTTCCACCCTCACCCAGACAGGGTGTCCTCTGGGCCTGGCCTGTGAGAAGGCAAACTTAAACACATTGAGATTCAGAGCATCAGAGGCTGAATTATTTATGTCCTGTGTGTGTCCCGTGGGTTTACATCAACAGGACCAGCTCTTTCAAAGAGAGTGACCAGCTCTTCATTCAAAGTCAGGCTTTGTTCTCTCACCCAGGCCAGAATAGGTGTTATCAGGCTAAGTGGAGGAAATGTGTAGACCAGCAGTGAGCCATGGATGAGCATCCTCGTCCAAGAACGCAGCAAGAAGCTACATCTTCCAGAAGCTTTATAGCCTCAGAGCACACTCTACTATGGCCTCTTGGGCTCTGTTTAAGGGGTTTCCCTTGGAATCTGGGCTTCTCCCCATTGATTTTGTCAGATACTACCAGCTTGATGTTACCCAGATCCCAGTAGCTCATTCTGTTAGGGGGGTGGGTTCTTCGTAGCCTTGTGCTCTTAGGCCCTCTACCCCTCTTTAAAGGACGAGGACTAGACCTAATCTCTGTTTGGGAAACCGCCTGTTAATGTTGCTTTTCCTTTTCATTTGTCAGCATCTACATGCTGATTCTTACAGAGCTAACTTGCTTGATAGCTCATTTAATAGTGAGTTGGTCTGTATCTGAAACCACATAATCTACTTCAGTATTGTTAAACAAGCACCATTTTAACACAAGGAACAGCTTTCTTTCTGATAGCACTTAATCCCCGTTCACACTGCCAGCGACTTTGTCTCTAATGTTATTATAGACTGCACATTCAGGACATACCTTTAGAAAATGCAATCACAAACTATATCGCTGGTAAAACTAAGATATCATTCTAATTTGACTAAATCATTAAACTGCTCACTGCATTATACAATTCAGAACACAAACCATCAATGTATGAATCAAAGGCACTTATTTTTCAGACAATATTTTTTATATCCATGTATGTGATTATAGTCAAATCATATAAAGCAGTGAAATCGCTCCAGAACTCTGTCTTTGTCCTGTTCTGCCTCTGTCCTGTGAGCGACACTGATAGAGTCTTCACTCCTATTGGTTGTCGCGCATGAAATTCGCTGCTCATTTTCATAAAGTTAAACTATTATTAACTTTTGTAGCATGACTCGCCTACATTCGGTCGCCAATGGCCACTGTCGCTCATGTCACCAACACTCCACTGAAAATGAATGGGATCATGTTGTTTTATTGCAGTGTGAACAGGGCTTTACAGTTGAAAAGCTTATCTGAATATGATCTAACACTTTTGGCGTTCCCTTGCTGGACATTTCAGCTGGCAACTGCAGCAAAATATGTAGTAAGGTACCTAATATTGTTTTATAAAAATGCAGTCACCGCATATAGTTTTTATGAGATCAGAAGTCTCCTCAAACACAAAGGAAAGAAGATCTTCTGGATAGTCCAACCCAAGCACACTGTTGAAAATTTATCCAGCAGCATTTCACAACAATTTCAAAGGGCAGATTTAATGCTTTATTATTTGAATGATGTCAGACTGACATTTCACCACATTATCAGCTTTGTCAAGTTTCTTCTGGGGAAAGTGTGATCTTTTATATGTCAACCGCCAATTTAATAACTTCTTTGATACAAGGAAAAGCCTAAAGTTTACAGGCTAAACATGTAAAGTGAAAGAGATGTGGCCAAGTAGGGTTACCCATACTCAGAATTTATGCTCTGCATTTAACCCATCTAAAGTACACACACAGCAGTGGGCAGCCAGGGAGCAGTTGGGGGTTCAGTGCTCAGTTGTGGTATTGAGGGTGGAGAGAGTGCTGTACATTCACTCCCCCCATCTACAATTCCTGCCAAACCTGAGACTCGAATTGGCAACCTTTAGGTTACGAGTCCAACTCTCTAACCATTAGGATACAACTTCCCCACGTAAAGCGTGTAAAACATTATACACTAGTCTCTTGAACACTTTTAAAAAAGTTGTTGCCTTTATAAATAAGTCAGTGTACTTCCTGATATTCTGTGTACTCTGTTAGCATGTAAGAAAAATGTGTGTGCAGAATGACATGCAATTGATTGCCAGTGGACTGTAAAGAAACTATAGCAAGGAAAATTAGTAAGATGATAGAAATAATTTTCTCATCTAGAGTTCATACAATAAGTAGTGTATATTGAAATAAGTCTAAAAAAACAAAACAAAAAAAAAACGACAAAACTCAACTGGTTTAACCGGATCTGAAGAGTGCAGATATACTTTACCGAGCATGCCAGAGCTGCGACACATTTCAAGGTGAGTGTATTACCATTTTGTCTTTACATTTGCTTTGAATTATGTACAGTAAATATAGTACATGTATGTTAATGTTTCACAAAGGCATTTTATAGATGATAACATTAAAATGTGGGAGAACCCTAGAAACTTGAGTTTAATTAACTAACTACAGGGTTATATGTTTGTTAGAGTTGTTTTTTCTGTTACTCTGCGTAAGAAATAAATCGCATCACATTTCATAAGTAAAAATCAAATGAGAAGTAACATCGCATATTAAAAAGCTTTATTTTGTCAAATGATCAGGCAATCATTTATTTATTTATTTTTTGCTTTTTGTTTTGTATTGTGTAAACTACAGAACTATGATTTGGAATGCCTGGAAAACTTTCAAAATAAAGATAAAAGATTGACTTCAGTTTCAAAACCACAGGGGATTAAAAGAAAGAAAGAAAAAAATAAAGAAATGGTTAATGCCTTTTGTTGTGTAACTAGTGTTTCTTGTTTATTTTCTGGCTTCTTTTCAAAAATGTCTGAGAGGAATTTGAGACAAGATGGAATTTGTACATCTCTATCATTTTATACTGTAGGCTTTCATATAGCAAATACAGTTGTAAACAAGTCAACTATAATGAATGTTTTTGAAATGTTTCTTATGTCAGGACATGCCACTGACTGGCTATCACAGTGCAGCCTTGCCTTTTTTAAGATCATATTTTTGGCTTTTATAGAGGACAGTGGAGGGATGACAAGAAATGTTTGGGGAGTAGATTGGCTATGGCATCAGGAAAGAACCTCATAAACTGAGATCCAAACTCTGGTCACCTGCTATGCATCAGCAGATGATGTCATGAGCGCATAGCCCGCTAGGTTATGGCTCTGGCATGTAGCCCAAGCTTAAAAAGTTAAGATGGAAAACACAGGGTGACATAAAAAGGAAATGATCATAACTCAATTTCCTTTATCTTTTTTTTCTTAGATGTAATCTTTAAAATAATTATTACAATACTGATCATAATCGGTACAGTAACATACACAGTCAGGACTGCATCCAAAATGAATCCCTGCGAGAAGAAAGAAGAGGGAGATGCTTGTAGCAATGTCTGTATGAAGAGCAACTGTTCAATTAAACAACCTGTTGGATTTCACGATAAATCACAATTCCGAAAACCAAGGTAGGCTATTGGTGAGTTGTTTTTGTTATGGCCTTTTGTATGCATACTGTATAACAATTATGACTACTCTTTTCCTGGGGGTCTGCAGTGAGGTAAGGGAAGATCTAGTTAATTATCAGTCCAGATGTGGAGTTTGTGAGCAGGTTCTGATAGATGCAGTCTGTGGCTATGATTTAAGAAGACACTGTATCAGCTGCAGCTCAGACCAGACCAGACTGTGTCCTGTCATGAAACCAGCCTTGATTGAGAAAACTAGAGATTTGCAACAGCATTCACACCAACCAAATGATGATGTTTTTCAGAAAGTCAAAGATCAATACAAAACCATAATGAAAAACAAGTATGAGAGCTTATCTGAAGGAATCAAACTCCAAGAGGATGAAACTCTCCTGAACAGGATCTACACACATCATAGAGGGAGAGAGTGAAGGAGTGAATGAAGAACATGAAATTTTACAGATGGAGAAAACAGCCAGAACACAACCCTCACAAGACACTCCAATCTACTGCAATGACATCTTTAAAGCCTCGGCTGAACCAGGATGTGAGGAGAAAGACCAGATCAAGACTGTTCTTACTAAAGGCATCGCTGGAATCGGAAAAACCGTCTCTGTGCAGAAGTTCATTCTGGACTGGGCCGAGGGAAAAGCCAATCAGGATGTAGATTTCATGTTTGTGCTTCCATTTCGAGAGCTGAACTTGTTCCGAGATCATCAGTACAGTCTTCACAGACTTCTGCTGGCCTTTCATCCTGAACTTCAAGATCTGGACTCAAAGATTTATGAGGAGTGCAAAGTTGTGTTCATCTTTGATGGTCTGGATGAAAGCAGAATCACACTGATGTTCTCAGACGCTCAGAAAGTTTGTGATGTGACTGAGACTTCATCAGTGGGTGTGTTGATGTCAAAGCTCATGAAAGGAGAGCTGCTTCCCTCTGCTCTCATCTGGATCACCTCCAGACCAGCAGCAGCCAATCAGATCCCCTCCAAATACATCAACCGTCTGACAGAAATTCAGGGATTCAATGAGCCTCAGAAGGAGGAATATTTCAGGAAGAGAATCAGTGACCAGCATCAAGCCAGCAGAATCATCTCACACATCAGAAGAGCAAGAAGCCTCCACATCATGTGCCACATCCCCGTCTTCTGCTGGATCTCATCCACTGTGCTTCAGAAGCTCCTGGAAGAAGATCTGAGTGCAGAAATCCCTCAAACTCTGACTGAAATGTACATCCACTTCCTGCTGATTCTGATCAACATGAAGAACCAGAAGTATGAAGAGAGAGATCCAGAGAAACTCCTGCAGTCCAACAGAGAAGTGATTGTGAAACTTGCTGAAGTGGCTTTCAAACAGCTGATGAAGGGCAATGTGATATTCTATGAGGAGGACCTGATTGAGAGCGGCATAGACGTCACTGACGCCTCAGTGTATTCTGGGATTTGCACTGAGATCTTTAAGCAGGAATCTGTGATTCATCAGAGGAAAGTCTACAGCTTCATTCATCTGAGTGTTCAGGAGTTTCTCGCTGCTTTCTATGTGTTTTGTTACCATATAAATGCTACTATGGAGAAGCTGAAGAATTTTGCTTCAGTACAAAATTTGCTTTTAGGTGCAGTAAATAATACCATTGAGAGTGAGAATGGGCAGCTGGATCTGTTCCTGCGGTTCCTGCTGGGCATCTCACTGGAGTCCAATCAGAGACTATTACAGGATCTACTGACACGCACAGAGAACAGCTCAGAGAGCATCAGGAGAACCACATTGTTCATTAAAGACAAAATCAAAGATGGTCATGGACTCTCCGCTGAAAGATCCATCAATTTGTTCCTCTGTCTGCTGGAAGTGAAAGATAAGACTCTGTCCAGAGAGATTCAGGAGTTTGTGAAATCAGACAAACACTCAGAGAAGAAACTCTCTTCTGCTCACTGCTCAACAATCTCCTACATGCTTCAGATGTCAGAGGAGCCACTGGATGAGCTGGACCTCAAGAAATACAACACATCAGATGAGGGGAGAAGAAGACTGATACCAGCTGTGATGAATTGCAGAAAAGCTTTGTGAGTTAAGTTCATATATTAAAATAAATGTAGACTACAATATAATTAAACAATATAATAAAAAATATATATACATATATATCTACAGCAAAGCTAAACACAATGCAGCAAAGGCACAATGCTAAGACTTGTGTTCCAGGGCCAAGTTTCCAAAGACCCCTTAAGATAATAAAACCTTTAGTTATGTATTTTTTACTTTGAGGGGTTTTCTTATTTTGAGGGGTCTCTTGGAAATTTATAGAGACGTATGCAATGTGCCACACAACTGACAAATCTGTAAGATCCCAACAAGACATCCCATGCTGAACGTACAATATGATTCAACACCAAAAGGTGTGAACAGATTGACAACATTTTAAAATTAGGTCTTGTGGGAATTGAGAGTGCAAGTGGTTGTCACACTGATGCTTCTGCATGTCACAGCACCACTGAGCATATCACGGCCTGGTTGGCCGAATTTTCTGTCCGGCTCACCGAAAAACATCCCAGCACTCCCTATGGCCAGTCTGCCCCTGGCTCCACCTACTTTAAAGTTGATAGCTGATTGAGTTGAAGTCTTTTAGCCATCTAATATAAATCAACATGCATACCAGCTTTAGCTGGCAAATTATTATACTGTATGTGTATGACTGCTCATGTAGAGACAACATGTCATGTGATGTCTTTTTTTAAGTCTACAAAAGGCATCAAATCTACTTAAATATTCTTAAATAAAGCAGACAAATCAGAGAATAAAATTGATTGATGTTTATAGGACATCATCTCAAAAGTTTTTTTAAGTCATATTTTGTATTGATGATTGTGCTAGAGCAGTGGTACCCAACCCTGTTTGTAAGTCTTTTTAATTCAACACACCTAATTTGACTTAACGTCTCATTAGCAGAGCTCTCTAAAACCTGAAGTGGATCTGCCAGATTAGAAAGACATTAAATATGTACTGTTAATGCGCCACCAGGCCCAGGTTCATAAACTGTGCTGTAGAGGATTTGAAGTGGTGACCCTAAAGTTGGGTGGATTGATGATGGGACTCTTAGCAATGAGTGTGCCAGATTGGTGCGCCGCTATCGTGTCTGTGAAATGTATTTACAGCTTTTGGCAGCTGAGTGGCACTTTAACCACAAACTTCAACAAGTTATCAGGGTGAACGTGTCACAGTGCATTTTTGTGAGTAGCAGTCAGCTTTGCCTTGCTGATGAGTTACATTTAATGGCTACAGTCAGCAGAAAATCTAAGAAAAACACTAGTTAACACTGCATGAAAAGAGGTGTATACAGACCAGTATCTTCCTGTGTAGACCGCACAATTTCGGACAAATCTGGAAGTATTACTGACCAGATATGGGAAATACATGACTGGTATACAGCTGGAAATACATGACTAGTATACTGCTGGAAAGATACCAGTTTGGATGTATGTTACTGAGCAGGGTTGCCAGGTTTTCACAACAAAACCTGCCCAATTGCTACTCAAAACTAGCCCCAAACTAGCCCAATCGCAATCCCCATCTTAAACCCACAAACATGAAAAACAACCAGTGGCAACAGAGTTAAAGTAGCCCAATTCAGTGGGAAAACTGCGTACTCGGCAACACTATTACTGAGGTATTCTTCCATACAACAGCCATTTGTTGCCATGGCAATTAATCCCTTAAAGCAGTGGTCTCAAACTCAATTTCTGGAGGGCCACAGCTCTGCAGAGTTTAGCTCCAACCGGCTCCAAATCACACCTGCTTGGAAGTTTCTAGTAATCCTGAAGACCTTAATTAGCTGGATCAGGTGTGTTTGATTAGGGTTGGAGCTAAACTGTGCAGAGCTGTGGCCCTCCAGAAATGGAGAAATGGAGACCAATGCCAATAATTTATTTTCAAGGGACATTCAAACCTTTGTGCCATTCTGCTCTCCCCCCGTTTGGTCATTCATGTTAAATTGGATTGGCTGCTTTGAGGCTAAACCCATCCCCTAACCAGACAGCACACAGACTTTCCTCAAAAGTCATTTAATTGGTAAACTTGTGAATTATGCCACCCAAACCCTTACAGCAAAGTACGGAGCCCCTAAAGTAGTGTGTCTCAACGGGGTGGTACCACCCCCCAGGGGGGCTTTCGGAGAGTATCGGGGGTGCTGGAAGCAATATTTTTGAAAGGGGGGCATTTGGTTAAGGCGAGTTTACGCCAAAGAAAATGGTCTACCACATCCTAAGGCCGTCTACACTGGATGCATCAAACTGCATTTTCTATATCAATTTGTCAACTTGTCGGTAGCTCAAGCATGTGGAATGCATCAGAAATAGAATGTGGCATCCGTTTACTATCAAGTCAAGTGACCTTTATTTATATAGCGCTTTTACCAATACAGATTGTGTCAAAGCACTTAACAGTATCAAATTGGAGGACAGAGTGTCAGTAATGTATAATGATAAGATTAAACACTCAATTTTCAGTTAAAGGCATTTAAATATTGAATTCAGAGATGTCATTGTCTAGCTCAGTTTAGTTTAAATAGTATCTGTGCAATCAAATTGGCGATAATCGCTAGAAATTAGGTGTCCCCAACTGAGCAAGCCAGAGGCGACAGCGGCAAGGAACCCTCTGTGACAGAATGGAGAAAAAAAACCTTGGGAGAAACCAGGCTCAGTCGGGGGACCAGTTCTCCTCTGACCAGACGAAACCCACAGTTCACCCACAGTTGGGTGCTAAATAGGAAAAGGATCTGCCGCCCGCAATCGATTTTGATATTCTAGGTATTATCAAACGGCCAGAGTTTTGAGAACGCAGCGAACGTGGAGGACTATAATGCGATAAGAGCTCGCTCAAGTACTGAGGAGCTAAACCATTCAGGACTTTATAAGTAATTAACAAGATTTTAAAATCTATCCGATGTTTGATAGGGAGCCAGTGCAGTGTTGACAGAACCGGGCTAATATGGTCATATTTCCTGGTTCTAGTAAGGACTCTATCTGCTGCATTTTGGACCAACTTTAGTTTGCTGATCACGCGTGCAGAACAACCACACAATAAAGCATTACAATAGTCTAACCTTGAGGTCATAAACGCATGAACTAACATTTCTGCATTTGACGTTGAGAGCATAGGTCGCAATTTAGATATGTTTTTGAGATGAAAAAACGCAGTTTTACAGATGCTAGAAACATGGCTTTCAAATGAAAGATCATCATCGAACAGCACACCTAGGTTCCTGACTGATGAAGAAGAATTGACAGAGCAGCCATCAAGTGTTAGATAATGTTCTAGGTTGTTACATGTGGAGTTTTTAGGTCCGATAATTAACACCTCTGTTTTTTCAGAATTTAGCAGTAAAAAATTACTCGTCATCCAGTTTTTTATATCGACTATGCATTCCGTTAGCTTGTCAATTTGGTGTGTTTCACCGGGCCGCGAAGAAATATAGAGCTGAGTATCATCAGCATAACAGTGAAAGCTAACACCATGTCTCCTGATAATATCTCCCAAGGGTAACATGTAAAGCGTGAAAAGTAACGGCCCTAGTACTGAGCCTTGAGGTACTCCATACTGCACTTGTGATCGATATGATTCTCTTCATTCACTGCTACGAACTGATGGCGGTCAGATAAGTATGATTTGAACCATGCTAAGGAGCTTCCACTAATGCCAACAAAGTTTTGTACTCAAAAGAATGTTGTGGTCGATAGTGTCGAACGCAGCGCTAAGATCCAGTAGAACTAATAAAGAGATACAACCACGGTCAGATGATAGAAGCAGGTCATTTGTAACTCTAATGAGAGCAGTCTCAGTACTATGATACGATCTAAATCCTGACTGGAATTGCTCACAGATATCATTTTTCTCTAGGAAGGAATATAATTGTGAGGATACTACCTTTTCTAGTATCTTTGACAGAAAAGGGAGATTTGAGATCGGTCTGTAATTAACTAGGTCTTTGGGGTCAAGTTGTGTTTTTTTAATGAGAGGCTTAATAACAGCCAATTTGAAGGTTTTGGGGACATATCCTAATGACAATGATGAATTAATAATAGCCAAAAGAGGATCTATGACTTCTGGATGCAGCTCTTTTAGTAGTTTCGATGGAATCGGGTCTAACATACATGTTGTTGGTTTAGATGATTTAACAAGTTTATACAATTCTTCCTCTCCTACAGTAGAGAATGAGTGGAATTGTTCCTCAGGGGATCTATAGTGTGCTATCTGATGCGATACTGTAGCTGACGGCTGCAAGGATACAATTTTATCTCTGATAGTATTGATCTTGGAAGTAAAATAGTTCATAAAGTCATTACTGCTATGCTCTTGGGAAATGCCAACACCTGTTGATGCTTTATTTTTCGTTAATTTAGTCACTGTATTGAATAAATACCGAGGGTTATGTTTGTTTACTTCTAGAAGAGACGAAAAGTAATCAGATCTAGCAGTTTTTAATGCTTTTCTGTAGGATAGAGTACTTTCCCGCCAAGCTAAACGAAATACCTCTAATTTAGTTTTCCTCCAGCTGCGCTCCATTTTCCGGGCTGCTCTCTTTAGGGCGCGAGTGTGCTCATTATACCACGGTGTTGGACTCTTATCCTTAATCTTCCTTAAGCGTAAAGGAGCAACCGCATCTAAAGTGCTAGAAAAGAGAGAGTCCATAGTTCCTGTTACATCATCAGGTTGTTCTGAGCTATTGGATATACTGAGGAACTGAGATAAGTCAGGAAGATTATTTATAAAGCAGTCTTTTGTGGTAGAGGTAATGGTTCTACCATATTTGTAACAAGAAGTTGGCTTTACAGCTTTAGCTATATGGAATATACAGGAGACTAGATAATGATCTGAGATATCATCGCTCTGCTGCAAAATTTCAACCCCACTAACATCAATTCCATGTGACAGTATTAAATCTAGAGTATGATTTCGACAATGAGTAGGTCCTAACACATGTTGTTTAACACCAATAGAGTTTAGAATGTCTATAATGTCTTCGATAGAAAATTCTTTAATAAAGTCTGTATGGTGCCCTGGTGGCCTGTATACAGTAGCCAGTACAAACATCACAGGGGATTTATCATTAATACTTGTTTCTTTGGATAACGTTATATGGAGCACCATTACTTCGAACGAATTATACTTGATACTGTAGCGCTTGCGGTCAGTTACTGAACGACTGATTATAACGGGATCCATGTGCTTTAATTAAACGTGTCACGCCGTTTGCGGCCAGTGTAGTAGTGTTAGTGTTAGCTGCTAGTTTACACCAATACTCCTGCTTCTAGACAAGACGGTGTATCATTTCCTTAGCAACAACTTTTTACTTCGGTATTTTTCTGGAGCACAGTTGCCAAACTTCCCGTCAAAACAATAGCAAGCATTTAGACACGATAAAGCATGAGATGCTTTTTCTTGTTTAGAAAAATTTATACGATAGCTTTTTGTTTGCTGATTGGCTGCGGTTGGATTGAATGCCATTCAATGAGTTTATTCAAAACTCACAAATATAGCCTAATTTATATCCACGTGGCTTTTTTGCTCCTTGGGAAACTAATGATAATGATATTTCAAGTCCAGTCAAATCAAATATGTGATGAATGTGATGTGGTATTCAATGGCATTTTTTTTTTTTTTTTTTTTATAAAATTATGTATGGGCTAATGTGGGCTGTTATATTTGGGTTAAAATACATGCATTTCAAACAGGCTTACATATTATAAATAAAATATAGGCTATTATATACACTACCATTGAAAAAGGTTTGTTAATGGATTTGTAAAAAACAAAGAAAAAAAAGTTCCATTTGTTTAAAAAATTCAGTAAAAACAGTAAATCTACCAGTTGAAAAAAAATTGCTTTCTATTAGAATGCATTTTAAAATGTGTTTTCCTCTCATAAGCTTCACTATTCTAGCTTTCAGTGTCACATGATCTTTCAGAAATCATGCTGATTGTTGCTTAAGAAACATTTATTATTATTATTATAGCTGGCACACCACACTGACAAAAAAAGCAAATTTTGAAATTGAATTGACTATAACGAATGTATAAATTAGGACAGCAATAAAATAGTAACTATTTTGAAAAAGAGGAGCATATATATCCCATCTTTCTACATCCCCAGTTCCAGAAAAGTTGGGACATTTTGTGAAATGCCATAAAATCAAGAATATGTCATTTGTTCTCTTTAACCTTTATTTAATTGACTGAAGTACAAAGAAAAAAAATTCCAATGTTTTCACTGGCTAACTTAATTTTATTTTGTTAATATAAACAAATTCTGAGCCGTGATCCAGCTTTGCTTGTAAAGACTAAGAAGCTCCTTTTATACCCAAACATAATACCCTCACCTAATTCACATGCTTGCTGTTAACTGTTTCAGAACAGTTTATTTGGTTATTCTATAACCTTTTCACTTTTATTTTGCGTCTGTCCCAACTTTTTTCGGAGTGTGTAGCAGACTTCAAAATATAAATTTGTTTATATTTACAAAATACATTTAAGTTGGTCAGTGAAAACTTTGGAAATCTTTTCTTTGTACTTTTGTCAATTAAATAAAAGTTAAAGAGAATTAACAAATCACAGATTTGATCATTTTACACTTTTCTAGAATTAGGGTTGTAATTAGTTTTCTTTAAAGTATTTGTAAGCAAACTTTGGGTTACACTTTATTTCGATTGTCCACTTTAGACATTTTACTAACTATAAGTAACTTTGTAACTACATGTCAACTAATTCTCATTAATTTGCAACTACATGTCTACTAACTCTCAGTAGGGTAGGTTTAGTGTTAGTAGAATAAGCTGACGTACTTGCAAAGTTTCTCATAGTCAGTATGTTGTATGTTGTGGACCCATCAAAATAAAGTGTTAGAAGATATTAAGCAGACAGTCTACTAATACTGTAATGACTGCTAGTTGACATGTAGTTGCAAAGTTACTTAATATTAGTAGAATGTCTAAAGTGGACTATCGAAATAAAGTGTTACCAAACTTGGAAATATTCTCACAAAATTTATGAATTATAGTAAAGTAGGGTTTACATTTCTTCCATTTTCATGTGTATGTGACAAAGCGCCTGTTTGTCACTGCTGAGGGAGCGGCACTGGCCTGAACACACACACACACACACACACACACATACACTCCAATCACTCTCCATTCCCCCTCCCTTACCTGTTGTTTCCGCGTTCGGCAAAGTGAGTGCACGCGCTGAACCGATCGCCCACGGACATTTCTCCACATCACAGTTTCCACCGTCTCATACCCATTCGCCTCATACACACGTTTTTGTGTATTGTCTTTTGTCCTTGTGTCTCCGTTCGAGTGTTTGTTTGTTTGTCTGGAAGTAGTCGGTCTTCTGGCGGGTAAACGCTGCGTCGCCAAGCCGGGCAGACAGAGGGCGCCTGCTTTTAAAAAGTACAGAGTGCGTCGCGCCGGCGCAGTGTCGCCAAAAGCCGGCAAAACCATTGTCTGTTTGTAACGGGGGTTATGTGTAAATTATGTGTTAATTATTTATGTGTTTATGTGTTTCAATAATAATGAATATGTGTATTTGAGTTATGACCGGTAGAGAAGTGTTATTCAATGATGGTTTATGTAATGATTGTTTGCAGTGTGGGGAATATAAAATGTTTTAACATTCCTGAACACTTACTTGTTAGTGAGTGATGCCAAAGAAGGGGCGGAGTCTGGCCTATAAAAAGGGAGGCCAGACTCACACTTAAGTGCTTGTTAACCAAGTCAGCGAGAGTGTTACAGTGGTACCTCAAGCAAACCCTTATTGTTTTTGTATATTGTGGATACGGTGTGTAGTTGTAAATACAGTTTTCAGCTTTATTTTCCTATTTTTTTTTGTTCTTTGGTAAATTTTTGTGCACACCTGTATATAATCTTCACTGTGGACTGTCTGGATTATTGGCACTATAAATAAATTACACCCTGCACGGAAGTGCTGTGCGAGTGAGCCATCATTTTTTTATTTTTCACGGACTTACGTTTCCTTTTCCCCTCCCCCTGAAGCGAGTCGGGGCACTTGCTTCATCACATTTGGTGGCAGCGGTGGGATGGCTACTCGCAAAACAGTGCCAAAAGGCAGAAAACCCAGACTTGGGTTGCGGTCACAGATGAAGAAGGCATCGATGGAGGATGTGGCTTGGGACTCGGCAGAGACTACAGAGGAAGAGGAAGTGACGGCGGGGCTTTCTGATACCTCAAGAAAGTCCAGGTTAGCACGGACTGAGCCAATCACTCCAGTTGCTACAGCTGGTGAGGGAATGGCTTCCCTGATGCGTCAGTTCCTGGACGCACAACAGCAGAGAGAGGAGAGATATCTGCAAGAGCTCCGGGAACTACGCGAGTCTATACGGCAGTCGACTCGTCCTGTTGAAACGTTGTCGGACGGCGGAAGCCCACGAATGGAGCTACCGACACCAGCTGCACAGAGGGTTTCTACACAACACAGATCAGCATACGACAGAGACTCACCAAGTGTTCCTGTGCCGAGAGAGCGGATGCAGCGAACTGAACCAAAGATGCCGGTCTTCCAACAGGGTGAAGACATCGAAAACTATCTTCGGCGGTTTGAGCGTCTGGCCAGGACCTGGAGGTGGCCTGAGGAGGAGTGGAGCTACCATCTGGTTCCATTACTGACTGGGCAAGCGTTGGAGGCGTACCTGGCGATGGATGAGGAGCAGGCGGAGGTGTACGAGGATCTGAAGGAGGCGTTGCTGGAGAAATTTAACATCTCACCAGAAACCTACCGTCAGCGGTTCCGATCACCTACTGTTCCAGCTGGAGAATCACCAACTGAGACTTACCATCGCCTTAAGAACTTGTATCAGCGATGGGTTCGACCAAGAGAGCACTCCAAGGAGGAGATTGGCGAGGCCATAATTCTGGAGCAGCTATTGAGGGTGTTACCGTATGATGCTCGTACCTGGGCACGAGAGCATGAGCCGACTTCGGGACTGGCGGCAGCGAAGCTGGCTCAGCAATACCTAAACGCTCATCGCGGAGGTCCACGCACTCAACCATCTAAAGGTACTGTTCGCACTCACTTTGGGGCTGAGAGGGGTCGTACTGAACTGTCAGACCATGCACAAAGCCCAAAGTCAACAGGGGGAAAAGAACTCTTATGCTTTTACTGTCAGCAGCCGGGGCACAAAGCAGCGGTATGTCCCGCTCGTAAAGCTAAGCTGACAGGGTACTGTTATGTTCCAAGAGAGGGGGACTTGGAACTAGGCTCTGTGAGGGAGAGCCTCACTACATGTGATGTGACTGTTAATGGACATTCCCTTCAGGCATTGTTGGACACGGGTTGCTCTATGTCAATGTTGAAATCGTGGTATGTGACAAATGTTGACTATCTGAATACTGCCTCGGTTCAATGTGTGCATGGGGATGTGAAGCGGTATCCCAGAGCAGAGATTTTGGTAGAAGTACAAGATCAAATGTACCTGTTGAATGTTGCTATAGTTGACAGTTTGCCTACAGACATGATTCTAGGACAAGATTTACCAGTGTTGAAGGACTTGTTACAAGCCACTGCTAAAGACTCTGTACCTATTGCCACTGCCACTGAAACCCCTGTGAATTTGTCATGTCCTGCCATTACTCGGTCACAAGCCAGGGCAGGTCTTCAGCCTCTGCCAGATCTTGAAAGTAGTCTGTTGCAGGGCGGGACCAAGGGCCCGAGAAAGTCACGCCGACAAAGAAGGCTTGAAAAATACCTCGGTACACCAACCCTAAAGGCAGCTGTAGAGGGCCTTGATGTTAATGGTTGGCAAGTACCAGGGAATATTACTGAACTGCAAAGAAATGATGTGACATTGAAACCGTTGTTTGAAAAAGCTGCTTCTGCTTGTCCATCTAACCTGTGTAATGAAAGATATGGGGTAATGAATGATGTGTTGTATGTGCAAGTCAATAATGTGACCCGTCTTGTTGTGCCAACTTCTTGTCGTCCACTTGTCTTACATCTAGCACACACAGTTCCTTGGGCTGGCCATTTGGGCCAACAAAAGACATATGCACGCATTAGCTCACGCTTTCACTGGCCAACATTATACACTGATGTACTGACACACTGCAACACATGCACCACATGTCAGAAAACCAGTGCTGTGCCCCAGCGGAGCAGAGCGCCCTTGCAACCTCTCCCTGTGATTTCTGAACCTTTCAGGCGGATTGCTATGGACATTGTGGGGCCGTTGGAGAAAAGCAATGCAGGTCATCGGTACATCTTGGTAATCAGTGACTATGCAACACGGTATCCAGAAGCTTTCCCACTGCGTACCATCACCACACCGAAGATCGTCCATTCCCTCGTCCAACTCTTCTCCAGGGTAGGAATACCAGAGGAGATCTTGACAGACCAAGGCACTAACTTCACGTCGCGGCTCATGGGGCAACTGAACCGACAGTTGGGCATCACAGCCATCAGGACAAGCCCATACCACCCCCAGACAGACGGACTGGTGGAAAGGTTCAACCAAACCCTCAAGAATATGCTGAGAAAGTTTGTTGCAGACACGGGACGAGACTGGGACAAGTGGCTACCTTTCGTTCTCTTTGCGTACAGAGAAGTTCCTCAAGCTTCGACTGGTTTCTCACCATTTGAGCTCCTATATGGTTGGCAAGTTCAAGGACCGCTGGACCTGCTGAGAAAGAGCTGGGAGGAAGGTTCTGCAGCCAAAGCTGAGGAGAGAGGCATTGTACAGTATGTGCTGGAAATGAGAGACCGTCTAGAGCAGTACCGGGAACAGGCAAGAGAAAACCTGCAGATGAAACAACAAGCACAGAAGCAATGGTATGATCAGCACGCAAGACTACGGCAGTTCCTACCAGGACAGAAAGTACTGCTGTTGCTACCCACCTCATCGAACAAGCTCCTGGCAAAATGGCAAGGTCCATATACTGTGTTCCGGAAGATGGGACCGGTAACTTACGAGATCCACCATCCAGACAAGCGGAAGTCCAAGCAAACTTACCACGTCAATCTGCTAAAGGAGTGGAAGGAACCACCGGAGAGGAAGCCCGAGTCAGCTTTGATGGTACGGAATGTGGAGGATGTGGAGGAGGAAGATGGTTCGGAGGTTGCGGAGAGGCAGGCGTCGGTGGTGAGTCTATCTCACCTAGAGGACATCAAGCGCCAAGAGTTGCAACACCTACTAGACCAGTTCCCCGCTCTGTTTCGTCAGAGGCCTGGACGGACAGAGCTAATTGACCACACCATCCACCTTACCGACACTACACCATCTCGACAGAGACCTTATCGGGTACCTGAGAGACTGGTGGAACCTCTAAGGAAAGAAATTGAGATGATGAGAGAGCTGGGAGTGATTGAGCCATCAATGAGTGAGTGGTGCAGTCCGGTAGTCATAGTCCCAAAGAAGGATGGATCCCTACGTGTCTGCATCGACTTTCGCAAGCTCAATGCCCAGTCCCAGTTTGACGCATACCCGATGCCGCGGGTGGATGATCTGTTGGAGAGGATAGGAAGAGCCAAATACATCACCACACTAGACCTCTGCAAGGGGTACTGGCAGGTACCCCTAGAGCCAACGTCCAGACCCTACACTGCTTTCAGGACGCCGATAGGGCTCTATCAATTTACTGTCCTTCCTTTTGGGCTGCATGGAGCTCCAGCAACGTTCCAAAGACTGATGGACAGAGTGCTGCAAGGATGTGAGGAGTGGTCGGCGGCATATCTGGATGATGTCGTTATCCACAGCAACTCCTGGAGAGAGCACTTGCAGCATCTGAGACAGACTCTGGAAAAGATCACAAAGGCTGGTTTAACATTAAATGTTGGGAAGTGTGAATGGGCAAGGCAAGAAGCTAGTTACCTAGGTTATCACCTGGGCAACGGACAGCTACGTCCTCAAGTCAACAAGGTGGAGGCAATCTGTCAAACTCCCAGACCCAAGACCAAGAAGGAAGTGAGGTCGTTCCTGGGACTGGTGGGCTGGTATAGACGGTTTGTCCCAAACTTCGCTTCAATAGCTGCACCCCTGACTAACCTGCTGAATAAAGGTGTGGCAAACCCTATCCCGTGGACTGGAGACTGTGAGGCAGCATTCAAGACTCTGAAAGAGAAGATGTGCTCCAGTCCGGTCCTGCAGAGTCCTGATTTTACCCAAAGTTTCCTGGTCCAAGTAGATGCCTCTGCTACAGGGCTCGGGGCAGTCTTGGTCCAGGGAACCCAGGGGAACGAGAAGCCCGTTGTTTACCTCAGCCGCAAGCTGTTGCCAAGGGAGACTCGTTATTCGGCGGTGGAGAAGGAGTGCCTCGCCATCAAATGGACCCTGGAAAGCTTACGTTATTACCTCCTAGGAAGAGAGTTCAGCCTGGAGACAGACCACAGAGCCTTGACCTGGTTGCATTCGATGAAGGACCATAACGCCAGAGTCATGAGGTGGTACCTGTCACTGCAGCCCTTCAACTTTAAGGTCAGGCACAGACCGGGAAGACTGAATGTAGTTGCCGATTACCTGTCCAGGTTTCCGGCCGGTACTCGGCTTGAAGAGGGGGAAGGTAATGTGACAAAGCGCCTGTTTGTCACTGCTGAGGGAGCGGCACTGGCCTGAACACACACACACACACACACACACATACACTCCAATCACTCTCCATTCCCCCTCCCTTACCTGTTGTTTCCGCGTTCGGCAAAGTGAGTGCACGCGCTGAACCGATCGCCCACGGACATTTCTCCACATCACAGTTTCCACCGTCTCATACCCATTCGCCTCATACACACGTTTTTGTGTATTGTCTTTTGTCCTTGTGTCTCCGTTCGAGTGTTTGTTTGTTTGTCTGGAAGTAGTCGGTCTTCTGGCGGGTAAACGCTGCGTCGCCAAGCCGGGCAGACAGAGGGCGCCTGCTTTTAAAAAGTACAGAGTGCGTCGCGCCGGCGCAGTGTCGCCAAAAGCCGGCAAAACCATTGTCTGTTTGTAACGGGGGTTATGTGTAAATTATGTGTTAATTATTTATGTGTTTCAATAATAATGAATATGTGTATTTGAGTTATGACCGGTAGAGAAGTGTTATTCAATGATGGTTTATGTAATGATTGTTTGCAGTGTGGGGAATATAAAATGTTTTAACATTCCTGAACACTTACTTGTTAGTGAGTGATGCCAAAGAAGGGGCGGAGTCTGGCCTATAAAAAGGGAGGCCAGACTCACACTTAAGTGCTTGTTAACCAAGTCAGCGAGAGTGTTACAGTGGTACCTCAAGCAAACCCTTATTGTTTTTGTATATTGTGGATACGGTGTGTAGTTGTAAATACAGTTTTCAGCTTTATTTTCCTATTTTTTTTTGTTCTTTGGTACTTTGGTAAATTTTTGTGCACACCTGTATATAATCTTCACTGTGGACTGTCTGGATTATTGGCACTATAAATAAATTACACCCTGCACGGAAGTGCTGTGCGAGTGAGCCATCATTTTTTTATTTTTCACGGACTTACGTTTCCTTTTCCCCTCCCCCTGAAGCGAGTCGGGGCACTTGCTTCATCACAGTGTAAATGTGGTATTTACCCACCAAAATAACCATCTCCACAATGTCAGAAAAAAAGGGAATTCAATATATGAACCCTCCCACCCAGCCGAGGTCCGAACAATTATATATAAAAAACAATTGATGGTTTTTGCCAGGCCAGGGTATCTGCAGGATATTTAAGCTTAAATTCAAGACTTTTAAAGGCCTTTTTTTAAGACCTGAACAAAAAATAAATAAATAAAATAAATAAACAAATGACTGTAAAAAGCATGATTTACAGTTCAGATGGAGGTTTTCACAAAAACAATCAAGTATAGTAGTAATTAAATAACATATAAATATATTTTACTGCCTTAATTGTTTACATTTTATAACACATTATCTTCAGCATATTTGCTGCTTAAAAACATGGGTTGATTTTCACATTGGCGTTTGACAACAGCAGATGTACGGGCTGATTAAAAATGGAAAATCATTCTCTTCCAGCAGGTGGTGCTTTGGGAATGGCAGTACACAAAGCCCAAGAGACAGATTCCACAAAGCAGCGAAGCAGATGACTTTGAAACATGCAGCTATCATATTTATTCAATGAATAGCCTTTTTTAAGTTTAAAAGCAATTCTTGTCTTTCAGTCCTCACGTTTAAGACCTCCTGAAATCTTAATTAAGACTTTCTTGTAACATTTAAGATTTTTAAGGACCCGTCAACTTTCCTAATATTTGAAAATGCCATTGTTTTTCACCCACTGAAAGTTTCAGCTGTTTGTGCGTAGCGGGCCACTCTCTGCTCTCATCACTGCTCGCACAACTGCACCCAAACGGCTCTAGAGCTGACCTATAAATATATGTAAATTTGATTTACTAGAAATTAGAGTTTGGTATTTATTTCATTATGTCAAAAGCCTTCACGAATTTAAACCGGAGTCCACTACCATAAAGACTATAAAAGCTGTGCCAGTTGAAATAGAAGCTAGATATGTAGGTCCGGGTCCAGATGGGATGGCTTCTGGGTCCGGACCCGGACCGTGGTCCGCCTGTTAGTGACCTATGCCCTAAAGGGACAGATCTATTTTAAACATGGCCTTCAGTACAAAGACGTTGTTTCTGTCTTTGCATTCTGACACAGATCCATCATTACTGGGCGCAGTAATGATAGAACTGTGTCAGAATGCAAGAAAATAAACAATGTCTTTCTTTAAAGTTGACCAGCATAAGAACAGCTTTTTCCACCAGGCTTTATTCCACCTGAACAACACATGCCATCTCATGACTGTACATCTGTACATAGCATCTCAAACTTTTAGTTACCACTTGTAGTACAATTGAAACCATCTTTCATACACTTTTAAATATACTCATCATACAAAGAAAATACACTTATCAAGTATTTTAAATATAAGATTAAATAACTATTCTTCAAAATATACCCTCAACTGTTGTCAAGGCAACACTCCACGTGTGTTGTGTCAAAAACGCCCCACAGAACAGAGGGGCGGGGCGAGCAAAGCTCACTAGCATTTAAAAACACACGCACTAAAACGGTGTGCTGAAAACAGAGCTGTTTTTGAGCAGGTAAAATGAGTGTTTTCTTACAATACTAATGAGAATTTTTAATTAAAGTATATTACAAACTTTCAATTTAGACCTTAAAGAATCATATTAGCTTGTACAAAAATGGCATTATATGACCCCTTTAAATATCAGCGGTATTGAGTATACTTTTGCAATTGCACTGATGTAACGAGGCGAATGAGACGTGAGACGTGCCAATCCATTTGCAGGCTTTTATTAGACAGAGACGTGGCCATAACATGCATGGTTCAAACAGTGGCAAACAGATATAACACAGGCAAGACCAAGAGTAAATCCTAAGGAAAGCGTGGGTCTACGATTGGCGAACAATATCCAGAGGGCTTGAGAAGAGAAGTAGTCCAATACCATGAGCAATAGATTATCTTCAATAATCCTTAATAAAAGTTATTTTCATAAAAGGCTAACACGTAAATGGATATATAATAGGGTACAATGGGGCTAAAGGCACCCCGGGGTAAAAGGTGCCTTTGATATTATTTTCATCTAAACCATTAGCTGGCACAAAAACATGGTTTACAAGTGATTTCAAAACATTTCAGCCAGTTCTAATCTGATTTTTGCATGCTATGAACATATAGGTGCTGATCCCGTGGGTGCTCGGGAATGGCTGATCACCCATGTAAAACTCGAGAAATTATCTATTCACTATCAAATTGGCAAAATTGATCTGGCAAACTATCGAATGTCCATCCAATATAATCCATTCAGAATTTGTATAGAACCTTTAACAGTAGTTTTGTGAATGACATTTGTATATCTATGTGGGATTCACACTCGAAAGAGCAATGCACGGGACAAAATTATACGTGAAAATGTATGTGAATTGAAGCTAAAGCTTGTAAGGGTTTTATACATAAATATAATTTAATTTAGCTCAAAGGGAATCATTTATGATTTTATAGGGAATTTGAACAGAATCACTGTTTTGCGGCTGATCACTGAGCGATTCACTGAACGAGCCGTATAACATTAACTCTGCACTGGATATTAAAATCCAAAATATAGTGAAAACACTATTAATAAGCACAGTAACAAGATCAGCAGATTAAGACATTAACTTGTAAGCACAAAACACAAGATACTTCTCTTTTCAATATAAATAAGACTTTATTTATATAAACCTAAGACATAAACTAATCTAACATGAACACACACATTCACACATTCACACGTTGCAGAAAAAGAGAAAGGATGAGTTTAGAGAATGAGAATGTGAAATCCCAAGTTTACAGCAATATGTGCTATTGCATAGACCTGAACAACCATCAATCACTTAATTAACCCTCGCGTTGAGTTTCTCAATGAGGCTAAAATTTATATTAAATACACCAGCTCAGTTATAATCTGGAGTTTGTACTTGCGTTGCCTTGTGTTACAGGGATTCCCTTTTGTCTTCGTCGTCGTTGCAGGAAAGGGGTTTTCCCGAGTTGGTGATTGGCTGGAAGTTCAGTAGTCTTTGAAGCTATGTCTTGGGAAGCCAATGGTTGGGCCGTTGGCTGAGGATGGTCTTGGAGTCCGTTTCTGGTTGAAGTTTGAAGCGGGTGCAGTCGCTGGACTTTGCGGCAAACTTAACTTTTGAAAACGAGACTCAACGGAAAGAAAAGAAACTAAAGTAAAAGAATAAAATGAGTAATGAGACTAGGTGGTTTTTCTTCTCATCGTGGTGTTAAGTAGCAACTGGCCTGTAGGCCAGAGCACGCTCAAAGAGCGCTAAAACAGCGTCAAAACGCTGTGGCGAGAAGAAGAAGGGTAGAAGGGAAGAGAAGAGAGGGCTTTGAGCGACAAAAGAGAGTGATTTGATGGTGTCCTGAGTTCTTAAACTCGGCTTTGGGACACATCCCATTTGGTGTTTTGACCAATTAGATAGGCTATTGTCTTAGCTAGGGTTGTTCCTTCCATCATAAATCAGCCTGTTATCAGTCACATGGTCTGAATTTTACACACTCTTGCAAAGTATACTTTTGGACATGATTTCTATGACCAGAATATGATACATTTGACACAGAATTAATTGAAAGAAACATTTCAAGCTAGAAATGTCAAACTCATACATACCAAACACGACTAACCTTAAAGTCATTCAATAGTTATTAGAAAGACATACATAATATGTGCTTAAAACATGATAGTCTAATATGTGATTACATACATAATATAGTGTTATGCCTAGCATTGTCCTTTTAGGATGGTTTTATGTGCATATGAAAAAGAAAGTCTCTGTGTACCAAAAAGAAGTGTTCTTTGGCCAGAGGAATTTCAGTCTGGTTCTTTGTCTTGTATGTGTGGGGGAGAAGTCAATCTGAAGAAGCTTGTGATTTCTCTTGTGGAACACCATGTGATGGCCATCTCTTTGACCATTAATCTTGACTATTTACCCCAAATTTGATGATCTCCTTCCTGCGTAGAACACTTATCAATAAGTGTTCTTTTGTCTTAATGTTGCGAGCTGTTCTGTGAAAGAGGCTTGTTAGTTAGGCTTGCTCCAGAAGTCAGAGATAGGAATCTTTACGATGTTGTCCTGGAATTTCAGCTCCTCATGTTTCGATGCTCCGATCGAATCTTAGTTTTGTCTGACTCGTTCTGACGCTACATACCCCCCTTGATTGGCGATGTGTCGAGTTGGAGACATCGGCAAGCACTGGATAAACAGAGGCAGAAGAAGCAGACACAAAAACAGCAAACAACAAGACAACACCTCCATGACAGTTACTGTACTGGTGCAGGGCATCAGGTTATTCGGGTACAGGCGGCTATATTCAATTGGTCAATCTAGTTTGGTAAACTGAATAGTTTTAGTTCAATTTTGGAAATTGTTGTTCTAATTTAGTTTAGTACGTTGATTCTTTGATCAAATTTTGTGATTAGATTTGTTTGTTTCTTCTAAGTTGTCTCAACTTAAGAATGTTCACCTTTAGTTTCTAGTGACATCATTTGTGGTAAAATGAATTGACCTATCGTGCGTGGAGCTCTCTGGCTTCCATTCGGTTTCGAGTGGTTTGCGGATATTAGGTGTGGTGAGTCAATCCTAATATCAGACCTTTGACCCTTGCAGGGTGTCTAGGTTTTTCACCTACTAAAGAAAGAGGGGAAGGAAAGGATAGGTAAAAGAAGAACAAAACAAACAAAGCTACTGTGGGTTTTCCTAGCATGTTTTGCAACTACTGTTGAGCTAGGATGTCGTGCAGCTAGGGAGTCATGTACCTTAACTTAGTGTCAGGTTTTCTAACTATGGTGAGGATAGCTGCATGTTTCTTCATGGTGGTGTATGTAACTATGTTACGCTACAATTTGGATATTCTACTTGTGGGAAGAATATGTTTGTTACATGTGTTGTCAGTAGATGTGGTTACCTCTAGGTGTAGGTAATGTTGTGTGTGTTACTGGTGTAGTGTAGGTGTGGTCAGATCTGTTTCAGTCTGTGTTGTCTCCCCCCTTTTCGGGTATGTCAGTGGAGACGGGCTCTCTGCATCCTTGGCTTGGATGAGGGCGTGTCCATGATCTAATGGGGGTCAGTCCAGAAAGGCAGGAAGTTCTTCTGCATACAGTCGGAGGTAGTTTGGCATGGCTGTGCGAAGCTGGGATGCACACTTCGTCTCCTATGTTGCATTCCTCTTGTGCTGCCTTCTGGATGTGGCAGACTTTCTGACCTTCTGTGCTTTGGTGGTTGCTGTTGCACAGACAGGAATGTGGTTCTTGGAGTTGGAGTTCATTTACCAGTTTGTTAGTGAGTGATGGGTGACTGAGGTGATGTTCTCTGGTTCCTCAGTTTTCATCAATAGTTGGCCGTGAGAGACTTGCTCGTTCAGGGTGGTTGTTGAACAGGTGCTTGTCATCTCTGATATGGTGTTGTACCATGTGATCACCGGCCTTACATTCTGTCGCTGGTCACAGCGAGCATGACTCAATTTTGTAGTCATCCGTGTTCAGCTTATCTTGAAGGAGCTCTTTCAGTTGTCTCATGACTTGTTCCATGTCTTCTGACGGTAAGCTGTCTTGATCTTGTGCGTACTCAGCACTGTGCATGTCTGAGTGGTGCTGAGGTGGGTTTCGTTGTCGCTTACCCACACGAGTTGCTCTTGGATGAGTCAGGCGATTACCTTTGGATCTCTGATCTTTTGGGTTTCTTGAGAAGCGTGGCTTGTCCCATGGATTTTTCCAGCGGTTGGGCTGATAGCTGTCGTGGACATGGGGGTCACGTTCTCCGTGCTCTTGATGGAAAACTCTGGTGTTGTGATGCAACTGGGTGTCGACCAGTGCAAGGCTAGAGTCTTTGGTGGCAGAGTTCAAGAGTGTGGAGGTTTTGTTACCTTTCTTTGAGGCCATCTTCTGCTTGTTGTAGGCCTTCTGTGTTAGGTCACGCAACTGTTGGATGGTCATGGAGCGTGGACAGGCCACGACGCCTAGATGGTGGCTGACTCCAGGGTGCAGATTTTTTAGAAAGAGGCTTTTGAAGTTCACATCCTCTTCAAGGTCAGGTTCGTTGTGTGCACCAAAGTAAGCTTGTCGGAGTCGGTTGTAGTAAGCTTGTGGAGTCTCTTGTCGACCTTGTTTGGTTTCCAAGGCAGTTAACAGTCCATGTTCGGACTCTGGGTCTGTAAATTCTTTAATCAGGACCTCACAAAGTAGCTGGTAGTCTAACTTTGTTCGACTGGGCTGTCGATCTAGGAAGTTTCGTACCTCGGGACTGGATGTTGCTCTAAGGAGGTATAACCTGTCTCTGTCAGTCACATGAGGTCTCATTTCTAGATAGAAGTCGATATCTTGCAGATGAGCCTCGATGGTGTGGCCCTCTGTGGAGTTCGGGTTGAACTTGCTGATGTTTTAGACAACTTGTCGAGGTCTTTGACGGTCATCCCAAGTGCAGCTCCGAGGTCTGCTTGGATGGGAGGTTTTCTTTCGTTGACAGGAAAGAGTTCTGTGGCGAAGGCAGGTGAGGTTTTGGGTTGTGGCCCTTCGCTTCTTTCGTTGCGTACCAGTTCTTGGACGTAGGACTCGGCTCTGCTCAGCAGTGGTGAGGCTGAGAGATGTTTCTCTTGCCTTGGCTCTTGTTTCTGCTCATAAGCATGTTTGAGTTCTTTTCTGACCATATAGAGTTCATAGTTGGTATCGTCTAGTTGTTGGGTCAGATTGTCCATTTCAGTTCTGTACCTTTCAAGGTTGTCTTTCAAGGAACTGATTTCGGCGTTCTTGTTGCTGATGTCATTCTTAGCTTTCTCTAGTAGCTGTTCGGCATACTGGAGCCTGTTTACCAGGTCTTTCTGGGCAGCTTTTGCATGTTGTTGGTCAAGCTGAGCTGCTTTCAGGGCTGCTTGGAGCTCCTTAACTTGTTCCGTTGTTTCCTGCTCCCTCTCGTTGGGTGCTTTGAGTTGATCTTGAACTTTCACTTCCAGCTTGTCTATGCGGCGTTGAGCACATGTCAGCTCCTCTTGAAGATGGGTGATGTGCTTGTCGCTCAGTTTCAGCTGGGTCGTGAAGGCATAGCTTAGGGAGCTGGTGATTTTGACTAGCTCCTCGTGGTTGGTGTTCTGGCTCGAATCTTGTGTCAGGAATCTTCTCAGAATTAGGATTATTATTAAAAATAATAACAGTTCAAGGGTCTTGGGGGTGAGGCTGTCTGTCGTGCCTCTCAGCCAAGTGTTCCCATCTTCCCCTTGGGCAAAGGGGGCTGCAGTCTGCGGCATGTTAGCACGCTGGGGAGAAGAGAGACTGACACAGATCTGTGTGGAGTAGAAGCCTATGTGTGGTGGGACAACTAAGTGTTGTGTCAGTGATTTTGAACCACTAGTGTAATGTGGTGATGACTGTGTTGGTCTCAGGGTATCTAGGTAGACTAGAGATGTGAAGACTTCGTCACTTCTAATGAGGAAGAGGGAAAAGAGAGAAAAAAGGTGAAAAACAAATTCAATTAAAGAAACAATTTCCTTTTTTTTTTTTTTAAATGAGGAAAATTTTCTTTTTTTTTTTCAATTAAATGTTATCAACGAGGCAAACAATATTATTAAATCTCTGTCTTAGACAAATGAATATAATAATAATTCTGATATCTCTTCCTTAGTCTGACAGGATTGACAACATACACCTTACAGTTGGACCGCTCACCAGGGAGGCTGCAAAGGCAACGGTTGCCCAAAACTTATCTCTATTAAATTGATCTCAACGTTGGATGAGATGTTAAAATTTGGATTGCGTTTTCAAATGTGGGGAGGCTAGGAAGAACGAAAGAGTGTTTGATTACAATCAAATTCGTAAGGATGATTCTCCTTTGGACAGGATTGTGTATTTCATTCACTTAGAATTGATTGATTGATGGTTCTTACAGGTCCCTACAAATGTGAAAAGTGAAGAGTGAAGAAAGTAGGAGAGGACAGGAGAGAGACAGTAGATTAAGTGGATCGGGTCCACTAGTACGCTGTTATGCCCAACTACGAGTAGAGCGTTATTTTCAGTTGCTGCACAACTAATAACAAATAAATAAATTTTGGGTGAAAGAGATTTGTCTCTCTAATTTATTTGCACTCGTAGTGAGGGATAACAATGTCTCTAATGCTCGGGTGTGTCGTTCCCAAGCTAGGATACACAGAGGAAAGAGAATGGTAAGACAAAGGAAACTTGAAAAGTAATAAATGGGTGAAATAAGCAAAAATGAAATTAAATCAAGGAAGAAATAAGTCTTTAGTTTTAGTAACTAAAAATAGTGGCTAAGTGTATAACCAAAACAGGAAGAAAGAGGGGTAAAACGCAATAAAATAATGAGTAAGTAGTCTGAATAGAATCTATTGAGATGGGTAATAAATCAATTAGGTGGAATAAGTTTACTTAAACCTTCAAAGTTCAAGACTTATTTGTACCTAAAATGATTTGGCCCAAAAGAGAATACTAGAAGTAATGATCATATGAAATGATCTGAGGGGGAAATTTTGAATGATTCCAAATAAATTTAATGTTTTAATTAAATTTTGAATTTGGCACAATTAATAATTGTGAACTAGTAGTATTTCCCTTTCTAGTAAAATGCAAATAAGTGGTAAGAAGTGAAAAATTAGAGAAATAAGAAAGAGAAAGACCAACAAGTGTATTAGTTTAGATGTTTAAAGGGTTAAACCACTTTAGCTTTTCAAACACACACACTGTATTCAACCACTGGATGCTAATGCTAACTTCTAACCTTTGAGGCTAATGGCTTTAACATAGGCTTCAATGTAAACACAACCGTTCCGTTAGCTTAGCAACAGTATAGAGTTTGTTTACAATAGCATCAATGTGCTGCGAGTGCGCAGTTCAGAGTTGCTCCGGAAGTAGGTTAAGACTTCCGTGTCATGCAAGTAACTGTGGCAACTAAAACAAACTCTAGTGGACTAGATTACAATTACAGTTAATGCAGTTACAGTTAGGCATGTTACATGAAATGTCGGCGCATTTCAACACTGTACAAATAACAACACCGCTTTTAGTTGGTTCTGCGATGTGGCGCTTAAACTCTCAGTTCGTTCAGAGTTTACTTTAAACTTTATTCAAATCGCCGCTTCGTGCTGCAGTTGAGGAAAACAGTGATCGGATCATAAAAGCCCGTGCCAGTTTCTCTGGACACGTACACACAACAGGTTTTCTTCGCTGTTGGCACAAAGTTAACTTTAACTTTATCAAGCTTATATCATAGCTGATCTGACAATGGAACACGCACTGAAAATCAAACTATGAATAATAAAGCTTTGATCAGATAGAATTGAGGAACACGCTCAAAACTATTCTTTATCCACCGATTTATTTACCTTTTAACTATTGCAGTTTAGCTCCGTTCAGCTAACAGTGACTGAGATTCAGGAGTATAACTATTGAATGACCTGGAACACGCAGGACATCAATTCAGCTATAAAACAAGGCATTACAGAAAAGAGGAACACGCTCAATTTCAACCTTATTGTATGATCTCAGATAACTTTAAGTTCACTTACTGCAGTTTAACAATGAAGAGGCAGACTGGAGTTACAGCCTTCTCTGCGTTCATTCATTCAAGCAGGCGCGCGCTGCTGACGTCACACACACACACGCTAGTCTCGCTCAGAAGCGTCTCATCTTTCATCCACAGCAATGGAAAAGATTAAATAACTTGGTTTATACTCACAATTTAGATTAATCTGCCCGCATTCTCCACCAATAAATATGTAAGGGTTTTATACATAAATATAATTTAATTTAGCTCAAAGGGAATCATTAATGATTTTATAGGGAATTTGAACAGAATCACTGTTTTGCGGCTGATCACAGCGATTCACTGAACGAGCCGTATAACATTAATTCTGCACTGGATATTGAAATCCAAAATATAGTGAAAACACTATTAATAAGCACAGTAACAAGATCGGCAGATTAAGACATTAACTTGTAAGCACAAAACACAAGATACTTCTCTTTTCAATATAAATAAGACTTTATTTATATAAACCTAAGACATAAACTAATCTAACATGAACACACACATTCACACATTCACACGTTGCAGAAAAAGAGAAAGGATGAGTTTAGAGAATGAGAATGTGAAATCCCAAGTTTACAGCAATATGTGCTATTGCATAGACCTGAACAACCATCAATCACTTAATTAACCCTCGCGTTGAGTTTCTCAATGAGGCTAAAATTTATATTAAATACACCAGCTCAGTTATAATCTGGAGTTTGTACTTGCGTTGCCTTGTGTTACAGGGATTCCCTTTTGTCTTCGTCGTCGTTGCAGGAAAGGGGTTTTCCCGAGTTGGTGATTGGCTGGAAGTTCAGTAGTCTTTGAAGCTATGTCTTGGGAAGCCAATGGTTGGGCCGTTGGCTGAGGATGGTCTTGGAGTCCGTTTCTGGTTGAAGTTTGAAGCGGGTGCAGTCGCTGGACTTTGCGGCAAACTTAACTTTTGAAAACGAGACTCAACGGAAAGAAAAGAAACTAAAGTAAAAGAATAAAATGAGTAATGAGACTAGGTGGTTTTTCTTCTCATCGTGGTGTTAAGTAGCAACTGGCCTGTAGGCCAGAGCACGCTCAAAGAGCGCTAAAACAGCGTCAAAACGCTGTGGCGAGAAGAAGAAGGGTAGAAGGGAAGAGAAGAGAGGGCTTTGAGCGACAAAAGAGAGTGATTTGATGGTGTCCTGAGTTCTTAAACTCGGCTTTGGGACACATCCCATTTGGTGTTTTGACCAATTAGATAGGCTATTGTCTTAGCTAGGGTTGTTCCTTCCATCATAAATCAGCCTGTTATCAGTCACATGGTCTGAATTTTACACACTCTTGCAAAGTATACTTTTGGACATGATTTCTATGACCAGAATATGATACATTTGACACAGAATTAATTGAAAGAAACATTTCAAGCTAGAAATGTCAAACTCATACATACCAAACACGACTAACCTTAAAGTCATTCAATAGTTATTAGAAAGACATACATAATATGTGCTTAAAACATGATAGTCTAATATGTGATTACATACATAATATAGTGTTATGCCTAGCATTGTCCTTTTAGGATGGTTTTATGTGCATATGAAAAAGAAAGTCTCTGTGTACCAAAAAGAAGTGTTCTTTGGCCAGAGGAATTTCAGTCTGGTTCTTTGTCTTGTATGTGTGGGGGAGAAGTCAATCTGAAGAAGCTTGTGATTTCTCTTGTGGAACGCCATGTGATGGCCATCTCTTTGACCATTAATCTTGACTATTTACCCCAAATTTGATGATCTCCTTCCTGCGTAGAACACTTATCAATAAGTGTTCTTTTGTCTTAATGTTGCGAGCTGTTCTGTGAAAGAGGCTTGTTAGTTAGGCTTGCTCCAGAAGTCAGAGATAGGAATCTTTACGATGTTGTCCTGGAATTTCAGCTCCTCATGTTTCGATGCTCCGATCGAATCTTAGTTTTGTCTGACTCGTTCTGACGCTACAAGCTGTCAGACTGTGTCTCCGCGTCCTGTGTTTTCCCCTCCTCCTGTGACCGTATTTGGCGTTCCTGTCTATGTCCTAGTTTCTTGTTCATTAGTTAATTAGTCCCCAGCTGTGTGTGATTGTTCCCCACCTGCTTCAGTTCTCCTCCCTTGATTTCCGTGTGTATATAAGTCCTGTGTTCTCTGACCTCTGTGTTCCGTCTTACATTGTCTATCTTGTGGATGTTGTCGTAGGAACCGAAACAAAAGAAAAGAGAAGGATGGAATTCGCCGCTCGTCGTCCTAATCGGGGTCTCGACCTGACTGCAGTTCGTCGTAGTAACCGACTTGAGTGGGCAAATGCTCACATTCGATGGTTCTCTTCACGGATGAATCCCGGTTTTCACTGTACAGGGCAGATGACAGACACCGTGTGTGGTGTTGTGTGGGTAAGCGGTTTGCTGATGTCAGCGTTGTGGATCGAGTGGCCCATGGTGGAGATGAGGTTATGGTATGGGTAGGCATATGTTATGGACAACAAACACAGGTGCATTTTATTGATGGCATTTTGAATAGAAATCCTGAGGCCCATTGTTGTGCTATTCATCCACGACCATCACCTCATGTTTCAGCATGATAATGCACGGCCCCATGTTGCAAGGATCTGTACACAATTCCTGGAAGCTGAAAACATCCCATTTCTTGCATGGCCAGCATAATCACCGGACATGTCACCCATTGAGCATGTTTGGGATGCTCTGGATTGGCGTATACGATAGCGTGTTCCAGTTCCTGCCAATATCCAGCAACTTCGCACAGCCATTGAAGAGGAGTGGACCAACATGGTGGCGGCCCACGGCGGAGTTGACGGCGGGAGGAGCCATGGTGGAGAAGGGGCCGACAACACCAGGGGGCCGACTGACGGAGACTGAGCCGCTGGAGGTGGAGACCCAGGTGGAACGGGGCAGATGGAGAGCCGGGGCAAAACTGAGGATCTGGAGGGCCAAGGCAGAGCTGAAGGCTCTGAAGGCAGAGGTGGGGATCTGGAAGACCGCGGTGGAGCCGGTGCAACTGAGGATGAAGGTGGAGCTGGAGGGAAGGAGGAGCCTGACAGAGCCGGACGGATGGAGTGACGAGGCAAAGCCAGATGAGTGGAGTCCTGAGGTGGCGGATGGTCGACGACTGACCAAGACGGAGCCGGAGGGTCGAGAGAGCCCGGTGGAGCCAGTGGGATGACGGGCAATGGTGGAGACGAGGGAGCTAGGAGCCGAGGTGGAGCCGATGGGTCAGAGGACCGAAGTGTAGTCCAAGGCTCGGAGGCTGGAAGTGGAGACAGGGGATACGCATGTCTGGGCGGAGCTGGAGACTGGAAGTCCCGAGGCGGCAGAACAGAGCGCATGGCAGGCGCTGACTGAGGGTGAGCTGAGGGACTGACAGGCATCAGCGGAGCTGGAGGCGAGGAACTAGCTGGTTTGAGAGGAGGCCGGAGAGGGAGGCTGGGAGGGAACACAGGAGGACTTGAGCTGGACGGAACCAGCAGAGACACAGGAGATTCAGGAGTACAGGTTTGTACTTCTCCAAACCAGTCGATCAGGTCCATCTGGAAGATGTCCATTAGTTCCTCTTTATAACTCCCAGAAACCAGATGCAGCTCACCCTCAGTCGTAGGAGTGTGGGCAGGGCTTCCCTCCAAGCCCTCGTACACCACCAAAACTCCCTCGAAGACGGACGATGTTACCGGCTCACGCACTTGGTCAGAGGATGGTTGAGGCTCAGTCGCAACGGGCTCAGGCTCTCCGTCTGCAGTGGGCTCAGGCAGTATCTCTGTATAGCGGGGTGACGGCTGGCTGGTCTCTGGTTTGGGAGTGGGGCTGGAGATATCCTCCTCTGAGGGGCTGAGGGAGAAAAACAGTCCATTATTCTCCAGCACCCACTCCACACAAGCGGCAAAATCCTCTTTGGGACCGCTCGCTGGCAGGCGTGCCTTACACCGCTCACTCAAGCTGGTGATGTAGAAGACGCATAGCGAGCGGTCAGGGAAGTTGGTAAGGCATGCCAGATCTAGAAAGTCCCTTGTATGGTCCTCCAGCGAATGGTCCATCTGCTCCAGGCATAGGAGTTGGACGGCTGGCTCGGCCATTCTGGGAGAGGAAAACAAAAAAATAAATAAACAGAAAGAAAAACGCCACTTTAAAATAACTCACTTTTTGGTCTGCTATTCTGTTATGGCGTTTCACTAATAAGCGCACAAAGAAGGAGTGTAAACAAAACAGAGTCTTTTTAATAAAAATCAAACAGAGATAATTCAGGAGCGAGGGGTAGCAAAACACAGAACAGAAATTTTTAATTTTATATTTTAGAACACCGAATAGGGTAAATAGTTACCCTAAATATTTTTCCATACTCTTTCCCCTTTTTTCCATAGCCTACTTTTCCAAACCTGCAAATGACTTAACCTAAGTAAAATATTTTTAAACTGCGCAGGAACCGATGAGCTAAAGGAAATCATGTTGTTTTACATAAACCTCTAAAATTACAACACAGTAAGAAGTGTGTGAAATAAATACATTTAAAATAGCCTACTATGAATGAAAATAGCAGTGTTCCTGTTGCCTTCCATGCATTCCCTGGAAATTACTTAAATAAATTTCCATATTTATAAACTGCGTAGGAACCCTTACTGTTTTAATTAGAAGATATTTAAATATTTATTTATCAGATCACGAAAGGTCCCCAAGCTGGGACTCGAACTCACATTGCTCGAAGCACTGCCTATACAATACAAGGGTTTCGACTCCAACTGTTAGATATTTAAATAAATGTTATAATCATAAAAAAATAAAAATAAAAAGTTATCTTAGTTAAACACAGCATATTTGTTCAGTGATAACTATGAAAAAAGATAGGCTGTAATACCATGAACATAATAACGGTCTTATCAAGTGTTTCTGTACAAAGTTCTGGTTCAAGCTCTGCCTACTTCCAGTTTTATCTGAATACAAATACAGATACAAATACTTGCTTCACTCCACACCCCTAGTAGTAAAGATAAAATACTAACAAAAAGAAAAGGAGCTTGATCTTTAATTATTGAAACAATTGTGTTTCCTCCTAAAATTGTATTTCATTCTCTTTCAGTCTTGCTGACTCTAATCTCACTGGTCAGTGCTGTGAAATTGTAACTTCAGCTCTGCAGTTATCAAATTCCTTACTGAGAGTGCTGGACCTAAATAACAATGACCTGCAGGATTCAGGTGTGAAGCTGATCTCTCTTGCACTGAAGACTACAAACTGTCACCTAGAGATACTGAGGTGCTTAGAAGCATTTGAAAACAATTATTTTTGTGGACTCAAAAGCATACTCAAGGCTGAACATCAATATCAAGTCTAAAGCAAGTTACAACATTAGGGTCCAGACAACAAGAACTCATAACCAGACCAAAGGGAAAATATTGGTACATAATCCAAAATCAAATTACTTTCTGTTTGTAGATTATCTGGCTGTATGGTGACAGAGGTCGGCTGTTGTTATCTGGTTTCAGCACTGAGATCAGCAACGTCACACTTGAAAGAGCTGGATTTGAGCTACAATCACCCAGGAGATTCAGGAGTCAAATTACTCTCTGAGAGACTCAATGATCCAAACTGCACACTGGAAAAACTCAAGTATGTCAAGCATAATTTAATCAAATTTGTGTGAGTTTAAGGAGTAGGGTGATCATATTAGCCACATTAATGTTGTAAAACCATAAATGTTGGGTTATGATGCATTTTAATGAATTATTTTCATAGAGTTACTTAAATTGCACATGAAATTTACTTTAGTCTGCTCTGACTTTTTCATGCAGTTTTGCAAACTAACAATATCTTTCTGCAGTATTTTTGCGTTCATCTCCATGGTATCAGTTGAGGCACTGTATGGTGCTATTAGACAGACAGACAGACAGACAGACAGACAAATAGATAGATAGATAGATAGATAGATAGATAGATAGATAGATAGATAGATAGATAGATAGATAGATAGATAGATAGATAGATAGATAGATAGATAGATAGATAGATAGATAGATAGATAGATAGATAGTTCAACTGATTATGACCCTTTGGTTTCGTTATTTGTCTTCCTTTAGTCTGGACCATAATGAACACTTCAGGATCACACCAGGACTGTGGAAATGTAGGTACTCTTTGCTACTGTCTTTTTTACAGACACACATTCACGTGTAATTTTTGATGCTAATCACTGTTCTTGTGTTCAGATGCCTGTGATCTCTCACTGGATCCAAACACAGCAGATATTCTTTTCTCTTTGTCTGAAGAGAACCGGAAGGTGACATATATGAAAGAACCACAGCCATATCCTGATCATTCAGAGAGATTTTATAGATGTTCTCAGGTTCTGTGTCAAGAGAGTCTGTCTGGACGCTGTTACTGGGAGGCTGAATGGAGCGGTAGGGGTGCTTTTATATCAATGGCGTATAAAGGAATCAGCAGAAAAGGAGAGAGTGACGACTGTATGTTTGGATGCAATGAGAAGTCTTGGAGTCTGGACTACTCCTTTAATAGATTCAGTGCCTGGCACAACAATAAAGTCATTTACATTTCTCCACCGTCACCTCCCTCTAATAAAGTAGGAGTGTATCTGGACTGGTCGGCTGGCACTCTGTCCTTCTACAGTGTTTCTAAAACACACACACTCACACACTTACACACATTCAACACTACGTTCAACTGAACCAGTCTATGGTGGACTTGGTATTTATGATTCTTCAGTGTCTCTTTGTCAGTCTCCACACAAACAACTGTAAACTGACTTGCAACAATGTATTCTCAAAGCTCTAGTATTAAAATTTTCAACCTTGAAAGATATATGTATAATTATGTAAAATAATGTTTTGTTTATTTAGCACCTTTCTGTCAAGTTCCTGTCATTTGCAGATAAGACTGAACTAATCACTGATGAACATTTTGAACCAAATTTGTCTGACTGTGTAGTAGCATCCATGTCTGGATTTTAATTTAAACATATTTCACTTTTTGGAAAGCCACCTTTGTAACAATCCTTATATCAGTTTTCCTTCAAGTTAGTGTACATGGAAAATATAGACTGAATCTATTTCTCAGACATGACTTGTATCCTCTTAGTCTACAATTCACATTCTATAAAAACACAATAAAAAAAAAAATAGGTTAAAACTATATTAGGGAATCTTAGGTATGTCTCCATTTCCATATATACAGATGGGTAAACAGCATAAAATGTCTCAGTACCAGTGTTGGGGAAAGTTACTTTTAAAAGTAATGCATTACAATATTGCGTTACTCCCTAAAAAAGTAACTAATTACGTTACTTAGTTACTTCTTATGGAAAGTAATGCGTTACGTTACTTTCGCGTTACTTTTTAAATATGAGCAGGGCTTGATTGTTTTTAATACAAGAAGTTCTATTTATAGCAAATGTAAAAGCCCTTTCACACCAAAAAGTGTAACGAATAAACCTCAGGCTGAAGGAAAAGTAAATTCATGTCTGTACAGTAGAACACAGGAGAAGAAGGTTCAACACTCTTTAGCAATAAAAAAAAAACAAAAAAAACAATGAAGCACAATTGTTAGTTTATCTAAAGTGAGTCGCGGCACTGTTCTGAGTGGGTCGCGGAGTGTACGGCCAAAGAAACGACATCAACAACAACAAAAAAACGTAATTCTAAATGATTTTCTTATGCGGGACTTTTATTTTAAAAGACGTGCATGAAAGCTGTTGACACTTCTGTCATATGCAGTTTAAGTAAAGATCGAGTGCCTGCCCCTGAGGGGGAAATGTGATTTCTATTGAGGGGAATGCTAGAGCCCTGTATTTCAGCCCCCGACTTTTTTCCCCTTCTAGGGCCGGCCTCGATCGGGTCAATTTTCACGTCTCACTGGCCTTCTCCTTATTTTTTTTTATTTTAGACATCCATCAATTAGTGATTGAAAAAAAAATGCCGCGCTGGTGGAAACAACACAAGACCGTGCCGCGACTGGGAAGAGCGTCTCGATGGTGTTTAGAGTCCCGCAGCTGAAGAGAGTGCCGTCAGCGCAGATGAAGAGTTCTGCTTCAAATACACGCAATAGGCTGAAGCTTTCCGCAAAGCCCCAGCAAAATTACCATGAATCTGTCCGGGGGAAATAGTAAGGAGATATTTAAATTATTTACTAATAAACTAGTCTATAAACTAGTCTAAACTATATCTATAGATTTTATTTTAGGCAAGTCGTGATGATTTGAGAAGGCTAAATTGATCAAACATAGGCTATGAGCAGCCTGCCGGTCTGCCGCTGGCCGCTTGGTCGTTACTATAAGAAAGAAAAAACTTATTTAATGGACAAAAAAAATGCTCCAAACGTTTTTCTAAATTAACTTAATAAAAAAACGAAACGAAATATAATCACTTTGCCATTACATACAAAACTGACCTATTTTAATAGCTGAAACAGTATTATAATCTGATTTGGGAAAAGGGGAAAAAAGACGGGCTCAACTCGGGCTGTAATATCACATTTAGTCTAGAACTAGTCAAGTCAAGTCACCTTTATTTATATAGCGCTTTTACCAATACAGATTGTGTCAAAGCACTTAACAGTATCAAATTGGAGGACAGAGTGTCAGTAATATATAATAAGATTAAACACTCAATTTTCAGTTAAAGGCATTTCAATATTGAATTCAGAGATGTCATTGTCTAGCTCAGTTTAGTTTAAATAGTATCTGTGCAATCAAATCGGCGATAATCGCTAGAAATTAGGTGTCCCCAACTGAGCAAGCCAGAGGCGACAGCGGTAAGGAACCAAAACTCCCTCTGAGACAGAATGGAGAAAAAAACCTTGGGAGATACCAGGCTCAGTCGGGGGGGCCAGTTCTCCTCTGACCAGATGAAACCCACAGTTCAAATGTTTCAAGTTTTAACAATAGTAGTATTATGTTGTTAGGTATTTTATTATGTTTTTAGTTATATTTTTTAGTTTTATTGTATTTTAATCGAGGTCTCTGGGGGTCATCTGGGTGTCCTGGTCTCCGCTGACGATCAGGGCTGCAGACATCATCTCTTGGTGCTGATCCACCATCTGATCATAGGAAAGAAACAGACAAATATTAGCGTAGATGCCATTCTACTTACGATGTAACGAGTACACCGTGTGTTGTGGGAAGTGTTCCCGGTTCCGGCTGATCTAATTAATGCAGCCTAACAATCCTTTAACGGATTTGAATAATAGAAGCGTATTAGTGTGTTATGTGTACGCCAGGATAAAGAGATGGGTCTTTAATCTAGATTTAAACTGACAGAGTGTGTTTGCCTCCCGAACAGTGTTAGGTAGATTGTTCCAGAGTTTGGGTGCTAAATAGGAAAAGGATCGCAGTCGATTTTGATATTCTAGGTATTATCAAACGGCCAGAGTTTTGAGAACGCAGCGGACGTGGAGGACTATAATGCGATAAGAGCTCGCTCAAGTACTGAGGAGCTAAACCATTCAGGGCTTTATAAGTAATTAACAAGATTTTAAAATCTATCCGATGTTTGATAGGGAGCCAGTGCAGTGTTGACAGAACCGGGCTAATATGGTCATATTTCCTGGTTCTAGTAAGGACTCTAGCTGCTGCATTTTGGACCAACTGTAGTTTGCTGATCAAGCGTGCAGAACAACCACACAACAAAGCATTACAATAGTCTAACCTTGAGGTCATAAACGCATGAACTAACATTTCTGCATTTGACGTTGAGAGCATAGGTCGCAATTTAGATATGTTTTTGAGATGAAAAAACGCAGTTTTACAGATGCTAGAAACATGGCTTTCAAATGAAAGATTGCTATCGAACAGCACACCTAGGTTCCTGACTGATGAAGAAGAATTTACAGAGCAGCCATCAAGTGTTAGATAATGTTCTAGGTTGTTACATGTGGGGTTTTTAGGTCCGATAATTAACACCTCTGTTTTTTCAGAATTTAGCAGTAAAAAATTACTCGTCATCCAGTTTTTTATATCGACTATGCATTCCATTAGTTTCTCAATTTGGTATGTTTCACCGGGCCGCGAAGAAATATAGAGCTGAGTATCATCAGCATAACAGTGAAAGCTAACACCATGTCTCCTGATGATATCTCCAAAGGGTAACATGTAAAGCGTGAAAAGTAACGGCCCTAGTACTGAGCCTTGAGGTACTCCATACTGCCCTTGTGATCGATATGATTCTCTTCATTCACTGCTACGAACTGATGGCGGTCAGATAAGTATGATTTGAACCATGCTAAGGCGCTTCCACTAATGCCAACAAAGTTTTGTAGTCTATTCAAAAGAATGTTGTGGTCGATAGTGTCGAACGCAGCGCTAAGATCCAGTAGAACTAATAAAAATATACAACCACGGTCAGATGATAGAAACAGGTCATTTGTAACTCTAATGAGAGCAGTCTCAGTACTATGATACGATCTAAATCCTGACTGGAATTCCTCACAGATATCATTTTTCTCTAGGAAGGAATATAATTGAGAGTATACTACCTTTTCTACTATCTTTGACAGAAAAGGGAGATTTGAGATCGGTCTATAATTAACTAGGTCTTTGGGGTCAAGTTGTGTTTTTTTTTATGAGAGGCTTAATAACAGCCAATTTGAAGGTTTTGGGGACATATCCTAATGACAATGATGAATTAATAATAGCCAAAAGAGGATCTATGACTTCTGGAAGCAGCTCTTTTAGTAGTTTCGATGGAATAGGGTCTAACATACATGTTGTTGGTTTAGATGATTTAACAAGTTTATACAATTCTTCCTCTCCTACAGTAGAGAATGAGTGGAATTGTTCCTCAGGGGATGTATAGTGTGCTATCTGATGCGATACTGTAGCTGACGGCTGCAAGGATACAATTTTATCTCTGATAGTATCGATCTTGGAAGTAAAATAGTTCATAAAGTCATTACTGCTATGCTCTTGGGAAATGCCAACACCTGTTGATGCTTTATTTTTCGTTAATTTAGTCACTGTATTGAATAAATACCGAGGGTTATGTTTGTTTACTTCTAGAAGAGATGAAAAGTAATCAGATCTAGCAGTTTTTAATGCTTTTCTGTAGGATAGGGTACTTTCCCGCCAAGCTAAACGAAATACCTCTAATTTAGTTTTCCTCCAGCTGCGCTCCATTTTCTGGGCTGCTCTCTTTAGGGCGCGAGTGTGCTCATTATACCACGGTGTTGGACTCTTATCCTTAATCTTCCTTAAACGTAAAGGAGCAACCGCATCTAAAGTGCTAGAAAAGAGAGAGTCCATAGTTCCTGTTACATCATCAAGTTGTTCTGAGCTATTGGATAAACTGAGGAACTGAGATAATTCAGGAAGATTATTTATAAAGCAGTCTTTTGTGGTAGAGGTAATGGTTCTACCATAATTGTAACAAGAAGTTGGCTTTACAGCTTTAGCTATATGGAATATACAGGAGACTAGATAATGATCTGAGATATCATCGCTCTGCTGCAAAATTTCAACCCCACTAACATCAATTCCATGTGACTATTAAATCTAGAGTATGATTTCGACAATGAGTAGGTCCTGACACATGTTGTTTAACACCAATAGAGTTTAGAATGTCTATAAATGCTGATCCCAACGAATCTTTTTCATTATCAACATGGATATTAAAATCACCAACAATTAGGACTTTATCTGCAGTCAGCACTAACTCCGATAGAAAATCAGAAAATTCTTTAATAAAGTCTGTATGGTGCCCTGGTGGCCTGTATACAGTAGCCAGTACAAACATCACAGGGGATTCATCATTAATACTTGTTTCTTTGGATAACGTTAAATGGAGCACCATTACTTCAAACAAATTATACTTGAAAGCCGACCTCTGAGAGATACTGAAAATATTTCTATAAATTGTAGCAACACCTCCCCCTTTACCTTTTGGACGCGGTTCATGTTTGTAACAGTAATCTTGGGGTGTAGACTCGTTTAAAGTAATGTAATCATCTTGTTTTAGCCAGGTTTCTGTCAGACAAAGCACATCTAGTTTATGGTCAGTGAACATATCATTTACAAAAAGTGCTTTTGAAGAAAGGGATCTAATATTCAATAAGCCAAGCTTTATCATGTCTTTATCTGTATTATATCGTTTTTTATTTGTTGAACATCAAATAAATTGTTACTATTACTTTGGTTTGGATGTTTTCTGTATTTTGTAGTTCGGGGAACAGACACAGTCTCTATAGTGTGATATCTAGGTGAAAAAGTTTCTATGTGCTGAGAGTTAACTGACTTCTGTGACGTGAGGCGGCTAGCAGACGATCGGTTTAGCCAGTCTGTCTGCTTCCTGACCTGGGCTCCAGTTAGTCAAGTACAAACTCTAAGACTATGTGCCATATTTCTAGAGAGAAGAGCGGCACCACCCCAGGAGGGATGAACACCATCTCTTTTCAACAGGTCAGGTCTGCCCCAAAAACTCATCCAATTGCCTATAAAGCCTATGTTATTTTGCGGGCACCACTTAGACATCCAGCCATTAAGTGACGACAGTCTGCTATGAATCTCATCACCCCGGTAAGCAGGGAGGGGACCAGAGCATATTACAGTGTCTGACATCGTACTTGCAAGTTCACACACCTCTTTAACATTATTTTTAGTGATCTCCGACTGGCGAAGTCGAACATCATTAGCGCCGACGTGGATAACAATCTTACTGAATTTACGTTTAGCATTAGCCAGCACTTTTAAATTTGCCAAGATGTCAGGCGCTCTGGCTCCTGGTAAACAATGGACTATGGTGGCTGGTGTCTCTATTTTCACGTTCCGTACAATAGAATCGCCAATAACTAGAGCACTTTCATCAGGTTTCTCAGTGGGTGCTTCACTGAGTGGGGAGAACCTGTTTGATGTTCTGATCGGAACGGAAGAGTGGTGTTTTGACCCGCGACTATGCCGCCTCACTGTCACCCAGCTGCCCTGCTGCACGGGCTCAACCGAAACCAAATAATGTACAGGACTCCCTGAGCTAGTCGCATCCAAAGCAGTATCTACAGCCCTCACATTCTTACTATCCTCAACTAAAGTTTGGATGCAAAATGCAAATGGACCCGCGAGTGACAAGCTAACGGGCTAACAAGCTGCACTTGCGGTTTTAAAAGCGAACGATCAAATTAGTTAAATTAGTTTGAAGGATAGCACCTGAAATATGGTGGGAATTAAGTTATATGTTATCACTTTAGACAAAAAGGAGTGAAAGTAAGGTAGAGATTCAATAAAAAGCGAAGCTACACGGAGCTACAATCACAAACCTCTCAGCAGCGTGCAACAGACTGAAGCAATAAACTACAGTAACATATGTTCACACAGCGCACTGTCAGTCAATAAATGGGAAAAAAAAGTAACTCAGATATTTTCTTGTAAAATAAAAAGTAATGCGTTACTTTACTAGTTACTTGAAAAAAGTAATATTATTACGTAACGCGCGTTACTTGTAATGTGTTACCCCCAACACTGCTCAGTACAATACAATGTTGGGCCCCCCTGTGCAACCAGAACAGCTTCAAGGTACCTTGGCATTGATACTACAAGTCTCTGGAACTCTACTGGAGGGATTAAACTCCATTCTAGCATTTGGTGATTGATGATGGTGGTGGAGTGCACTGTCTAACATGCTGCTCCAAAATTTCCCATAGGTCTGCAATTGGGTTGAGATCTGGGGACTGCAAAGGCCACAACATATGATTCAGATCATTTTCATACTTATTAAACCATTGAGAACACTGTCCAATCAAATTTGCTGAATCTGGGCAGAAAGTATACACTTCAGAATTCATCTGGCTGCTTCTATCTTCTGTCACGTCATAAACTTCCTGATTTATCTCAATTCCTCAGCATATCCAACAGCGCAGAAAAACTTGATGATGTAACAGTAACTATGGACTCTCTTTTCCAGCACTTTAGATATGGTTGCTCCTTTACGCTTAAGGAAGATTAAGAAAAAGAGTCCAACACCGTGGTATAATGAGCACACAAGTTTTCTCACTCCCTAAAGAGAGCAGCCCGGAAAATTGAGTGCAGCGGGAGGAAAACCAAACTAGAGGTATTTTGTATTGCTTGGCGGGAAGGTACCCTATCCTACAGAAAAGCATTAAAAACTACTAGATCTGATTACTTTTCATCTCCTTTAGAAGAAAACAAACATTTATTCAAATGTGGCTAAATTAACAAAAAATAAAACATCAGCAGGTGTTGACATTTCCCAACAGCACAGCAGTAATGACTTACTATTTTGGAACTATTTTACTTCCAAGATCGATACTATTAGAGATAAGATTGTAACCATGCAGCCGTCAGCTACAGTATCGCATCAGATAGCACACTATAGATCCCCTGAGGTACAATTCCACTCATTCTCTGCTATAGGAGAAGAAGAATTGTATAAACTTGTTAAATCATCTAAACCAACAACATGTATGTTAGACCCTATTCCATCTAAACTACTAAAAGAGGTGCTTCCAGAAGTCATAGATCCTCTTTTGGCTATTATTAATTCATCATTGTCATTAGGATATGTCCCCAAAATCTTCAAATTGGCTGTTATTTAGTCTCTCATTAAAAAAACACAACTTGACCTCAAATATCTAATTACAGACCGATCTCGAATCTCCGTTTTGTGTCAAAGATACTAGAAAAGGTAGTATCCTCAAAATGATATTCCTTATTAGAGAAAAATAGTATCTGTGAGGATTTCCAGTCAGGATTTAGATCGTATCATAGTACTGAGACTGCTCTCATTAGAGTTATACATGACCTGCTCTTATCATCTGACCGTGGTTGTATCTTTCTATTAGTGCTACTGGATCTTAGCGCTGCATTCGTCACTAACATTCTTATGAATAGACTAGAAAACTTTGTTGGCATTAGTGGAAGTGCAGTTATTTTTGTAAACGAAAACTGAAACTAAGACTAAAACTACTGGTTAAAAAACATTTTCGTAATCTGAAATAAAATAATAATAATAATGCACACCTTACAGCACACAAACGTTTAAAAGCGTGCTTGACGTGCGAGAACAACATGAGAGTGAGTTAACAGACACAGAATTAAAAGTTTTGGATGAGCTGACTAAATGAATAGTCATTTTGTCACGCTTTGCGATTACTATGGTAACGTCTGCCTCGAATCCATGACACGAGCACCGCCTTGACTGTATAAAACGCATCCAAAATGAGAGAAAGCGATAGCCGCACTGTGTTTTCACCGCTTGCCTTGTTGTGTACAAGAGGCTTTATAACTGGGATTGATTGCGTTGCTCATCTGAAGCGCGTGTGTGCTGGAGCGGCTCGTCAAAGTAAAGCATTTATTTTTAAGTAGTATGAGGTTTCAAAGCATTTTAGATTGTTTCTTCTTATTGTGTACGTTCATTGAGGGAGACGGGACATACAGTGTGCACCGGTGGTTTGTGCAAAAAAATCCAACAAATTAATGCATTGAAAACACAGATGGACAAAAATAAAGTTTACACAGCTTCAATGACGATTGCAAAGAACAAGCCTGCGTCCCAATGTGCACACAGTCCATGCTAAATTCTATGTGATATTAGTCATTTTTAATACTATTTAGTAGGGATTTACTCGTTAAAATGCCCCGAAACCAAGCGCCGATACCTCGCAGCATGTGATAAGTGCCATATTCATACAAAGAAACAGTACAACATGCAGCAGAATGGAGTTATTAGAGATTAAGGATGTCTACGAAGCAGATGTATGCAATGAATAATGTTAAACATTCAGTATTAATGCCTTTATAGCTGATGGGCGCAAGCTGATAAGCAAAGCACTGAGTGGATTGAGCGGGCGCCTGCACAGATGCGCGAGCTTGTTGAGTGAATATATTTTTCTCACAGACATCACTGGAACGTTTATAGTTCAGTCGGGTATGTCAAAAACAAGTACTAACTAAGTTACTTAATGGTAGGGAGGAAGGGAGAGAGAGATAGAGCGTGCGCGCACTTCTGTGATCTTTATTGATGTTTGCTCACATAGCGTGCATCACTTGGATTAAAACTGAATCATAAATATAAGACCATTTTTAGGGGCATTCACTATAAAATAAATAATTTATTTTCAACCTTAAGCATACACGACTTTCTGGCGAAAGTGAAACTAGCAGCCTGTGTGAAATGCGTTAGGCTGTACTGTCCCTCTCATTCTGCACCAATACAAATAGGTGCGCAAGTTGTGCATGTTTTGCTTACTTCATGAGTGTTTCTGCATTAGAAAAAAAAAGCAAAGAAAAACGCAACTTCTATTTCTGAAAATATCACAGTTACTAGATTTATAACCAGTGGTTCCCTGCATTATTACAGCAAAATGCGTGATTTTAGCAGATCTAATGCAATTGAAATAAAGATGATGTACCATCGAGCAAAAAAAAAAAAAAAAGAACAGTGAAAGTAACAAAAACTTGTAAAATACATTTTAATGTGCATAATTAAGTGTGAAAATAACCGAAGGATATACAGTCAAACCAAAAATTATTCAGAGACCAAATATAATTTTTGATATTTTTTACTAGTGGGTGCAGGACACTATAGTTCATTTATGTAAGTGAGGATTGCAAAATAAAGTAAACTGTGACATATTATATCCAAACATTCTTCATACAGTGGACTACCAATAAAATTGATGCAAATTTGGAACCAAAAATTATTCAGACCGAGTCTGGGAAAAAAACTGAAGTTTAGGTTTGCATGAACCTGGTTGACAGCATGCCCAGGAGACTACAGGCTGTCATTAAGGCTAAGGGTTGCCTGACAAAGTATTGATAGTTATGTAAATATTGTCCTACTAACAGCTGTCTGAATAATTTTGGTTGATTGTAATCCATCACATACCTTTCTATCAAAGTTATCTGATATTATCGAGCTGAATTTGTTCTGACACAGTTTAACTCTGAGTTCTTGTCATATTTTACTACCATAAACTACAGTGAATAAACTGTGATAATGTGAGAAATTTTGAAGGTGTCTGAATAAATTTTGGTTTGACTGTATCTATTTGATAAATTAAGTTAACAAACTAACATTATACATACTCTTTTGGTTTCTGTACCCAATATTTAAAAAATTTACAAATGCAATGAAAATATCGGTATTGGTACTCGGTATCGACAAGTACCAAAAATAAAAGTATCGGTATCGGGCCAGTACTGGAAAAAGTGGTATCGGTGCATCCCTACTATTTAGGGCAGATAGGGTGGATAGTATGCACATTGGGACGCAGGGCATGTTTCCTCAAATCCAGCACTGGAGGCCACTGTCCTGCAGAATTTAGCTCCAACTATAGTTTTTGAGATAAAAACTCAACTGCCTGATGCTGTCTAGTAACTCTGAAAACCTTGATTAGCTTGTTGTTTGTAAACTATTGGCATATTAAACAAGATTACATCTTTAATATGAATTAATATAAACATGAATATGAATTAATTAATTGTATACATATAAGCTGCATATTTTTGTTTTTTGTTGAATTGTAAAGAATTATTTTATTGTCACTATTAAGAATTTTGCACAAGAGTTAACTGTAAACTGCAAACATTCAACTTTGCTAAAATTAAATGTCTTGTTTGGTCTATACTGGAAGTGTTCCATTAACTCTGTTAAACTATAATTACTAAAACTAAAACTGAAACTAAAATATATAAAAACCAAACAGAAATGTGTTCACAAAATAAAAACTAAACTAAAACTAACAAAACCATTAATGAAACTTACTAAAACTAAACTAAAATTATAGGAAATTTCAAAACGATATTAAAATAAAAACTAATTTAAAAATTCCAAACTATAATATCCTTGGTGCTTTAGCATGGTTCAAATCATACTTATCTGACTGCCATCAATTTCGTAGCAGTAAATGAAGAGGTATAATATCGATCACAGGTGCAGAATGGAGTACCTCAAGGCTCAGTACTAGGGCCGTTACTTTTCACACCCTACATGTTAACCTTGGGAGATATCAACAGGAAACACGGTATTAGCTTTCACTGTTATGCTGATGATACTCTGCTCTAAATACTAACAGAATGCATAGTCGATATAAAAAACTGGATGACGAGTCATTTCTTACTGCTAAAATCTGAAAAAAAAAAAAAAAACTGAGGTGTTAATTATCGGCCCTAAAACCCCCACATGTAATAACCTAGAACACTGTGTAACACTTGATGGCTGCTCTGTCGATTCTTCGTCATCAGTTAGGAACCTATGTGTGCTATTTGATAGCAATCTTTCCTTTGACAGCCACATTTGCAAAACTGCATTTTTCCTTCTTAAAAACATATCTAAATTGAGACCTATGCTCTCAATGTCAAATGCAGAAATGTTAATTTCTGCATTTATGACCTCAAGGTTAGATTATTGTAATGCTTTATTAGGCGGTTGTTCTGAACGCTTAATAAACAAACTCCAAATGATCCAAAATGCAGCAGCTAGAGTCCTTACTAGAACCAGGAAGTATGGCCACATTAGAGTCTGGGCCCAGCCTGACCCAGACTCTACCTCCAGCGGCCCCCAGGTAACTTGAGTTTGAGACCCCTGCGTTAAAAGATTGTTAGGCTGCATTAATTAGGTCAACCGGAACCAGGAACACTTCCCATAACACCCGAGGTACTTGTTACATCGTAAAAAGAATGGCATCTACGCTAATATTAGTCTCTTTCTTTCTTATTTCGAGATCACCGTAGCCACCCGATCCAGTCCGTATCCAGATCAGATTGTCACTGCAGTCACCCGGATCCAGTCCGTATCCAGATCAGATGGTGGATCAGCACCTAGAGATGACGTCTACAGCCCTGAACGTCAGTGGAGACCAGGACAACTATATAAGCCCCAGAGAGAGATCCCCAGTGAAGACCTCGTCACCTAGATGGCCATCGGGACAAGACCATGGGAACCAGATGAGTCTACACAATCTGACTTTGCTGCTGTTAGAAAAGTGACTTGAGTTGACGTCATCACTTAACACCAGTAATCCAGTGCCATTGGAAGCCATGAATGCTCATGCCATCACACTGCTCCACCATGTTTAACAGATGATGTTGTATGCTTTGGATCATGAGCTGTTCCAAGCCTTCTCCATTATTTTTTCTTTCTGTCATTCTGGTACAGGTTGATCTTAATTTCAGCCATCCAAAGAATGCTTTTCTAGAAGTGCTCTGGCTTTTTTAGATGTTTTTTGGCCAAATCTAATCTGGGCTTGTTTGCACCTTGTGGTGAAGCCTCTGTATTTGCTCTGGTTAAGTCTTCTCTTGATTGTAGACTTTGACAGTGACACGTCTGCCTCCTGGAGAGTGTTCTTCACTTGGCTGGATGTTGTGAAAGGGTTTTTCTTTACATGGAGAGGATCCACCACTATTGTCCTCCATGTATGTCCATGCCTTTTTATGTTGCTGAGCTCACTAATGTGTTCTTTTTCTTAGAATGTACCAAACCGTTGATTTGGCTACTCCGAATGTTCCTGCTAGCTCTCTGATGGATTTGTTTTGTTTTTGAAGCCTAACAATTGTCTGCTTCACTTGCTTGGAGAGCTCCTTTGACCACAAATGTGTGGGTTCACAGCAACAGCTTCCAAATGCAAATGGCACACTTAGAATCAACTCTAGACCTTTTACCTGCTTAATTGATGTAGAAATAACAAAGGAATAGCCCACACGTGTCCATGAAACAGCTTTTGAGTCAATTGTCCAATTACTTTTGGCCCCTTGAAAAAAGGGGGAGGTACATATTAAAGGGCTGTGATTCCTTAACCTTTCCTCTAATTTCAATGATCATACCTTCAAATTAATGCTCAGCAGTGATGGGAATAACGGCGTTATAAATAAACGGCATTACTAACGGCGTTATTTTTTCAGTAACGAGTAATCAAACGAATTACTGTTTCCCCTGTTACAACGCCGTTACCGTTACTGACAATAAAATGTGGTGTTACTATATTATATTATTAGAATTTAATTTTTCAGTTCATCTGAATGGATGGCAGTGTAGCTGTATTTGACATACCATAAACTGTAAAGTGTGAAAGTGTGAAGCGCACGACTCGCCGTTGCTTTCTCTCACATACACGCACACAAAGAAAAATACAGAGCAAGTGAGTCTTTCATAACATGCAAAACTGACGCGGTACATGTAAACGATATTCTTTGTTGTATTCTCCTGTCAAAATAACGGAGTTCCTTCGGAATTCTTCAGCTTTTAAGAACTGCATGTTTCTCTGGTAGTGGGCGGAACTAATGTGCAAAACGACAATCTCATTGGCTGGCGCTCACCTATTATTGTGCCTGTTTTGATTTCAGCAAATAAATTTCGAGCGAACGCAGACAACGTGATTAATATTCATGAACCCAGCAGCTGATTAATCCTTAGTGCGTTTTATATTGATGACAAATATGCATTCATACTTGGTTATTCTACTTACTAAAGTTCTATCATCATATAATATTAAATTATCATAATATTATATTATAATGCTTGACTGACTGATACTAAGTGTCAGTAGATAAATAGTGTAGATTAATGTACAATGTTTTATAATAATAATTTATTATTTTTAGTGTCCATTTTATTAATTTAACATATTTAATATTGGGGGCATCCAAAGTTATTTGACATTTGAACATTTTTTAAAAGTAACGCAATAGTTACTTTCCCTGGTAATTAGTTACTTTTATAATGATGTAACTCAGTTACTAATTCAGTTACTATTTGTGAGAAGTAACTAGTAACTATAACTAATTACTTTTTTAAAGTAACGTGCCCAACACTGATGCTCAGAGTGTGCACTTTAAAGCTCACAACCATTATATAACTGTAACTTGAATATGTTTTGGTCAACAGCTAAAAAAACAACAATTGTGCCTGTGTCCAAGGATATGGACCTAACTGTAACTGCATATTTAGCAATAATTCCCATGTTAAACATATTTAGCTAGCTTGATAAAGATGGATAACTCAAATCAGAAAGAATTGAATGACAGAATGATGACACCAATGGACATGAGTGGGAAGTTATATTTCTCAAAGGAATTTGTTTGTTCCTTCTAGATACTGAATATTTTCGGGTGAAAGCATGATTTAAACAGGTACAGCACTTATTCACACACAATTGCTCTGTCAATAATGCATTAAAACAAATTTATCTGTACACTGTATACAATTTTGAACAAGCAGAAATCTGTAAGAAATGCAGCGATCCATAAATATCTGATGAAAAAGTACTGTTATTTCTATCCTTCACAAACAAAATTTGCACCGCAAAAAATAGCAATGATATCTTTTAATGCTGACAACCATGTAATAAGTATGGAATGTGGTAGAAAAAAAGTTTGCACACTACCAATAAGCCACATTGAAACTACTCTGCTAGTATTTTATTTATTATTATTATTATTATTATTATTATTATTTTCATGTTATGAACTGAGCTTCTGTGATATTTCAAAACATACTGAAATACTTTAGCCATAAATTTCCTTAGGGAGCGAAGATGGAGTGAGCGAGGAATGGGAAATGGTGAACCCGGAGTGGAGTGATTGTTGAATGCTTGGAGTGCAGAGGGGAAATTGTTGCCGCTCCACTCCGCTCACATACTCTGCCTCTGATGCTGTTAATTGAGCCTTGCCTGTTGTAGTCTTGAGTGTTTGTTAATAAAGCTACACATGGATCCCAACTCAGCTGACTCCTCATTACAAACTAGTCTTGTCCAAGGTTTTCTTGAAGGGTTACCCTGGTTGCCTGATTATTCTTTTGTCTGTAAAAACTTGATAACTTGTTAGAAAAGGAGGTTTAGAAATGATTTATGATCAGGCAATTTTAAAACTTCTCCCTTTCCAAATGATCGGATTAATTCCATAGGGAGTGCTACTTGTAAATATTTGGAGGACAAGCACTTAGATAATGACCTATCTTCCCCTCATAATGAAGAAAGCTCAAGGCAATAATCAGCATCTCCCTTTCTCACTCACACTCTCGCAAAAATTAACATTATGTTTGAGAGAAGGGTGCTTTGGGCCTTATTCTTATCTATTGCAAGAATCGGTTTTGCTCACAGCTTTCTTCAGTTTTCTCAGAGGTTTTCAGAAGCACAGATTCTTTTAATCTAATTTTTGATGTATTAATTTATTCTCAGCACCTCACCATATTTCTAAAGCATTCTAAAATTGATGAGAACAAGGAAGAAACCTTTGACCTGATGCTTGATCCATCCATGAGGCTCAAAAAGCTATGAGAACAGCACCCTGACCTGTGGCTTGAAAATAATAAAAAAAATATGACTTCAGTATAGCTGTTGGGCCTATTTACTTCTTTATTTAAATATTTATTACTACTGTCTTTAGTTCTAGCTACATTTACCATGCAGGCTTCTTCACGTAGATTAATTAGCGCTTTACATTTCAGTAGATTGGCTTCCTGAAATGCTCATTTGGTCTTCGATTCAGCAGGTAGAGCCACGGAGGATTGCCTGATATGGTCTGTTTGGGGATGTTGTGCTGCTCTCCCAGTCTTAAAATGGGAGGGTCGCCTCCAAAAACCGCTGCTGTTTCTCTTTCTTAACTTTTCATGGAGCTCATGAAAAGGAAGAGGAATTTAGAACAGAGCCATACTGTCAAATGTAGCTTTAGCAAAGCATGTTGACTAAAAGATTTGTCTAGGGTATTTTTTACTTAATAGGTCCTGACCAGGGCTTGATATTAACACCCACCAAATGCGGGTAGATTTCAGCAGTAGCGGGTAATAAGGTCACTCCAACTAGCCACTTTTGGCGGGTTGAATTTTATATACAGCAGAGGTGTAAAGAGTACCTGAAAACCATACATGAGTAAAAGTACAGATACCTTACAGTGAAAGTTACTCCACTACAAGTTACAAGTCACCAATTACAAAACAACTTGAGTAAAAGTCTTAGAGTATCTGATTTTAACAGTACTTAAGTATTTTACTTATACTAAATATAGGCTCAAAGATGCACTAAAAAGAGACATTCCAGTCAAAAATGGTTGACTGGAAGGAAGAATTTGGGTAGGAAAAGGTGCACAAGCAACAGGGATGGCTGCAAGCTTGAGAATACAGTCAAGCAAAGCTGATTCAAACACTTGTGAGAGCTTCACAAGGAGTGAACTGAAGCTGGAGTCAGAGCATCAAGAGTCACCACGCTCAGACGTCTTCAGGAAAGGTCTACCGATCCACTTCTGAAGCAGAGACAAAGTCAGAAGCGTCTTACCTGTGCTGTGGAGAAAAATAACTGGACTGTTGCTCAGTGGTCCAAAGTCCTCTTTTCAGATGAAAGTAAATTTTGCATTTCATTTGGAAATCAAGGTCCCAGAGTCTGGAGGAAGAGTGGAGAGGCACAGAATCCATGTTACTTGAAGTCCAGTGTGAAGTTTCCACAGTCTGTGATGATTTGGGCTGCCTTGTCATCTGCTGGTGTTGGTTCACTGTGTTTTCTGAAGTCCACAGTCAACGCAGCCATCTACCAGTAAGTTTTAGAGCACTTCATGCTTCCTGCTGCTGACCAACTTTATGGAGATGCAGATTTCATTTTCCAACAGGACTTGGCACCTGCACACAGTGCCAAAGCAACCAGTATCTGGTTTAAGGACCATGGTATCCCTGTTCTTAATTGGCCAGCAAACTCGTCTGACCTTAACCCCATAGAAAATCTATGGGGTATTGTGAAGAGGAAGATGCGATATGCCAGACCCAACAATGCAGAAGAGCTGAAGGCCACTATCAGAGCAACCTGGGCTCTCATAACACCTGAGCAGTACCACAGACTGATCGACTCCATGCCACGCCGCATTGCTGCAGTAATTCAGGCAAAAGGAGCCCCAACTAAGTATTGAGTGCTGTACATGCTCATACTTTTCATGTTCATACTGTTCAGTTGGCCAAGATTTCTAAAAATCCTTTCTTTGTATTGGTCTTAAGTAATATTCTAATTTTCTGAGATACTGAATTTGGGATTTTCCTTAGTTATCAGTTATAATCATCAAAATTAAAAGAAATAAACATTTGAAATATATCAGTCTGTGTGTTAGGAATGAATATAATATACAAGTTTCACTTTTTGAATGGAATTAGTGAAATTAATCAACTTTTTGATGATATTCTAATTATATGACCAGCACCTGTTTTCAACAACTCACAAAGAACTAAAGAAAGACTAGGACTATATGTATAAAGGAGGCTAACAAGCTGATCAAGATAAGATACAAACTGACTACAAACACCACGGGAGGCAGGAAGTGACATAAAAGTCTAAGACAAGGCACAGAGAACATGTAACACAAACAAGAAATTTGTGAGGAGAGCAATCCCATTTATTTCATAAAACCAAAATGAAAAAAAAAATACCCCCAAAAACAAAAATATATATAAATAAATAAATACAAATAAAATAATAATAATAATAATAATAATAAAATAAATAAATACAAATTAAAAAAAATAAATTAAATGAAAAAGTCAAATTCTTCTTGCACTGGATATGCTGGTTTTGGCTTCATTGCCAGTAGCAGGTGTTTTATATTTATTATATATAAAACACCTGTGATTCACAACTACTTGCTAAGGTGCTCGCATTCATGTAAAGTAGTCTTGGTTTGGGTGAGTAATCGCAAAATGCACAAGATATAGTACTTTAAGTGCTCTGTAGTTGGCAATATCACATCTTTTGTAGCAGAAAAGCTGCTGTAGAAAAGCTAGGTGCCACGCGAAATGTAATATGTATGATTAAAAGTTGCTAATATCTTTGATACTCTGATAAAACTAGTATCTGAAAAGATACTCAAGTACAGCAATTAGTTACATTTAATCCAATACTTTACACCTCTGATATACAGTAACAGAGCTCGATGTTAATGCTTTGTCTGCAGAGGTGTACTCAAAAATTTTACTCAAGTGACAGTACAGATATTCAGTGAAAATTTTACTCAATTAAAGGTACAAGTATCTGGCCAAAAATATACTTGAGTAAAAGTAAAAGTGTACAACTTTAAATTATACTCAAGTATTAAAAAAGGAGAAATGCTTTTTTTTCTAATGGATATACAGAATTTTTGTTAAAGGGAGAAAACGAAACAAAATGCAGGTCAAACACATACATCTAGTGCAACAACAACAATTAAAATGCAGCACAGTGGAACACACACACACACACACACACACACACACAAACAAATATAGGGAAAGGGATTAAATGGAAACGGTCCTTTCCACCCTCATGCCATCCTATATACAGTATATATGACTTTCATTTATCAGATGAACACAAACTAAGAGTTTTAGAAAAAAAGTAATCTCTCTTTGTATTGTAGGGGAATATACAGTAAAGACCCTCGGACCAGGTGTGTTGAATGAAGACCAGAAGTCAAGAGATTCGATCAAAAATGAAGAAAATTTACTGAAGATAGTTTGCAGTTTCATCAGCAGAAGTCAGCTTCAGTACTCACAATGGAGTTCGTAGGCCGCTTCGCGTACAAGTCAAAAACACCAGCAATTATACCCTAACAGAGGTTGCTAATTGTGTCAATGCATATGTCATCAAAATTCTGATAGGTTCCAAATCCTAGATAAACTTAGACAATCTCCACATATGGACGTAAATGCTTCAAACATATCTCCATCAGATTGGGCAGACGTCAGCGATCAGGGATCATACAAGATAGGTGTCTTCCGGACACCCTTTTTTGGTCAGGATGGCGGTAGCTGACAGAGACAGTCTTCTAACACACAGAGAGAGAGCTACCAGCACACACACATACACACAGAACACTTATCAGAACTTCAAGGCCTCCTTGACTTCGTTACACACACACTATGAAGTCATCATCTTAGAGAGTAGAATTACAGCAGGATTCTTTAACATGTCATAAGCTCACATAAGGTTACACATTTCACTCTTTCCATAACTTGATTAATAGTCAAACAATAAATAATATAATACTATAATTAATTTCAATATGAAGGATAGGGCAGCTCGGCATCCACTCCTTCAGTATAATGCAAGTGTATGGGACATCCAAAAATGAATATGACAATAACTCATATAACCCCTGTTAATGAATCAGTGTCTTCTTTAGTGAAACGATAAATACAAAAAATACAAATACCAATATTTTAAACTTGACCGTTGTGTTCACTTTGTGTGGTTTCTGAAGTGGTCCTGTGTTCATCTGAAGAAAGAAAGTCATAAACATATGGGATGGCATGAGGGTGAGTAAATGATGAGAGAATTTTCATTTTTGTGTGAACTATTCCTTTGAATAGCAAGATGTGATGCAGAGGCTAAAACATATTCCAGACAGAATACAAGAATGTGTTGAATTAATGAGGAGAGTCAGAATTAAAATGTACAACATTAACGATTTGAAAGGCCACTTTTTTTGTGTTGTGTATTCAACATCACTATCTAAAACAGGGATGGGGAACGTTGATTCTGGAGGGCCGGTGTCCCTGCAGAGTTTAGCTCCAACCTTAATCAAACACACCTGAACAAGCTCATCAAGGTCTTCAGTATACAGGTAGGTATTGTTTTTTTCAGGGTTGGAGCTAAACTCTACAGTGGCCCTCCTGTATCAACGTTCAACATTCTAATTTTTTATTTGGGGCATTTAGAGTTTTTTTTGTTTTTGTTTTTTCTCAGCAAATATTGATAAATAATTATTTATGACTAATTAGATTAATTAATGAGCAAATCATGTAATAATTAAGATTAAAAAATATTCATTGACAGTCATAATTGCTACTCAATGTGTCATATACAGGTGCATCTCAATAAATTAGAATGTCGTGGAAAAGTTAATTTATTTCAGAAATTCAACTCAAATTGTGAAACTCGTGTATTAAATAAATTCAATGCACACAGACTGAAGTAGTTTAAGTCTTTGGTTCTTTTAATTGTGATGATTTAGGCTCACATTTAACAAAAACCCACCAATTCACTATCTAAAAAAATTAGAATACTATGATGCTTCTGACGTTGTCTCTGGTTCAGAAGTGGCTTGGTAGCCCTTTTCCTGAAGACGTCTGAGCGTGGTGACTCTTGATGCACTGACTCCAGCTTCAGTCCACTCCTTGCGAAGCTCTCCCAAGTGTTTGAATCAGCTTTGCTTGACTGTATTCTCAAGCTTCCGGTCATCCCTGTCGCTCGTGCACCTTTTCCTACCCAAATTCTTCCTTCCAGTCAACTTTGCATTTAATATGCTTTGATACAGCACTCTGTATACAGCCACACCTTTCAGTAATGACCTTCTGTGACTTACCCTCTTTGTGGAGGGCGTCAATGCGTGCCTCGCCCTCACCAAGCAGAGTGATTTCTCCTGTTCTCTTTGAGTGCGTAGATCTGCGTCCCTCTGCTGATGCAAGCGACATGGTCTTGTTTGACACCATCGAGGACGAACTATTAGATGACAGCATGTTTCTAATAGCATCAGACACAAAGGATATTTTGGGCTCTACTGCTGATGCCGCCCCCTCTCTGTCTGCTGATCCCAGAGACTCCAAGCCAGGGATGGATGCCGAACTTTTCCGTATCCTCTCTAAGGCAGTTGAAGAGCTGGAATTGGAGTGGTCCACGCCAGAGGAGCCCACTCGTAGCCGTCTGGATGAATGGTTCCTGCCGAGGCGCTGTCAGGCCCCTCGTCAGCGAACCTCTCCGTTTCTTCCGGAGGTCCACGATGAGCTTACAAAGTCGTGGTGCGCTCCCTACTCGGCCTGCCTTCGCTCTAACTCTTCTTCCGCTCTCTCCTCAGTGGACAGCACTGAAGAAAAGGGTTACGAGAGGATTGCTCCTCTCGACGAAGCAGTGGCTGCTACAGACCTGTCCCTAAGGGCCACCAAGGCCACGGCACAGGCTATAGGAGGCTGTAGCGCCACTTATGGCTAAACCTCACAGAGATTAAGGGACCAAAAGTAATGGGACAATTGGCTTCTCAGCTGTTTCATGGCCAGGTGTGTGTTATTCCCTCATTATCCCAATTACAATGAGCAGATAAAAGGTCCAGAGTTCATTTCAAGTGTGCTATTTGCATTTGGAATCAGTTGCTGTCAACTGTCAAGATGAGATCCAAATAGCTGTCACTATCAGTGAAGCAAGCCATCATTAGGCTGAAAAAACAAAACAAACCCATCAGAGAGATAGCAAAAACATTAGGCGTGGCCAAAACAACTGTTTGGAACATTCTTAAAAAGAAGGAACGCACCGGTGAGCTTAGCAACACCAAAAGACCCGGAAGACCACGGAAAACAACTGTGGTGGATGACCGAAGAATTATTTCCCTGGTGAAGAAAACACCCTTCACAACAGTTGGCCAGATCAAGAACACTCTCCAGGAGGTAGGTGTATGTGTGTCAAAGTCAACAATCAAGAGAAGACTTCACCAGAGTGAATACAGAAGGTTCACCACAAGATGTAAACCACTGGTGAGCCTCAAAAAACAGGAAGGCCAGATTAGAGTTTGCCAAACGACATCTAAAAAAGCCTTCATAGTTCTGGAACAACATCCTCTGGACAGATGAGACCAAGATCAACTTGTACTAGAGTGATGGGAAGAGAAGATTATGGAGAAGGAAAGGAACTGCTCATGATCCTAAGCATACCACCTCATCAGTGAAACATGGTGGTGGTAGTGTCATGGCGTGGGCATGTATGGCTGCCAGTGGAACTGGTTCTCTTGTATTTATTGATGATGTGACTGCTGACAAAAGCAGCAGGATGAATTCTGTGTTTCGGGCAATATTATCTACTCATATTCAGCCAAATGCTTCAGAACTCATTGGACGGCGCTTCACAGTGCAGATGGACAATGACCCAAAGCATACTGCAAAAGCAACCAAAGAGTTTTTGAAGGGAAAGAAGTGGACTGTTATGCAATGGCCAAGTCAATCACCTGACCTGAATCCGATTGAGCATGCATTTCACTTACTGAAGACAAAACTGAAGGGAAAATGCCCCAAGAACAAGCAGGAACTGAAGATGGTTGCAGTAGAGGCCATGTGGGGGCTTGACACTCATGGTGACTGGAAGAGGAAATTTGCTCTCTTTTTGAAAATGTTTGTTTTTTATTTTTCTCACTATAATAGCGACTGTGCGAGAGGGCGCTTTGAGAACAGGCCCACAACAGCTTTTTGGACAAACATACTGCTGAACGGGGTGCTTGAGGGCACAACAGAGGGTGTTTTGGGGGCAGTCCAGCACTGGCGAGACTTTGCCCCTTCCTCTTCCCTTCCAGCAGATCAGGAAGATGCCGGAGGTGCAGGATCAAAGGTCAGCTTGGGCCGGGGTCCTTGGCGCTTGGGAGGCTGGTAGCGTCTGGCCAAGCATGAGTGCTGTCGAGGCTCAGGTTTCTGTGCAGGCTGAGCGGGCGACGGTGCAGGTTTCGCACGACTTCTGTGCTGCAGTGAATCCGCTCCGCAAAGCCCTTGACGGCAGGTCCAAACAGCCCCACAGGGGAGACTGGAGAGTCAAGGAAGGGGACCTCAGCCTCCTTAAGTGAAATGACTAATAAAATGTAAGAATTTGATATGAAAGATGATGCATGCATTTAATATAGTTAGGGGAAAATGCCCCTTAAATAGACAAAAAAAAAAAAAAGACTTGAAAATCAATTTAAATCAATTTTAATGTGCAGTAACTTTAGTCATATAAATTGTAATTTCCCAACAACTAAATTATTGCCAGTGAAAATTCTGAGTGGCTAGTAATTTTGGAAAATCACTAGCCACAGTGGCTGGTGAGCAAAATAGTTAATATCAAGCCCTGGTCCTAACAGGACAATAATTAATCTTTCAATTGTTTATTTGGGGCGTTTTGAGTTTCAGCAAATATTGATATATAATTATTTGTGGCTAATTAGATTAATTAATGAGCAAATCATGTAATTATTGAGATTAAAAATAATTAATTGACAGTCCTATTTTTTACTCAGTTTATCATTATAATACTGCTTAATCACTTCTTGTTAAGAACATCACTAATCAGGAATTACAATAAAATAATGCTTTTTTTTTATTTATTTTTTTTTATTTTTTTTTACTTTGTTACCTCCATATGCTCCATATCAGATTTGATGGCAAAATTCTTGAAGCCAGGCATTTCCTGGATGAAAGTTATAACTGAAGCTTGATCCATGAAAACATGCATAATTGGTTCTCAAACATGAAGTATGCATGTTTGAGCTTGTTCACCATATTTAATAAAAATGCAAAAATGTACTTTTCAAGTTGAAATAAAACTGTAAGGAGTAAAAAAAAAAGTAGTTTTTTTTTCTTTTTTCCAGAAATATAATTAAGTAAAAGTACAAGCAGTCAGTTTAAATTGTACTCGAATAAAGTACAAATTCCCCAAAATAATACTTAAGTATGAAACACTGCTTATACAAAGAGCAGCAGTACCACAGCTGTGGTAAAATAAAGCTGTATTTTCAGAGTGTGTAGAATTAAAGGTAAAGACATCGCTGAATGTGAAATGGGGAAGTCAGTAAGTGCATCAGGTGAATGTGAAAGATGTGAAAAACAAGTAATGACCATTTGACAATGATGAAACATGGAAAAATAGGTTCTGGATGGGCTGTGCTGTGGCTAGTTCGGTGGAGTGAAGTCAGGAGAGAGCATCAGGAAGATTATACTGGAGGGACAAGGATATCGATCTCAGTGGACCTGAAGGGTCTTTGGTCATGCCATGAAACACACGGTAGAGCTGAACTCAACTGCAGGTAGTTTATTGAAGAGATTGTAGACAGGTGACTATAACAGGGTGTTGAACAGGGAACACAGCACACAACAGCAGATCACAGCAGTAGAATGAATAGCAGGTAGCAAATGCAACGGAAACACAGCAATGAGAGATACAATACATGTGCGTCCCAGAACTATATCAAGCGTCCAGAGAGGACGACAGCAGGTCTACAGAGGATGGAGGAAAACATCCACAGATGATGAAAACACTGTGTGTGAGAGGCAGGGTCACATAAACTTGTGAATGCAAGACTCCAGAATGAGAGTTTGTGAGGTGAGTATAAGTAGAATCCCTCGATGAGTGTGCTTTTTGTGTACTTAATTTACAGTCCAGCAAGAGTGAATAGACAACTATATTAATTTAACAGAGATCAACAAATGGACAGAATGAATATAAGAATTATTTTCCATATCATATGTTAGTCTGTAATATTATTTATTTATTTATGTGTTTATTTATTTGTTTGTTTGTTATAATTCTCATTATTATTATTATTTTAATAATAATAATAATAATAATAATATTTGACAGTTTCCATTGGGTTAATTATAATGCTGTCAGCAGCGCGCTGTTAGGTCAATGCTGAACATTATAGCGATTTAAGCACGATAGTAGGCCTAATTGACATCATCGCGGGCTTTGCATTGACTGAATTGTCCAAGATGCTGCAGAGCCAGAGCCGCGTCACGTGACCCGGTGTGTGTCAGCGCTACAGCCCTGCACATCACAGCTTTACCTCCATAACTTACTCAAACTACCGTTTCATCAGTCGACGAGAGCCACGGCGTGTTGGGTAAACCGATTTTCATATCATTTCGAACGGCTCTGTGTATGTGTTGTGTGTACTAGTCTATTCTGCAGAAATCCCATAGATGCACATCGAGACATTTTATTCACAGAATCAGCGTTCATTAACACTCCAGATGCGCTCGTGCAATGATGATGAATATAGTTTCGGTTTTGCCCGAATGGATCGTTTGCTGCTCTTTTCTCAGTGGATTCAGGTGAGCTCGATTAATGCTGTTTGAGGACATACGTGCTTTAAAAGATTTATAACATGCAACACGAAGGGCTTTAATACGTTCTTCTGTAGAAGATGAGCTCATGTGGGAGTTCTCGAGCTGCGTATGGGGCGTATCACCTCTGATCGCAGCGATTACATCTGGAGCTTCATTCAAGACAAACAGACAGATATGAATTGCACATCTCTGTTTTAATCTTAGTGTCTTACTGTCGAACCCGTCTGAAAACGAAAGGATGAGCTTGTGCACTTGTGCTTTATGAACTATGTAAGGTCGTCGTACACGCAAACATGACAATCGAACCCAAACGCCCTTAACGTGTTATCCAGAACGCTGGATTGCTTTATTGCTTTAGACTTCGTTTATTGTCGTTGAGACATACAAGAATCAGTCCTTATGGGTAACGATGTTGATGTTCTAATCCGTGATGTTGCCAATAAAGATTATTAAATATATAAAAGAGATAGCGATATTTGTCAAATGTCTTAGCTACTCCAGTAAATATTAGGTTAGGTATGTTTTTTTCCCCTTGCATTAAAGTCTTGTTTACAATCAGACATTTCCACTGTTTTTCCCATGAAAAAAAAAGTTCAGTTAATTAAACACATTGAGCCTGTAGAGGGGCATGTTGTCACACTCTGGGGGGAAAGGGGTCATCTGGTGTTTATTGACAGTAATTACATCTTGGTATGACATGAAAAACGTACTTCTATAACATACCTGTATTTAAAATATACTCTTGTATTTAATTACCATTTAAATGTACATAGTAAAGCAATTATGAAAAAAAAGAAAAATAGAGAATGTTTTACAGAAATATGAAACCTTTGTAATTACATTATATTTCATGAAATGACAACAAATAAAGTCTGTTATTATTTTCCTTGATATAAATGGGACAACTTGCCTTGACCTGGGTATTTTTATGCAAATCCTGGCAAACACTTCACTTCAGTAAAAAAAAAAAAAAAAAACTTAAAAAAAGCGCTTGTTGTTCTGCAGTGAAGGCCACTCACTGTCAGGTATAATAAGCACAGTCATGTTTGTCTAGGATTTGTGTAAGTCAGTGTTTCCCAACCCTGTTTCTGGAGGCAAGCCATCACTACGCATTTTCTAACTCTTTTTAATTCCTAACACTTGATTCAACTCCAAAAGCTGAAAGAGATGAGTCAGATAAGGGAGACATCCAAAATGTGTACCACTGGTCTGCCTCCAGGAAAAGGGATGGAAAACACTTCTGTAAGCAACTAATGCTTCTTTAGGATGTCAGAACGATTGTCGGATGAACTGTTATTGTGTTTTGTTTTTTCTCCAGTGTCAATGGCCATATGTTGAGGGATCAGAGATGACGTCTGCTGCCTGCTTCTGTTGAAAGAGGATTTAACCCTTTAAAAGCACTTATGGTCAAAACCACAGTTTCAGACAAAAAGTAACATGATGGATGACACTGAACACTGTGGATATGGCAAAGCGTGGATGATAATTGAAAAAAAATCAAATACAGAGCAAAAATAAGGTTGATGACATGAGGAGAAAAGCTGTGGAATGGTCTCTATAGATGTTGAAACATCCTGAGAGAGACTGTCAGGTGGTTTATGTGATTTTGAAATTGTGGTCACTATTGCATTTTGTCCATTCAAAATCTTACTTAGATTGTTATAAACTCAGCCTGACGACATTATGATTCTTCAAATGCGACATGGTGCCCATCTCCTCTGGATTGGACTGGTTGTATGTGCTGTGGATGCTGGAGCTAGTCTCCGGTTTACTGGCGCAGAGGGACAGTGGGCCTCGTTCCCCATGTGGAACGCTTGCTGTGAGAGCGAGATGAGCTTCAGCATGAAAACCAAGAATTTAAAGGGACTTCTGGTGTACTTTGATGATGAAGGCTTCTGCGATTTCCTCGAGCTGCACATACAAGAGGGGAAACTCAGACTATGCTTTTCTATTTTCTGTGCTGAACCTGCTTCCATACTTTCAGATATTGTCATCAGTGACAACCAGTGGCATGAAGTCACAATCAGGAGGAACTTCAGAAACACTACCCTCATCGTTGACAAAGAAATAAAGTGGCAGGAGGTTAAGTCCAAAAGACGGGATATGACTGTCTTCAGTCACTTGTTCTTAGGAGGGATTCCACCAGAACTAAGATTGATGTCTTTACAGCTGACATCAGACACTGTGAAGGATCACACTGCCTTTATGGGCTGGATAACAGACTTGAAAGTCAACAGTTCAGAGCCTGTCATCACTAACAGTGCCGGGGTAAGCGCTGACCTCTGTGGCTCACACAACATGTGCTTAAACGGAGGTGTATGCAGTGTTGTCAATAATGAGCCTACATGTGACTGCTCTGAAACCGGCTATCATGGAAAGGACTGCGGTGAAGGTAAGATATATTGATTCAGCAACATTGCATGCGATTGATAAAACTACAAGTAATTTGGAAATCAATTAAAAGGAAGAGTTCCCTCAAAAAGGGATGGCTCACCCTCAGGCCATCCAAGATGTAGATGGGAAAAAATTTGGAGAAATGTAGCATTCCATCACTTGCTCATCAATGGATTCTCTGCAATGAATTAAAAATGCAAAAATACCAATACGGGCTACCAATGAATTGTTACACATTGGGGATTCGGGTAGTCGAGGAGCTTTAATTATGCTCTACCTTAGTGCAGCTTTTGATTTAATAGATCATGATATTCTCATTGAGCACTTAGAGCATGTTGTGGGTCTGAGAGGGACTGTTTTAAAATGGGTTTCTTCTTATTTGAAGGTAAGATCATTTTCAGTGACAGTTGGGGATTTCTCATCCTCTGCTGTTTCTATTAACTGTGTAGTTCTTCAAGGCTCCATTTTGGGGCCTATTTTGTTTTCTTTATTCTCGCAGCCCTTAAGTCTTGTTTTAAAAAAAAAACACATCATGTCGTATCATCTTCATGCTGATGATATTCAGATTTATTTGCCTATTAAACCAGGAAGACCAACTTCTCATTCATCTTTGTTATTACGTATTGTGGAGATGAAGTGCTGGTTAGAGCTAAATGCGACTAAATCTGAACTTCTGTCATGACAACTCTCAGAGGCATTGGCATGGTAATGTAGATGACAATGTTAATGTGTTTATGGTTGCTTATCTTGAAATTAATTCGGCAGAACACACAATATGCACAGCGATATGGAGTAAAAGAGCATTCACTTAGGTGTTAATCTCAGATATTTCTGAAGTGCTCTGCAACTGCTACAGCAAGCACTAGCCAAGTATTTAAATGTGGAGCAGCAAGCTCGTTGGCTGCTGAAAAAAAAGAACCAATCAGCTGCTCCATGTGATAATGATGTCATTATGTCAGATTGAGTTTGACCTATCGGACTGTGCCATCTAGAGTTTCATGCCAGAATTTTGGATTTATCAATTTTAGGCCAAATCAGGTTGACAGTGACATAAAATATGTTTTAGGTGCATGGTCAGTGAATGTGCAGCCCCAGATAAGGAATCTGGATGTAATATTTGACTTTACCCCGAGATTTGATGATCAGATCAAATGTGTGGTGAAAAGTTGCTATTGCAAAAATGAAGTCTTTTTTTGTCTGTTGCTGATCTTGAGATAGTGATTCACACATTTGTCTCCTCCTGCTTGAATTATTGTAATGCACTTTATTTGGGAGTAAGCCAATCTCTTATTTCAAAATTGTAATTGGTCCAGAATGCAGCTGCACAGCTCCTCACCAATTCTCAACGAACTCGTTTATTGCATGTGCTGTGAGTTTAGCGCACGGAATGTAACAGCCACCAGTTAGGCTTTATTTTCGTGACAGATGAGTACAGCATTCTACTAGATTTGTAGTGAGACACATTTTCACTGAAGCTGGAGTTTTCCTTCAAAATAAAAGCTCTACTGTCAAAATAGAAGCTTAAAAGTGCAGTAAGAATTGCTGACAGCTAGCGGCTTAAATGCAGTCCAAATTCAAAATATATTGGGAAAGAAGTGTTGTAATTTCCCTACTGTAGTTTAAAGCAAAAATAATATACTTATGAAATATTCATTTTCATTTATTTTACTTTTAGCATAGCTTAGCATAGATCATTGAATCCGATTAGACCAGTAGCATCGCGTTCAAAAATGACCAAAGAGTTTCGATATTTGTCCTATTTAAAACTTGACTCTTCTGTAGTTATATCGTGTACTAAGACCAGCGGAAAATGAAAAGTTGCGATTTTCTAGGCTGATATGATTAAGAACTATACTCTCATTCCGGCGTAATAATCAAGGAATTTTGCTGCCGTACCATGGCTGCAGCAGGTGCAGTGATATTACGCAGCACCTGAAAGTAGTCCCCAGCTAGGTACCTAGTTATAATATAGCTGGGGACTACTTTCAGGCGCTGCGTAATATCACTGCGCCATGGTACGGCAGCAAAGTTCCTTGATTATTACGCCGGAATGAGAGTATAGTTCTTAATCATATCAGCCTAGAAAATCACAACTTTTCATTTTCTGCCGGTCTTAGTACACGATATAACTACAGAAGAGTCAAGTTTTAAATAGGACAAATATCGAAACTCTTTGGTCGTTTTTGAACGCGATGCTACTGGTCTAATCGGATTCAATGATCTATGCTAAGCTATGGTAAAAGTGCTATCGCCAGACCCGGAGATCGGCTGAATGGATTCAAAAACGGTAAAACTCAACTTATTAACTCTGAGGGAGTTGGAGAATGAGCCTATTTCCAAAAAAAAGTGGAGTGTTCCTTTAAAGTTCAGGTACAAGTCAATTCACTGACTTTTTAAGTTTCCTTAGGAACATGAGTTGGAGCTCTTAACTCTCCAAGTGCATTAGATTGAATTATTTAACTTTAAAATGTACAATTCATTTCTTCATTAGTCTTTTCTTTTCTTTTTTTTTTTAATATCACAATAAATTATATTGCAATATTATAATATCATGAGATTTTTTAATATCCTTACATCCCAGGTATACCATCAATTGATATTTTTAAATCTCGTTTGAAGAAGTACTTGCTTTTAATTGTCAAAATTTCGAAGTCTTATTTTGTTTTATTTTCTTTTTTGATGTTGCTATCTTTTATTTTTTCTGTTATTATTAATTATTTGCCTTTTTGTTCGGTTCTTATTATTTTGTCATCATTTTTTACTGTATGGTCCTTTGGTCTAATTTGTAGTGGAAAGGGCTCTATAAATAAACTACACTTGAGCCTTGAATGGGTGCCGTCAGAATGAGAGTCAAAACAGCTGATAAAAACATCAAAATGATCAATTAATGTCTTGTGAAGCCAAAAGCATGTTTGTAGGAAATACCTCCATCCTTCTGGCGTTTTAATTAAAATATAAGTCCATAATCCTTAATAACACTTCCTCTAGTGAAAAGGTGGTTTAGTCTGAATAAATGTCAACCTGGTCTCATAAAAATACGTACCTCTGTGCACTTTTCGTGCAACACCATTTTTACAAACCTTACTGCACGTTTCGCCGCAGATTCAAAGAGAAATGTCCACTGAGTGGTGCTAAAACACGGGTTCTATACGTGAACCCTGGCACTTTTTTATTATGTTGATATAGGTACGTATTGCTGTGTTTTTATTACGTTGCTTCAGGTACATATTGCGGCGGTTCAAAATAAAAATATCCGGGGACTATCACTAAAAGTTAATGCTGTACCGTGTTGGAAATATGCCCTACACCAAATCCAACCCTAAACCTACCCGATAGTGTTAACAAATGCAAAACTGATATGAAAACTTATTTGTAGATGCAACCGTGGAATTTCAACTTCCTTTTATGCAGATTTGAACTGCTTTGTCGAGCTGTGGTTACACAGGATTCGAACCAGAGCTCCTTGCCTCTCAAGTATGTCTCTGTACTCTATGAGCTACAGAACAAACCTATAGATATGAAAACCCATCTGTGAAAACCCATAGATATGGCGCTCGATATGTGTGATGCTAATGTTCAAAAACATCAGTTTTCAGATCTCCCAGCATATTAATATTGTTTTGAACTCATAACATGACATTCTTCAAGTAATTGTGCGAAAATTACGCTTTATTAATCAAAACTTTGTAAATTTGTGTGAAAAGGAATAAAAGGCGTTGGAGTTTTACTGCCTCTAGTGTTCATTTCTTTTGGAAACTGCAGTGATATGTACTTATTGGTATTTCGCGTCTCGCTAAAAAATGCACCCAGGTACATTTATGCCATGAGACCAGATAGATAAATGTTTAATATAAAGAGAAATCTGCACAGATCAAGCACCGTTTATACGTGAAAACAGTCCAAAACAGCTCTAAACAAATATGCTTAAATTTTAGCCAGAAGCAGTGGTTTGAAGTTAAAAACGTGTTAATGATGGATATGTTTCTTGTGGAGATGGTAATTGATGGACTGGAATGATGTGGGTTACTTGTGGATAATTGTGATGTTCAGATATATTCTTTCAAACATTTGCAGTCACATTTCTTGTTATGCATAGCTATTGAGCTGCAGAAATCAGAGACCTTTTCATGTTTGTATTGCATTTTGTCTAAATGTTTACTTTCATACAAACAAATAAGATGTAAACCAAGACGAGTTCAAGTTAAACATTCATTTTCAACTTTGATTATAGATTGTGATTCTATAAATTCAGTGTATGTAAGTGAATGTGGCAGATGTTATTCAAAGCATTTCGCATTAAAGCTCAATTAAAAATTAAATATGTAGTACAGTATCTATATGTCAAATACTGACTGACTGGTCAGTTTTTGGAAGTGTAGATAGTAGAGCTATATATTGGTTCAGTCATAACTTGACACAGGAATAATGTTGGATGCTCATTTCATTACAGCATTTATATTGTCTGTAGCTGGACTCTCTCTTGTTTTGAGTTCACTGACTATCATATTTCATTGAATGTGTAATGTGTAGACAGTAGTGTCATTAAACACTGAGCAGATCATAATTCAGTGGGTTAAAAGGTTAGAGGGATCCATTTTTTGTAGGCTGAAAAATCTGTGGTTCTAGTGTGGACATTTAGTCATAGAGACTCATCATCTGAAATCATCCACATTTATCTCTGCTTTATGATGAACACGTCTGCTCTGCTTTGTTGCATATTGCATACACTATTTTGATTATGCAGCACTTTTAAAAATCAATTTAAAAATCAACTGTACTTAGATTAAGCAGCATTTTAAAAAATCATTTAAAAATCAACACCACATGAAAACATCTCAGGTTAAGCATGTAACTATGGTTTCCTAAAGGGAACGAGACACTGCGTTGAAATGCCATGGGAATGCCTCGCTGCGTGACTGCTTTCTGAAGCACGTGTATAATCAGTCCAATGGAAGAGCAAGACATCACAGGCGGGGTGATGTAAGCCACCAGGAAGCATTAGAGCATATCTGAAGCAGCACTGGTAAGCTTCTGATAGCTGAAGTAGCGCTGACAGGGATGTAGGGAGTATGGCAGAGAGTGTCAGTGTTTCCTCTAGGAATTTTTCCTGCTGTGGCGGCAGGACTATTTCCCATGGGCCACGCCCCTTCCCCACCCAAGAATCACTCAGAATTGAATTTATTATAACTAAAAAAGACAATTAAATAGTAAATAATAAAATATGAACAAATAAATTAATGAAAATCAATAGCACAAACAAAAACACAAATTAAAATTGTAATAATTTATTCAACTGTAAAATAACACTGGATAGTCTTCACTGTATAAATAGACAGTATTGACAGACAGCAGCAGGTTTATTTTCTGCTGCCTCTTTAAGACCCCATGCACTGATCTAATATACTGCTACGCAGGGTTCTATGCTTACTTTTCTTTTTAGGAGCACTTGTCCTCCTAATTTAAAAAAAAATAAAATAGGAGCACCGTCTGATCAATAATCAAAAAAGTGATATTTGACTCCATAAAGTGATTTACAGGGGCATTTTCTTTTTACATTTGACATTTTTCTAATTTTATTAAAAGTATGTAATCTATGTTAAATTCAAAAATGTATATTTATAAGCTTTTTAGAATTACTAATTTAAACAATATAATAAGAAGTAGAATAATAAAAAAATAAGTTAGTAATCATATGAAAATAATATTAATATAAAAATAATTTGTACTACAGAGGTGGCACAGAAGAACACAAAAGTGGCTTGTAGGTACGTTTAATGAGGCTCAGAGGTGGCATGAGTGCAATTAAATTCATAAATTCATGTTGAGATTAATGTTTTAAATATACAATGTTGAATATAGAAATATTAAATCATTTAAATAACTGAAATTATACTTTAAAAATTAAATTAAAACCGCGAGCAGGTGGCGGCCTGTCACTGATATTATCACTGAATCATTCATTCAATTGATTCATTCAAACGGCTGATTCAGTTCAGGAATGAAGCAAGTGACTGTCTTTATGAACGGGTAATCAGGGCTCCAAACAAAAAAATTGAGTAAGGAGCCATTGGCTCCTATAAGAAAAAAACTTAGGCGCCAAATAATTTTTTTAGGTGCCACAGAATAAACGCATTTTATTTATTTGTTTTTTTTATTTTTTATATTTTGACATTTCAATCATACAGTCATGTGTTTATCTACTCTTTTCTTGACTTTATCAGCATTTTAATCCATCTTGTAGATGACCTGGGAACTAAGGTTCACTTAAAGTGGGAACTAAACATATTTTCCAACTTGAAATATACAGTCACAAAGAATTGTTTATTACACAGAATCTGTACCAATATCATGGACCATAAGAACTTTTAAGTAATTGCAATTTAATAGATTTAAGTTGGTCCAACTTAAAATAAAAAGTGAACAGCACATTTTCAAACTGTTATTTGTCAGTGTAACTCAGAATTGTCAAGTTCACTTAATGTATTTCTTTAATTATGCATTAAGTTGGCGCTTTAGGAGCAAATATAGCGGCTTCTCCGAGATGGGTATAAACGGAGGTTGAAGCCAGCTCCAAATGAGCGGGACTTGTTAATATTCCCTACTCCAAACTCATATGTATTCAATGACATCATTGTCTTATGAAGTTTAATCCATCTGTATCGAGGTTCTTGTCTTTACATCCCCAACTGTAAGACCTCTTGAAATTATAATTAAGACTTTTCTTATACCCAGGGGTGCACATACGTTTTTCAGCCTGGCTCTCATATGGCATGTAGTGTGACCCATAAAATATAACAAAAAAAAAATTAATAATAGTGATAATATTATTACACTTTATTTGTTTGTTTTTTGTAATAAAATAACTAACTAAAAATAATGAACTACATAATCAAGTGTGATTAATACTATTTTATTTTAAAATAAAAAAGGAGTATTACATACAAATGCAATTATTTTATAGTAAACAAAAATAAAATGCAAATATTTTTATTATTATTTTTATTATTATCATTATTTTAATTTTCATCAGTTTCAAACGTAAAATCAGCGAGGTTTTATTTTGGCGGGTTACCGGCAAGTAAATATTATGCGCTTCCGGGTTTAGCGCTGCTGATGGAAGAGCGTCAGTGAATGAAATGTCACAGTTTTGCTTTGAAAACGGCTGCGGTAGCCTAGATTGTGCTTTTAGTTTGGATAGAAATCTTTTTTTTTTTTTTTTTGGATAGAAATCTTATACAGTACGGTTTGTTGATCTAAAATGGTAATTGTGCATTAACAGCTGTCAACCATGTCGATACGCAAATGCGCTGTCAGAACTTATTTACACAGCACATTTTTAATTTTGGTCACGCATGCGGACCTGCGAACCAGTTATGTGCACCCCTGCATATTAGTAATGATTATAAACGAGAATTGTTAACGATATTGCCAATATCCACACAACTGACAGCTTTACCTTTACCTTTACAGTTTGTTCAAGTTGTGCATGAAATAGACACTGCTTTTCTGCACTTTCACTTTCCTTTTTTTTCCATTAAAACTTTGATGCGCATCGTCTCAGTTTAATACGTGGACATAAAAGATGTGATTGCAAAACAATCAGGAAAAAAAATCAAGTCATAACATAGTTGCCATTGGCAACCTCAGCAAAAACTTAACTCGCAAATTAATATTTTTGGTCGCAAATGCGACCGTTTTAAGTCGCAGTTTGGAGCCCTGGTAATCATGAATCACTGACTCACTAGATTTGTTTAAACACGCAGTTCATTCATGAATGAAACACCGCTGTGTTTGCTTTTAGAGATGCGCAGCGGTTCAACTGTTGAAACTATTTTCCTTGATGAAATGGCACAAAATCAGGCAGTAGTGTTATATTCAGACAATGTAAGTCACTTAATATTAACTTCTTGTTTATTGAACTGTTGTACTTGTATTAAATCAATATCACATTTGCAAACTCCCTTAATAATCTTTAAAACCTGTCACTCTGTTTATCGCAATCTGTGGGCTCACTGAAAATGGTCTAAAAGAGCACACGTGTGAGTTATTTTTCACTTTAAATAAGCAAGACTCAAAAGCACGTGCATATGATATATTGCATCATCTGTCATCGCGTTATAAGCATGGAACCTTCTGAGTAGAATTATTATTAATAGCCGCAAACCCGCGCTGAAATTCAAGTCCTGCTCTGTGTTCTCTACTAATAACCTGACTGTGAATGATGCGAGTGAATGAATGAATGAATGAATGAAGCATTTATATAGCGCTTTATTGTGTATAACTATACACCCAAAGCGCTTTTACAATCATATAGGGGTCTCTTCTCAACCACCACCAGTGTGCAGCATCCACTTGGATGATGCGACGGCAGCCACAGGACAACGGCGCCAGTGCGCTCACCACACACCAGCTACAGGTGGAGAGAAGAGAGAGATAGAGCCAATCAAGTGGATGGGGATTATTAGGAGGCCATGATAGACAAGGGCCAGTGGAGGCAATTGGGCCAGGACACCGGGGTTACACCCCTACTCTTTACGATGAGTGTCCTGGGATTTTTAGTGACCACAGAGAGTCAAGTCCTCGGTTTAACGTCTCATCTGAAAGACGGTGCTTTTTAACAGTATAATGTCCCCATCACTATACTGGGGCATTAGGACCCACACAGACCACAGGGTGAGCACCCCCTGCTGGCCTCACTAACACCTCTTCCAACAGCTACCTAGTTTTCCCAAGAGGTCTCCCATCCAGGTACTGACCAGGCTCAGCCCTGCTTAGCTTCGTGGGCAACCGATCTTGGGCTGCAGGGTGATATGGCTGTGGCTATGATGTTACTGAGAACAGCCGACGCGGGGATGATTTTTGGTGTGGCGGCCCGCCACGGCTGAATGAATGTAGCGGAAACACTGCTGATGAGTTCCCCCACAGGGAACTTGGGGCTGCGTCAAAACACTATGGCAACAAGAATGCCCACTGCACCAGAATGACAAATCCCTGTCCAGTGTGTGAGAACCTTAGGAGGAAGCAAGGTCTAAATTGTAAAAGCTGACAAATGTGTGTGGAGAGGACCAGCTTACCGCATCACAGATGTCTGTCAGGGAAACTCCTAGAGAGAAGTCCTTGGAGGCCGCCATTCTTTGTGTTGAGTGCGCTCTGACACCTAGAGAGTGACAGGCAGTCAGAGGCCTCGTAGGCAAGTGAGATGGTTTCGACCACCCACCTGCTCGGCATCTGCTTGGAGGGCGGGGAACCTTTCCTGGGCCCACCAAAGCAGATAAACAGCTGATCTGACTTACGCCACAGGGCAGCTCTTTGGACCTAATCCTCTTACTGGGCACAGTAGGTTCAACCTTTTCTGGTCAGAATGGAGGACAGAAGGCCTGCAGCACTATGGGCCTTGGTATGCTAGTGGGCACTTTAGGGACATACCCAGGTCTAGGATGGAGGAAGGCTCTGACCATGCCAGGGGCAAATTCCAGGCATGAAGGTGAGACTGTGAGTGCCTGAAGGTCTCCTATTCTCTTAAGGGATTAAACGGCAAGTAGAAAAACTGTTTTTGAGGGCAGGAACTTGACTGGCCCTTCCTCAATAGGTTCAAAGGGGGCATTGCACAGGCCCTCCAGAACCACTGCCAGGTCCCAGGTTGGTAGCCTCAGGGCGCCACAGAGGAAATGAGTTACGAGTGGGTCTCTTCCCAATGACTGACCACCCAGAGGGCATGGTAAGCAGCTTTGGGCACCATGTACACCTTCAGCATGGAGGTAGATAACTTTGCGGAGAAACACTCCTGCAGAAACTACAGAACTGTACCAACTGGGCAGTTGACTGGGTCTTGCGGTCACTGTCTGCACCAAGAAGTGAAAAGTTTCCACCTCAGCAAAAGTTTTGCACTGTTTTCTTGTGCCGGGAACCCCTTGGTCTCGATACCTTTAGCAGTCTAAAGGGTATCACATTGGGCACAGCTGCCATCAGACCTAACAGTCTCTGAAACTGTTTGACAGTGAGTGACTGGCCTTCTCTCATTCTTTTTATGGCTGTGAGAATAAATTCGATACGAGCAGGAGACAGACATGCCTGCTTGATCACTGAATCCCACACCATGCCAAGATAAGTGGTCCTCTGAGCTGGAAAATCAAGCAAATACCTGATTTGAGACACAATCTGTTTGATAGCGAGGATCTTGAACCGAAAGTGTTTGATAGCACGGTTCAGCAGACACAGATCTATGATCGGACACAACCCTTTCTTCGGAATGATTAAGTATTGGCTGTATAAACCGGACTGTCTCTTGAGCAGAGGAACATGTTCTATGGCCTCCTTCTTCAAGAAAATGTTTATTTATTGTTCCGTTACCAGAGTCTGCTCTGCTCAACCCCATTGAAATGAGGCAGGTGAGAACCAAACTGGATTCTGTAGCCTTTTTCTACAGTCTGCAGGACCCATTGTGAGACATTTGGTTTCCGCGCTACCACAAAGTCTACTAAGGGAACCAGCCTCTTGAGGCTGGCCTCTGGTGTGGCTAGAATAGTCACTCCGGTGCACTGAAGTGAATGACAGGCAGGGAAAGACCAGCCTAACAACTCTATTGCCCCTGCTGGAGGGGATGAGCATTCTTGTCCCATACTATTGTCGGGTGGCAGCTGAGAACCGTCAACTCCCGATCTTTCTGCAGGGGAGTACACAAAACTACGCTCTGCTTCTGGGCTAGGTGGTACAAGGAGCTGGGTGACGGCTGAGGCTGCTCCCACCCAGCAGCCGGGGGGACCTGGGAGCGATGAGGGAGAAAGCACTGGAACTCTGCCGTCTGCTTCCTCACCTCCTGAAACCTCTCGACAACAGTGTTTTTTGCATTGCCGAAGATGCCAGAAGGTAAAAGCGGAGCATCCAGGAGGAAGAATCTGTCCTTATCTTGCAACTTCAATCATAGATGTCTCTCTGTGGCTACCAGGGCTGCCATAGAATGGCCAATGGCTCTGGCTGACTCCTTGGTAGCATGGAGAGAAATCTGTGGCCTGACGTAACTGAATTGGAATCTATCTCCTCGCCCTCATCCAGGTCCTTAAGCAGGTCAGCTTGGTATGCCTGGAATACAGCTATAGTGTGCAGCCTGACCTGCTGCCATATAAATTTCACCCATCAGTGCTGATGTAGCTTTAAGCAGCTTAGTGGAAAACCTCGGGGCCTTCAGGGATGATGCATAATCAGGGGACAGATAACTGACAAGCCTCTGTTCCACCTGGGACATCGCCAGTGCCGCGGGAAAGTACTTTGAGCAGGGGGGGGGATGAGGAAAAAAAAAGAGAAGGGGAGGGGAGGAGAGTTTTGCCAGTAGCGAAGTTATAAGTGTGCAATACACAGGCTTGGTCCTGTAGTCGGTGTTACAGGGCCTTTTTATAGAAATAAAATCAATTTAGTTCAGCTGGACATTAGGCTTGCCGCTTGCTGCGATAGACGGTGTTGGCGGTGATACCGGTGTTATGCCGCAACACCGGTTACGTCATTTGTCCACTGCGGCACCGTCCCCCACCTTTGTTTAGATTTTAATTTTTTTTTTTTTTTATAGTAATACAATTATTTTAGTTCAGTTAGAGGACACTACAATTAAAACTGAACGTGGCTGCTCAATGCAGCACACCGAAAGAACGACAGTCGCGCATCACAGATCAGATTTAATTTATCACGTGAGGAGAGTGAATCGAGCTGACTGACAAGAACAGTGAAGTGAGACAGACAAGACAATGGCAGAAGAGTTTCAAAATGAAATGTAAAAGCGCCTGTTTTAAAAAAAAATATTTGGGATTTTGAAAAGCCTGTTGATTTCTGCCATTAATCTATGTGATAATAGACTTTTTTTTTTTTTTTTTTTTCATTATTTTGCATCAAGGCGTCAGTGCCTCCAAACATTCTTATTCATTTTGCTTCTACATTTCATAATTATTTGTTCGTCATTCTTTACTGATTTATAGTTTTGTATACCTATTTAAACTTTGTGTAAGCTATTTGTTATTTTATATTAGGCATGTCATGGTTTATTTTTATAGATTTTTTTAGTAAAAGTTATATGTTCTACATTGTATTTTGATGTTGCTTGAATTGAATTCAAGCAATTGATGCCGAATTGCCGCTAATTTGAAAATGAAAGTAAAACGCTCACGGCGCTTATGTAAAACTGAAGGAAAGCTAGGAAAAGAGGGAAAACTCAAGGCGTGAGGATTTTTGTTAATAAACGTTTCATTTCGTTTAAAATAACTGAGTTGGTCTTTATTGTTGCTGTGTTTTCATTAAAAAAATAATGATGAACCACAAACTAAGCATTCGTTTTAAATAAGGGAAACCTTATTTATTTGGGTTACAACGCAAGTAGGCTAGGCTACGTCTTCTTCAATTTGTTAATAAGAGTTGCATGTTTAATAAATGCTAATTTGCCATTGTACTACTTTATGACTGATCTGTTTTAATAGTAATGAACCACAAACGATCGTTTTAAAAGGGGAAATCCATTTTATTTGCGTTACAAATTTTATACACAAAATTGTAATTTTGTTAATAAAACTTCAGTTTAATATTATTTTAATATTCTTCAGTTTAATTAAAAGTGAATTTCTTAATGATACTATTTTATTTGTTTTTTTTATTAATAATAATAATAATAATGAGCCACAAAGGGGAAAGTACAAAGACGTTTTATTTTTATGTTGCAACGCGGTTACATGTCATCAGTTTATCCGTTTTGTTCAAGTTTTATGTTTAATATAACCTAAGCGACTTCATCATTGTACTATTTTATTGTTGATGTAACGTTTTTTTTTTTTTTTTTTTTAATTATTATATACTGAATTAACCTTAAGCATTGATCCACGAAAAGATAACATTAAAGATCAAGATGTGAGTATACGACATAGTTGCTGCTGAGGTATGGACTCTCTTGCTCTTTCTTAGTTTCTTTGTAATAGCTGTAGATATGCTCATTAATTCTTAATTTGGGTACAGCCGTGTTGCTGCTGGTTCGCTGCCCACTATAGGCATAGGCTCCAGGACCAGGTCTGCTTCCTTATCCGCCTGATCTGCCAGCTCAAGGCTCGGTCTCTTTTTATTTTGTTTGGGCTTCGTGAAAAAATCAGAAATGCGTTTTTGTGCCATGTTGACTGGTGTATTTTTAAATCTTCAATGACGGATGCGGACGTGGTGACGTCACGCGACAATTGTTGCTTATTGTCATTATAGCCCTTTTTTATTTTTTTTATGCTTAGACATTTGAATATCTCACTAACAGAGGCAAACTGACTCACTAGTAATGCTTGAACACAGACACACACAACGCGCTACTGAAGAGCAGAAGCTTACTGGTGCAGCTTTACGGTGAGGTGCTCCCATAGAGTTTCGATGCAGCTCGAGTTCCGTGTGGGGGAACTTCTCTGAACATTTTCTTAGAACACAAATAAATCTAAAATCTTCAAGCCATATCCAATATCAGGGAAGTGAGTCTTATACTTAACACTAATTGCATTTTCGTATAAAATATAAAACAGTTATTTTTTACTACCTTGGCTTAAGGTTGTGTAACGATGGGAAAGTGTCAGTTACCAATATCACGTCATGGCATACGTTTTATGGAACTTCACTGTCACTTTTGTTTTTGGTCACAGTTTAGTTTGGGGACCAATTCTCATGAAGGCAGCGACATATGATAGATAGGACAGAAAAAGAAAGGCTATTAATCTTTCATTTCATCTTTTAATCTTTCATTGTGCAAAAGTATTATAATATAAAAAGGCTCCAATACAGGGCAACACATAACGCTTATGAGCATCCCGTGCGCAGAATGGTGCCCTTGAAGCAACACGGAGTCACAGCACACAGCACTCTGCATAGAAAAGTTCAAAGCACAAAGGGAAAAGATACTGATGCATAGCATATTCTATCTATGAGATAGTAAATTGAGCCTTTTCTTTTAACAGTTTTAAATGTCAGTTACTCTGATCTTGTTGAGAGTTTCATCGTCTTGACTGTCGTAAATGAATGCAACGTGCAGTTTGAATGCTGAATGCAGGATGACAGACAGCTGCAGCGTAGAGAACAGTTTACGTGAACTTGAATTTAACAACTTAAATATTCATCTTTACCTCACATTAAACTATGGAATGGCTTCAGAACACTTGAAATGTAGTGCATGCATATGAGAACTTTATAGTGCTTTATAATGTTTATGTGTCTTTCGTGGGGCTTCGCAATAACAAAGAATAGTTTACGCATAATATCGGATTTGGATCAGTCTTGTCTGACCGATACCTGATCTAGCAGAAAATTCCAGTATTGGAGCCAATACAGATACTGATTATCGAATTGCTGCATCCCTAATTAATATGTGCTTTATGAGTACTAATAAACAGTCAATATGCTAATAATATGCATGCTAATAACCAACTAGTTAACAGTGAGAATTGATGCTTAAAACAAAGTGTTTCCCCACTTTTTAAAATCACACTTACTGACATTTGCTATAGCTTAACAAAGTAGAAGATCAGGATAATTCTGTGAAAATTATGGGATTGTTCTTCTTCACTGAACTGCTTGTCAAAAGAATGTGGAAGTAAAGATGACAAATTAAGGACTTCTGTATGTCGGTTTCAGTGTTTGTCTATGCAAAACTCACTGCACTCACTCATAACATTAACAAAGATTAATCAGTGCTGTGAAGTTTTACTTTTATAGTAATCTTCATAAAACAGTTTGAAGTTACACATTTGACAATTCCAGAATGTGATTTTAATTCCCCTTCAGACTGGAACAGCACAGCACAAAGCTACAAGCAGTTTCTGAGAATTGATATGTTTCTGTGTTACATTTCTTCATTATTTATCATGTTGTATAACACAGTGATTCGGGACTGGATTGGGGCCCATTTTCAGCCCAGGACATTAAAACAATATGATTTATGCACTCATTTCTACAGCAACTTCAGTACAATAGACAGAGATTCAAATGTTCATAACATACATTCACAGATATTGACCAGATTTCTTTCTTTCATTCTTGCTTGTAATGATATGCTAACAGCTAATTAATATTTCTTTTATTTTGTGTGTGTGTGTGTGTGTGTAAAGAACAGAGTAGGGAGTGCATGTACTGTTGACAGTATCATCGTTATTGTTGTTTATCTTTATATCATAAAGACTGAAATCAGAGTCTTATTATAAAGAGATCAGAAGACCTCAAACAACTCAAAATCATTTTACAGCTTCTAAGGAATTCAGTTGGTTTGCGAGTCCTTTGGACCATTAGGTAGGTCATGCTTTGCCTGCATCAAATCCAAGTACTAACTTAGGCTGCATGACCATATTCATGTCTCATCTGTCATAGATTGACCATTGCCAATTGTCTTGTAGTACACAGCCAAGACTGTTGTATGTGTGTATGTGTGTTTGTGTGTGTGTGTGTGTGTGTGTGTGTGTGTGTGTGTGTGTGTGTGTGTGTGTGTGTGTGTGTGTGTGCGTGTGTGTTCATTTTGTGATGTGTAACAACTTAGTAGATGATCAGTAGTTTGTTATTCTTCGGTAAGTATAAAATATTCAATAATTACTGGATACCTAGTAAAATGACCAGTCGTCAATTTGAAAACTAGTTAATTATGCTTATATTGTAAACATCTGAGGTTTTATTTTACTTTTTAAGAACTGAGAACACATTCTGTAAGTTAGATCAATATTTACATAAATAAACAAGATGACGCATTGAACTGCTTGTCTGTTTACCCAGTATATATATATATTTTTAAATGCAGAATGCTGCTTATTTGAAATTTGAACTCTCCATTAAATTATTTAAAAGCTTTTACATTACTTTGATCAGATATAAGGATTAAAGGATTTGGGAGACTGTCTCTATCTCACACAAACCAATCTCTTTGCTAAAATAATTACTTTGATGCTCTGCTCTGTGTTGTAATTCTAGATATCAAAAATCATATTATATACAACCTTTACCCAACATCTTTCTTTCAGATGAATTTTATGCACATACACACACACACACACACACACACACAACTCTGTATAGCTATCATTGTGAGGACATACATTGACACAATGCAATCTCTAGCTCCTAACCCTATCCTTCAGAACTAAGTGCCTCACCCTAAACCTACCCTTTACCCAATTATAACCTGACCTCTAAAACCAAGTCTTGACCCTCAAACAGGCCTTTAAAGGGGTCCCAGAAAGTGAGGACTGGCCAAAATGTCCTCACTTTACAAGATTGTCCTCACTCCGATGGTCTAAAACTCATAAAGATAGCTGTACAAGTGCTCACACACACACACACACATGCACGATTAAAATTTTTAATCTAATTAATTACATGATGTGGCAATTAATTAATTAAATTAATCACAAATTAATTACACATCAAATTTGGCTAAGATATTACTCCCAAAAGCTCATTTAAAGTCATTGTTGTGAAAAAGTATCAAACATGCATTACAAAAAGTAGTTTCAGCAAGAAATATTTTGTTTGCTAACATTTATTACATATACTCTTTTGGACCATGAGGGTGAGTAAATGATGATACAATTGTTATTTTTTGGGTGGGTTAACTATACCTTTAATAATTAATTTGATTAATTTTATTATTACTACAATTGAAATATGAAATTACTTCTTTAATGAAATGATACTCTAAATAATAACTAAAACTGACAGTAGGTGGTGGTAAATTTATTCATGATTAAGACATCGAGTCATTTATTCATTCGATACGTTCAAATGGCTGATTCATTCAGTAGTAAATTGTTCTTTATGAATGGTCCATTGAATCATTAGGCTTGTTCGACTTGAAGCGGATCATCACCATCAGATCTATATGATCTTTTACTCAATGCTTCAAATGTATATATTTGAAGAAAGCAGAATTCATGTAAATTAATTTAGTACAGGTGAGGTACTATCACAGCTATTTCTTCTTCATATATATATATATATATAGTCTCCAGCATTCTGCCGGCCCTAGAGAGGACAAGCAGCTTTGAAGAATAGATGGATGCATTTGTGTTTCCATGAATTCTAATCAATCTTAAAATGATCCTACAGGATTCCTAAATAAGTCTTAAATAAGCACGTTCGGCTTGACCCTCGCAGCCACAGATTACCAGATTTTGGATTCAAAAGACACCCTGTTGAGATGAGACTTGCCTTCTCCTGTGGGGAGTAAACAATTTATCAGAAAAGAGAATCAAATAGAGAGAGCTGCTGATAAATCAAACACTCTCATGCACACTGTGAACTAGAGCATATTGTTTTTTGTGGTGGCAGAGACACTTTGAGCACAAGGAGGAAGATAACTCATGTAGCCAGATCTTTGATTACACCACAGTCATCAGCCTGGTCTCATGAAAGTATTTGTACAAAACATACGTTTTTGTATGTTTGTAGAACAGGACATCTGTTTACTGTCAGTATGACTCACGACTGCACAGCATGCATCACGCATAGCATTTGAACAACAACAACAACAAAAAAGTCGGTAAGTACTTTGTCTGTTGCTTAGGGGCAGAACTTGAAAAGGTAATATATCTCATATCTATACTCTTTTAACATCTAAATTTAATAAGTTGTGCTTCATTATATCATACTGTAATGGGGCGAATGAGACGAGAGGCGTCCGGATCCATATGCAAGCTTTTATGAAACATAGACGTGGTCAAAACACAGGCAGGGTCAAACAACAAAAAACTGGTATGGCACGGGCAAGACACAAGAGCAGATCCAAGAAAGAGAGATCCAAGGCAGGCTATAAACTTCAGGCGGGCAGAGATCAGACAAGAAATGAGATGCACAGGCTAGGATCAAGATACAAATTACTCAGGCAATAGACTGGATAAACTAGACTTAGACTTAGACTCAGAAAACACGGAAGGGCTCCGTAAAGTAGCTATCACTGGGAGAGCGATAAACACTAAACAATACTCGGCAACTTGATCAGGATCTGAGTGGGTGTTATTTAGGGGGTGTGATTGGTTTCAGGTGAGCGTGTGATTAGTGAAATGGCTGCTGGGAAATGTAGTCTGGAGTGACATGTAACAGTCTGTGTAGTGTGAGAGTCAATATAATGCAAAAGCGACCTCTGGTGGCGAGTCAGTGGAAGACCACAAACCGGATTTGTGACAGATGCCATGGCATAACCATTTTTCACAGCAATTTACACATTTTTTTCATGCAAATATCATGCAGATCCACGCAAAAGCTTAAGGAGCTGACAGACACTGTAAGTAGAAATACAGCATTTTTTCTTCCTAATAAGGGAAATAAATTGTGAGTGTTCATCCAGAACTGTTCAAGGTCAAGGTTGCTGCTGATAAACACACACCAGTGCCGCACATTCTATGTACATTTTGCAAGTTGCTGTGTTGCTTGGCAACTATAAACAGTTCATAGTTAGATTATTACAAAAAAGAACATTGGTGTCTTTTCGAATATTTTCGCATCCACATTTTTAAAAAGCAATCAGCCACTCAAGGTCATTCCAAGGATAAGGGAGTCCTGCATCGCACCTTTCATAAGAACACCCACCAGTGGATTATTGCACATTTTCAGAGTTTTGCTGGCATGCGGGTGATTTCATGTGCAAGGTAAGCTGTCCGCGAAGCGCTCGCCCAAGTGGAAACATGTGCTATTGCTGCCAGATCTATTTTCATGCTTTCTAAAGCAAAGCAAATTTTAAAAGTCCGCTGAAAACATATCTTACATTTTTGGTCATAGACAATGTTGAAGATATGCGTTATTGTCAACATGCCTAAGTGGTAAATTAAAATAACGGAGTGTCTATTTACACTTAGTGCAAATAGCCCACCTTGTTGGCAGAGTCTATTGAAACTAACTCCGCCCACCAACTTCTGATTGGGGTAGTCAACACTGAAAAAAGACACTTGTTAAAGGGTCATGAAACCCCCCTGTTTTAGCATTAGTCTTTCACACCTTAGATATGAAAAAGACTCCAGAAATGGGTGTGTAAAACTGTGGAAAAGTGGGAGTGTAGAGGGTGGGAAGAGGGGAGAAAACATCCAATAAAACAAAGACACACTCATTATCAGTGTTAATTTTGACAGCAAATTTTGATTTAGTTTTAGTCATAGTCTTTTGACTAAAATGCCATTTAGTTTTAGTCACATTTTAGTCATCTGAATTGTTTTTAGTTTTAGTCTAGTTTTAGTCGACGATTGAGAGATTTAAGGGGGTTAAAAGCCCCCAAATTAGCCCAGTTACCATACCGTATTCCTTACCTAAAATAAATATTTTACAGTCACCCTTATGCAGATTGATCATAAACACAGCTAAAAGGCGTCCTAATAGTGGCCATCCTTCACAAAACTTAACATCTTGCACAGTTTTACCATAGGTAGAATGCAAAATGTTTCAATAGCTACAAACATTTCAGTCAAATGCATTTTATGCAATATTTCAAACATTTAACCCATGGGGAAACTAAAACTGCCGCAACAGTTTAAAAGTAGCCCAATTATGTGGGGAAAAAATGTGCATTTGGCAACCCTGCATCCAACACAGGCTGCAGGAGGCAGATATGACCCAGCCAACACACCCATGTGGGGCCCATAGGGGAGGGGTTGCTCGCTTTATAACAGAGTGCGCATGATCAGAAATTCAGGTAATGGTCAGAAATTCAGCTGGAGCGGCATTCAGAAAACAGCCCTGTGCAGGGCTCTAATACAAAAACGCACACAATGAATGCCGACTGAAAACAAAAGATGAATCCCGGACATTTTGGGCGATTTAAAAATCCCGGCCAGACGCATTTTTTTAGGCCCAAAAAGAAGACATATACGGGGAAAAGAGGTCACCCTAGCAATGGATGCAATATACTGATACACTTTCTCCCTACTGTTTATGTTCACTTAAGACGTAATCAACTGTGTTTATGTGAATACTCGTCAAAACAGATATTTCGACATAATTTTGTGTGTATTTCTCTGTTCGATGCGAAAGAGTACTCGTGCTCTGTGAGGCGTGCTTTCAGCGTCTGCGCTCAGAAAACCGGACCGCTTGATTGGACATAAATCAGAACTTGATAGTTTTTGCTCCAAACACACGATCGGCTTTTCGGAACTGCACACAAACTGGATTACAATAATTTCCCAAAATGTAATTTGAGTGGTAATATTACTAAGTCTGTAAACAGCCGTTAACACAGGACTGAGACGTAGAACATGGACACAAAGAGAGAAAATACTGTAGCTGGCAGCACAAGATCACTGTTCACAATGCTCGAAATACAGGAAGAAAAATATAAATAATGAATTGGGGGCAGGGGGTTAATATGAATAAGTATCTGAAGGGAACTCTCTTCGTAAAACTTTAGATGGCATTTTCTTTTTCTCTTTCCTCCGTGTTCATAAGCGCAGCGCAGAGCAGCTTTATTTACAGCGGTAACCAAAGGAACGCTACATTGTGGCCATAAGCGCCATCTGCTGTCAGAGAGTGAATTTGCATGTTCTTTCAGTCCATTTGCTGTTTTTCTTTTGCGCAGGTGTCTTATGGAGCATAATTTCACACATCTAAAGTCAGACCATTCTATTATACATATTTTACCTCTAATTTAACTAAGGTCTACTAAAATGTGATTCCAATTTTTTTTCCCCTCATATTGCAATATAATATTGATATTGTCTGGACAGTGGAAAATATTGTTATATGAATTTTAGCTCATATCACCCACCCCTATGATCTGCACAGTGAGTGTTAGTAAACCAATCATGGCGTTCTGCACAGAAACCGCCCTCTCATGCGTGTTCCACATGTTGTTACATAGGCCTATTAAATATTGTTGCGGTCATGTTCAAAGAAATGAACTGACAGCGCGAAGCTCTTTCGTGAGATTTGAATTCTCCGCTGTAAGACGACCTCATACAGCGCAGTGATTGGATGGTAAGAGTTCATTCTCATGAATAATACTGTGAATATCTCGGGAAACTGATGACGTAGACGTAGACACATACTCATGGCAGCCAGTCACCACTCCAGATTAACGCATATACGTCACTTTTCGTGATGTAGGCTCAACTTTTCTTTTTGAACCAGAAGAACGAAATTGCTCCCAAAAAGGCAAGGCAAGGCAAGTTTATTTATATAGCACATTTCATACACAGTGGTAATTCAAAGTGCTTTACATAAAAGGAAGTGAAATAGTCATTAAAAATAATAATAAGAAATTAAAAATAATAATAATCACAACAATAAAAACAAAGTAATTTAAAAATTGATTTTAAAAGAATTTAAAACATTTAAGAATAGAAAGTGATTATACATAGTGCAATCAGTTCGGACATAGCACAGTGCTCATTCAACAAATGCACAGCTAAACAGATTCCAACTGCGGGCGGCATAATAGCTAAAAGCAGACTCCCCTTGTTTTTGTGTGAAAAAAATGAAAAAATAACAACTTTTTCCTTAATAATAGATATAATGAGTGCTATTGTTGTTTTCACTGATTGGCAACCTGTTCATATATGTTAACATCTCAAAAAATGTGTTTTAGGGTTTCATGACTCTTTAAACATCGGTTTTTGTGGTGTAGATGGCTTATTGATGTGATCGACCCAAGTTTGAACCTGCCTTTTGCCAAATTTTTTCCTCCCTTTTCAAATCTCATATCGCATTGGAAAGGCATTTATTTTAAATAAAAATAAAGGAAATAATCAGAAAGTTGAAAATTGAGTATCGGGTAGGTGTAGGGAGGGCTTTATTGTCCCAATTTGAATTAAAGTTATAATTTACACTCAATACGTTATTATTGCATTTTATAATTTACTATAATACTGAGGTGGATATAATTGCCACTATTTGCAATAAGTAGTATAAATAGCAGAAAATCTTTTAACAGTGTAAATACAGCTATTTGCATTTAGTGTAAATAGCATCTATGACTATTAAAATATCTATGCCTTAAATAGATAAATAAATAAAAATTATAAAAATGTATATAAAATTTTAAATAACAAACATTGGGGAAAAGAAGAGTAAACAAAATTCTCCGAACATGTTGAACACTCGGAGGAATTTTTTTTTTTAATCTATGTTTTCCGTATGCGTGTGTCGTTTACAGTTGAAGTCCTTCTCTGGTTTTATTGTTGTTTGCCACGTTACTTGGCAATATTTTAAAGATATTATTTTTGCCATTTGCCTGGTCTGTTATTGGAGTAGTGTTACCTGGGTGGGAGTTTTAACTCCTATTTACTGGGGGAAAAAAAAAAAATACTGGGATTTTTTTGTGTTGTAAAGATCTGAGGTTTTATTTGACTTTTTAAGAACTTTTTAACTCCTGTTCACGGGAATTTGAAAAAAATCATTCAGTCGATGCATATATATATATATACAGTATATAGAATGGGGGAATCCCCCTTATCCTCACACTCTGAATATTACGTATCATAACATAACTACGTGTAAACATAATTTGGCAGTTTTTACTTGGAAAAGCAGCTCTATGTTTTTATAGCATTTGAATAACTTTGGCTAAACCTGAAACAATAGCCCATAGAAGAAGGATTGGAGATGAATTTCATTTACAAATAATGTAAACTTTTAAATTGACACCTGCCATGGTGTTTCCATCTTTGAGTGCGTCCTATAAGCCAATGAGGAGGGGGGATCTTAATTTTAGCAGTCAACATACCCATTTAAAAATGTCACCGCTCGCCACTGACACCCGCTACTTAGGGAAAAACACTATAATGCTAAATCTTGGGTGGCTTTTATAAAATTCAAGTTTTGTATCTCTGTCAAATTGTGACTACATAGAGTATATTTAAGACTAAAGAAAATAAATGTTTTTGTTTTTTCCTAATCGCATTCTCCAGCATTGTTGATTACATGGTCCCAGTTTACTCAGGCCTATATTCTTTGCTGACTGTGCTCTTGTTTTCCTTTAAGGTCTGGCACACCTGATGATGGGCGACCAAGGTATGGCCTCTGTTTCTTTTCCATTATTTTGCTTTCTTGTTCTCTCAAGACCTATTTAATGACTTTATTGTTGGGTTGTTGCTGTTTACTGGGGTTGTTCATGATTAAGACTGTATATATGCACCAGTAGCACAGTATGTCCCCTTTTGATCTAGAGTTACAGATCCTCTGAATGTGTTCCAGGATCTGTACAATGGTGGCCTATACAGACCCACCCCACGACACCACATCTATCACTCATATATGGGTTTGTCTTTAGATGGACAAAAATACACCAACAATCATTTGCTGAAGAACACAAAAATACTCACATTCACATAACAAATCGCACATTACAAAATTTCTCCTCTGAATGGGCATGTTTCTCTTCCATAAAGGGTAAATATTTAAATTTATTGATTGAAAGGATAACCCATTGATATGTAGCATCTCATTTTCGAGGGGGTTCTAGAAATACAAAAAATTATATAACCATACAAATAAAATAACCTTGCATAACATACACTGCAAATACACAAATTCACAAACACAAATAGCTGGCTCATCCTCTCCCTCAAAATACATTATTTCTCAGAAATACTTGAATACTTGAATGATGACACATTTGTCTTTCAGTATGCTTGTCATATAAGAAGTGATAATAAAAAGTGGAAGTTTTGCTTTTGATTTGTGCCCTAATGCCATACAGGCATTAGATTAGATAAAAATAATTTGATTGCTGTTGTAAACCTTTATTGAAAATAAATAAAAATCAGACTCAGTTCTTAGAAGGCGTATGCTAACTTAAAAATAAATAAATAATAATGATAATAATAATAATAATATGCCTTTGGCAGGCAGGTAGGGTATGGAAAATTCATACTAAAAGGCTCAGGAGGTTATGCTACCCGAGCTATGTCATGGTAACTCAGAGGCAGAAACAGAAAATTAACTCAGAAGCAGGGATTATTGAATGGTAAGAGCTATGGGCAATGGTAAGAACAGGAATGCAGATGAGTGATCAGTGCCCGTATTTATCAAGCCTCTAAGAATTACAAGAACACTGCTAGGAATTGACTTAAGTGTAAAAATACATCTTGGTTCAAAGCTGCATTTAAAAGTGAGTTATCAAGCATCTCAATCATAATTTAAGTGAAGTGTAGGACTAAAACTTAAGTGTCAGTCTTAGAGATGATTCACAACACTTTGCTGTGCCACAAATGGGAGTTTGGATGATAACGTGGTCCAATCACTAAATAGATTTCCTCATTTGTAATATTCTCAGATAAATTCACATTGAATGGTGACATTCCCATGAAGAGTGAACACATTTGACAATACATTGAACACATTTGACAATAAAGATTTTTTTAGGAGAATACAATATAATATACACATTGGAAATGAAAGATAAACATGTTGTGTTAATTGCATATTACCACCAAAATTACCACCATGTGTTAATTACATATTCTAAACCAGTGTGCTGTTAACATTGTAAGTTACTAATTATAATTTCCTCAGTTTAAAAAAAAACAAAAACAGCTACAGCAAAAGAGCAAAGAACATTTACATTACCGAAGAACATAACTGGCTTCAGTCTAGCATGAGTATTATGCATTTTAAAAAACACTCCCATTATAATCAGCGAAGCTGTATGATGAATACACTGACTGCACACATCTGCGGCACGTTACGGCTCCAACACGGCCACTGGAGCTGATCACGACCACTCTAGTCAATGCTTGTGTTTATACCAGCCACCCCGCAGCATGTTTCTGAAGCATCTCCACGCTGCATCGCTAAAGATAAGTGTCTACTGTATTTTTGACGGACAATAAATAATAATATTAATAATAGTCTTGCTATCATCAAAGGAATCAGCAACAGATAATATCTTTGACACGATGCTATTGTCTATCGGCACACCTATAAACTGACACGCCTATATATAGCCTATATTTTATGATATAATCAGCCACCATGGATTCCAAAAGAAAACCAAACTGGTGGGAGGAAGAAGTGCTACTGCTTGCTGAATTAGTTGAACAGTGGAAACATGTTATAAAAGGCAAGTTCAACTCAACATTAACCAGCGCTGATAAGAAAAAGCCCCTACTGGCAAGTCCTAACCACTTGAGGGATCTCTCGAGCTGTCTTAAATAACTTAGAGAGTAAAAGTGATTCTTAGCTTTAAGAAATTTGATAACATGCTTTTACATGCTTTTTTTATAAGTTTGAAAGTATGAGTAAATTTCATGAATTCTCAGTACGTAAGACTAATATGACACTTTGAGAAACTTGATTAATACGGGCCCAGAAGTCCATGGTGAAGCCAGGGTAGCAATGGACCAAGATGGAGCAGGAGGAATGGGGGAGCCTGGTGGAGACTAAAAGATGACAGACCTTGGTGGAGTCATAGGCTTGGAGGCATGTAGTGGAGCCGGGGGATCTGAGCACCAAGCTGTGGGGGATGAAGGATTCAAGACGCAATTGGAACATCTAACCAGCTAAGCGGGACTGGCAGAGGAGGAAGAGGTTTGGCTCTGTGGCAAAGTCCAACAAAAACTTCTCATTTGCCTGTTTTGGGGGTGGGCATGGCAGCAAACTTTGGCTCTCAGACAGACATAGTGGCAGGCTCTGGCTCTGGATTGGTGACGGATGTGATGATAAGTGGTGACAGACTAGAGAGGATTTCCGAGAAAAGGTAGAACTCACGGATGAGGACCGATGACACCAGGAGGATGGGAGTAGGCTGGGATGGCTGTGGCTAAATGGTGATAACCACCTCACTGACAGTAAAGGATGAGCCACTCATCCATAGTGTATAGTCCAGGGGTGTCCAAACTACGGCCCGCTATCAAAATGATACGTATCTGCAGAGGTGGGCAAACTACAGGCGTTTTCATCCAGCCCGTGAGGCAGTTGGTCCAAAATAGCTAATTTGATGCAATATCAGTCAAATCCAATAGATGGCGCTGTAGCCTGTAGTGCATATAACCCCTGATTTACACCGTAGTGCCGCTCAGACGCGGCCACCAGAGCTGATCGTGGCCACTCGAGTCAATGCTTGTGTTTACACCAGCCACGTTGCGTCTCATTTCAAAATACGCTTCACTCTCTGCGCCGCTTCAAAAACTGGTACAATTGTAAATAAGTTATTTGTTTTAAAAATGAAAGCGTTCATTTGTTTTGAAAAATGTCTTGTATTGGTACTGTTTTAAAAATGCTTAAAATGCTCTGTAGACTTTCCAGTATCAGAACAAATGCCAGTGTTATCCTCCTGCTCACAGATACTGTAATTTCGTGGGGGAAAACATGGAAATAATTTGCCGTTTTATCTTGCAATGATATGCTTTCTTGTTCTGTTTCCCAAACACATTTTTATGAAAATGTTTTTTTTTTCTAGATTGTAAATTGTGTTTTTTTTTTTTTAAATCTGAAACGTACTGCAATTTCCAAGGCAACTTATATAAGGCAATCAAGGTCAATTGCAAAGCGCGCACATTAGTATTCATAATGAACGAGAAAAGGCAAGTGAGTTTGTTCTGTGCATTTTCTAGCAACCACGCGCTAGTTTCAGTTTCGCTTTAAATATTTAGGCTATGAGTTTATAATATATGTTTATAGTAGTGTTGTCAATCGATTAAAAAAATGTAATTGCGTTAATTAATCATGATTAATCAAAAATTTAAAATACTAGGATTTACCTGTAAATGCGTTGAAATAAAGAAATGCATGACAAACTAGTTTAAGGAAACAGAACCTTTCACACTTGCGCCAGGTATAAGACATAATCCATATTATTCTTTTATCATTATTCTTTTGTTTTTATTCAGCCATTATCAGCCTTTATACTGGCAATAAAACATTTACCATGCCATATCGCTTCAATCCCAGTATACATTTACCCAACTATTATCAAAAATATTTCTAAATAAATACAACAAAACATTTTATTTCGACCTTACATGAAGTATTATGACAAATTGCATTATGAAGAAGAATTGGACCTGTTCTGCAGGTCCATTAGAGCTAACATTAGCATCATGCTACATAAGACAATTTATGAGATTAATAGTACACTTTTACTCAGATCTCACTTCAAACCACCATCGAGTGTTTGTAATAACTTCCTTTTTTACTGTTTACTGTTGTTAAAATATTCTATTTATAGCCTTTTATATTGCTGTACAAATTTGCATTTCAGATGTACACATTGCACTCAAGAAAATCACATACAAATATCCTATCGGAATCGTGTGTTTATTATCTTATATAATCTATAGTGGCTGTTGTCATGTTTATTTCTGCTGTGTAAAAGCCTTAATGTATGCTCTGCTGAAACTCACGTTGTTTGTGATGTTACAACCGCCTCTCTGAAGTTGGGGTCAAACCTTATCAAACGATTAATTTGCATTAAAAAAATATTAACGAGCTAAAATTTTTAGATTAATCGCATGCGTTAATGACACCCCTAGTTTATAATGCCACTATAATTTGTGTTTGTTTTTTTTTACTTATATTCTTTTCTATTCTGAACACTGCTAAATTTACAGGATTTTTTGTGGAGTGTGGGGAATATAAATGTTTCTAATGTTTGTAAACATTTAGTTTATTTTATATTATTTCTTAATGAAATGATAAAATGTGTCTTACACATCAATAGACTTGTAGAGTCTATTGATACACCAATGCAACTTATCTGCTACACCAATGCAACTAATCTATTGTCATAAAGTGCTCATAAAAAATAGGTAGATATGGTAGAAGAATAGAACTGCCATGTATGTACAAGTATACATACAGTATAGTAATAAGTGAGTGTCAATTTAGAATAAAATAAACAATGTCATAAACATATTATGCTGCCCCTCACTTAATATGGAAAACTTTATGTGGCCCTCGAGTCAAAAAGTTTGCCCACCCCTGGCATAGTCCAAATACTGTGTCAGGGTGCAGGTGGTCTCTCCCACTGACATCACTTGAGCTAGATAATCATCTAAAAACTCCAAACTCTGACTCCAAAAAACACACATTTAGAGTGCCATCATTCCAGGACACCTGGAGGCAAATCTCAAGGAACACCTTCACATACTCTTACAAAGGATGGCTATTTTGTTGGATGGAGAGTAGGGGAATATCAAGATGACATAGGAAAATCCTGCTGACTTCATGTTGGGTCAAGTCTTCTTTGATGAACTCAGAAGCTGGGTTTACTGAATGATAATGGTGAACTGGAATGCAGGTGAGTGAACAGGTGACCACAGGGAAACACAGAATGCACTTAACTGAGAATAACAGTCGTTTCAGATGGAGAAACAACAATAGAGACGATTACAGGAGGCAACAAGATGGAAGAACCACAATGAGGATAATCACAGGTAAGAAGGTAAGAATCCACAGGTAGTTAACATGAGAGAGTCTGTATAGCATTTGTATGAAAACCAATGACAGGGTTTAAATAGAGTGCCTGAGGTGTTGATTGGCAACAGGTGTGGGTGATCATGCTGAGGAGTGTGAGCAGACTGAAGACTGTGGCCACATCAACAAGGCATCATCTCAAGACATCTGCGTACACACAAAACCACTGAAACTGACTCAAACTCTGCCACAGAGATACACTAAAAATGGAGAAGAAGACTTGGAGAGCATGTGCATAAACCTTCTGCACTGTATACAAACCCAACAACAACGCACAAGAATATTTTGCTTTAGTAAAGCTAATAGGCTCAGTAGCTTCTGCAGCATGAACACAAGCATGTAGTGTGCCATTGTTGTTGTTGTTGCTGTTATGTGATGTAACTCGACTAGGGTCGAGACGTGGGGTGATGACATCATCGTTTCACAAAATATACGGATTGGCTGTACACATGAACTGTCATTTTCCGATTTTTACACTCTGGAACCTGTGGCCTTAATTATAAAATGTTGTGCAAAAACTATCCTAAAATTGATCTTATGATCATCTCTCAAATATGCATACGTGTGATTCATAAAATGAACATACACACGAAAAACACATGTATGTGTCTCTTTCAGATGTGAAATCTATGAATCGCAAATTATCTTGAAATTGCGCGCAAATGAATGGTTTCAGCTCGCTGCCTTGTAAACGACTCCTAGTTAATGTCATTAACATGTAAAAGATCACCAGTCATCATCCAAATTCTTTCATTTAGAACAGCGAGCTGCAAGAACAGCTTACATTTTCAAAAACCTGCAGTACTCCGACAAGAAAAAGAGCGTATGTCTGCTCAGACCCTGATGTGACGCTAAGCAATTTTCCACATCAAAGACCGTTTTTACAAATATGAGCGTAGGCATGGATTTCAGCGTACGCACACTGTAAGATCAAATCTGTATGCATAGCAGTTTCAGACTACCAAAATGCTGGATCCATCTGGACGAAACACCAATACAATACAAAATGTTTACATGTACAGCAGAAGAATACTAGAATTCTATATCTATATATTCTATATGTAATACGAAGTATTCTATATTGCGTAAAATATCCAGGTTTTGGCTTTGATTTCCTGTTTTCATTCTTGCTGAAGGTAATGATTAAAAAGTATTTCAACCAATAAAATGCAGGCATTGTACATAATCGACAAATCATGGTACATGACAAAGTTGGATCTACACAGAATGATCAAAGCGATGCAAATACATGTACAGGTGTGTTCGACATGAAGCAGCGCTACACAGACCAATCAGTGTTTGACATCAAAGTACTGTGAGAGCAATTTGAAAGTATAAGGAGCCGTCTGCTCTCTATAGCTTTCATGGTACTTTGATTACATACACAGATTGGTCTGCACAGCTCTGCTTCAAGTCAACCACTGGATATTTTTGGCAATATAGAAATCCTGGTCAGGACGTGTCCGGGAAAAAGGGGGTGTATGATCACCCTATGTTGAGTATATGTAGTAAAAATATAAATCCTTTAGCTTTACATGTTTGTTTAACTAATAAGTGGAATGTATAGTAATCACCTTTTAGCCACTATTTACAACAAAACCTTTTTTTTGAACTTGCTATATTTCTGTGATTTGCCGTATGTGACCTGTGCTGGCAAATTTTGACATCTCTTTTAATTTCACCCCAACTGAAAGCGGCTGCTCTCGCCAGCTGGTGGCAGGCTAGTATAGTTCATCTCGAACAAGCCTATTATGTTCTGATTGGTTCCTTGGTTGCATGTGTCATGTTCTCATTGGTTAGTTTTGTCATGTGTTCCCCTTGTCTAGTAGTTAAGCCCTCTTGTTTGCCATGTTAGTTTGTTGTGTATTGAATGTATGTAACCTGCTGTTGGTGAGTGTTTTGGTCAAGTCTGCTCATGTTTGTGTCTTTGTTTTGTATTTGCTCATGTCGGATGGATTAAAACTGCACATGGGTTCATGAAACTTGCCTCCAGTGGGATTTGTTACAAAACTTTATAAATTCTCTCTCTTTGTTGCAAATTATTACCAAATATCCCATTAAGTGTTTACTCTTAGATGGTTAATGTAATAGCCCTTACTATGCCAAAACTACTGTGAGACCAGTGAATAATCAAGATGAATCTTAATATGACTTTTTTTGCAGTCGGTGCAGTCTCTGTAATGTAGTGTAGTGACTTGAGACTACTGGGCTGGAGACCATGACCACCATGAGCACATGCCATAGGACCACCAGACTCGGGATGACTGGACTTATGACTACTTGTACAGGCTCTGGGATGGAGCTGACCCTTGATGTTGGCTTTAGGATGGATGTGTCCTTGTTTTTTGCAAGTATAAGGGTGAACTTGTGGTCTGTGGGAGACATGGCAGTCATGACGCAGGGTTGTGTCATGGGTTCTGGAGCTGAAGCTGATTCTGAAAGTCCCGGGTGGAATGGAGCAGAGACTAAGACCTCGGAAAGATAGAAGTAAACTATGGAGGCCTTGTAGAAACTGGATCGATGTGACCAAGGTCCTACTCCACTTCTCCCATTATAAATAAAGATCAGTTCAGTTTAACAGCTAGTTGTAGAAAGTGACAGTGTCCCTTGATGACCATTGGCAGGCAGCATTGAGGGAACTGAAGGGTTTGTTAATGCCAGCACTGAATAAACCAATTGGAATATTATCCTCATAATTTACTTCATTTGACAGATGTAAAAATTCACAAATGTGTACCTTAAGGAAAAGATCATCCTGGTTGTGGCTGATGAGGTTAAATCCCAAAGTGATCACCAGTCAACATAAGAGAGTAGTCTTCTGTCATGTTACAAATAGGCAGAGGCAATTAAACTCCGTTGCATGGTTTACTGGAAGGTAGGTGGTGCAGGATATGTGCAGGTACGTAGATGAAACACTAGATCAAATGCACTTAACTGGTGATAACAGTCCTTTCTATGCAGTAGAGATTAGTGGCAATAGAGCATTTGGAACAAACACAGAGGAACACTGGAGAACAATAATGGAGGAATACAGAGGAGTTACAACTAGGAGATGAAACCGGTAAGTAATTCCACAGGTAAGAAAAAAAGGAATCTGGACAGTCTTGTGGGTAACATCAATAAGACTAGAAAATGACAGTGTGTGGAAGCTGGATTAAGTGCATTATCAACAGATGATTACCCGGCAGGAAACTACATTACCCACAATCATCACCAAGGAAAAGGAAAGACTGTGGAAATACATAAAGCACAGTGGTAACAGTGACTTCTCTGAATGGTGGATCTCATTTGGAGGTCCAGATTAAGTAGTATGGGGATACTGTTAATTTGGAGATGTATTTTTTTATTGTCTCTTTTAACAGATGTTTATTGTGCAAAAGTGCTGTTCATCGTACAAGCAACTTAAATGTTTAAAAAATGTAAATGTACAAATGGAACACCAGCAAAGATTAATTAATGTTGTAAAGAGGTTGTTTATTGTTAGCTCACACTATTAAGAAGTGTCAACAAATTAAACTGTTAATGTTATTAAAGACATTATTATAAGTACAAGTTAACATACTGGGTGTTTCCATGCCTACGGAGGCTGCCCAAAACGCTGAAATAAGGTCCAGCGTACCCACTACCCTACATAGGACAAGCGGTTTAGAGAATGGATGGATGTATGGACAATTTAACATTAATAAAGATCAACTAACACTTTATACAGATCTTTGTTCACTGTTAGTTTATATTCTCTAATGCATTAACTAATGGAGGAGATAATGATCTTCAGTAGAAAGTTGTACTACAGTAGTTTGTTTTAAATAATCTCTGTAGATTGACATGTGTACCTTTTGAATTATAAGGCTAAATTGGAAATCAGAAACTAAATGACTAATACATGACAAGTTACAATTGGATTTGCAGTTTAAGCTATGTTATTACTGGTATGAGATACCAACATTGTCAATGTTGGGGTAAGAATAGTTAATTCCCATTAACACTGTTCTCTTTTTAGTAGATAGATACCAAATGCATGTCTTACTGCTGCTTTGCTCCAAGAAGCTTGGTTGAAACAATCACAGGCATGCAGGAAGTATGGCAGGATGCTGTGTTGTTGGAAGTAGCGACACTTTGGAAACGATAATACCTTCTCCACCGTACTGAGAAGTGACTGTCTAGTGTAAATTATGGCGAGCACAAATAAGACATGGGCACCTGGGAACCCGGTGTGGAGTCAAAATCCAGCATGTAGAGCATCAAAATGTGTGCAGTGAGGACCAGCCCGCTGCATCACACACATCTTGCAGGGATATCCCTGACAATAAGGCTTATGAAGCTGCCATACTTCTTGTTAAGTGGGCCCTGACTGCCAAAGATGAAGTTTGTCCATTTGCTTCATATGCTAGAGAGATAGCCTCTACTATCTTACTCATTCTCTGCTTGAATGCTGGGGTCCCTCATCTAGGGGGATGTTCCAAAGCACATGAACAACTGATCAGTTATTCACCATAGAGCAGCTCTGTGAACATAAGCATCCAATGCCTTAACTTCCCAGTCAACACGTGAGATCACACGATGCTCACAGTGACATCACACCATTCTCATACAGTGATATTCACAGTGTGAGTAATACAGTATATGAGCTCATTGTGAATTCAAAATGAGCAGGTTGAGAGGAGGCAGTTCAAATATCGGTCACCGGGGGGACATTCTACTTCCTGTTCCTCAACACTATCACAGAGATATCACAGTGCTCTCACATGATGAGCTCATGAGTGCATGCCCAGCTAACAGATTTCTGTTATAAGAACCTTCTCCAAACATACAACTGACTTCCAGACACAGCCTTCAATGAAATCAACTGAAATAAAATAATACATTAAATCTCTCATGATTTCAGCAGAGAAAGATTACACAACTCCACAAACAGCATCACCTGCTCCACTCATTACTAACCAGACTGACTTTATTTCTGATATCTACAAAAGCGCTTATTGTGAATTAGATGTTTTGTTGTTTCGTTTGATGTTACCATCACAGTGATTAGTGTTTGCTTTAGTTGGGCTCTTGACCCTTGATTTTATAACATTATATATTTTTTTGGCTGCTGTAACTGTGTTTGTAAAGCACATTTGTTATGGCAAATAACACCAAAAAGAGACTGCAACCAGGTGATATTGGTTTGTTGTTGATGATAGCAACAAAATCATCACCTAGATTCAGTATGCAGTCTTTGTGAAGTGTTATTAATCTGAACATTTTAATTTTAACCGCTTTTTGATTATACAATATAGGGTCAAACAGTGTAATAATCTATGAATGATTTTGAAAGCATAAGTCACAAACATTTTGAACTATGGTGTCATTTAAAAACAAAGAGAGACATCAAGAATCAGTGTATGCATCTCAACAATGGTGACAGTCAAAAGCTTCATGCTCCAATGCATGCTGGGTATGTAGTCTCTGTGCAGTGAGTGCACTTTGACCTCACATTAGTATGAGCTCACAGTGAGGGCGCTGTGAGGTTACACTTTTAGCTCACTGTTACCTCACATCGTGACCTCCTCACGAGTATCCTGTGAGATCATGGTGACATCACTGTGAGATCAAATTGTTGACTGGGTTGGCATAGCAGATTTAGTTTTTCTTGGTCTGATGTCCGGAATGGGGATGACAAAAGGCCTGCAGCGCAATCAGTCACGCCACATTAGTGGGGACTTTGGGGACTTACCTCAGTCTTGTGTAGAATGGCTTTGACTATACCAGGTGCAAACTCTGAGCATGATGGGGCAACCGAGAGGGTATGAAGGTCTCCTTCTTTCTTAAGGTAACTTAACTTAATTTCTAGCGATTATCGCCGATTTGATTGCACAGATACTATTTAAACTAAACTGAGCTAGACAATGATATCTCTGAATTCAATAATGAAATGCCTTTAACTGAAAATTTAGTGTTTAATCTTATCATTATACATTACTGACACTCTATCTTCCAATTTGATACTGTTAAGTGATTTGACACAATCTGTATTGTTAAAGGAACACTCCACTTTTTTTGGAAATAGGCTCATTCTCCAACTCCCCCAGAGTTAATAAGTTGAGTTTTACCGTTTTTGAATCCATTCAGCCGATCTCCGGATCTGGCGAGAGCACTTTTAGCATAGCTTAGCATCGCGTTCAAAAACGATCAAAGAGTTTCGATATTTGTCCTATTTAAAACTTGACTCTTCTGTAGTTGTATCGTGTACTAAGATCGGCGGAAAATGAAAAGTACCGGGGATTACTTTCAGGCGCTGCGTAATATCACTACGCCTGCTGCGGCCATGTTACGGCAGCAAAGTTCCTTGATTATTACGCTGGAATGAGAGTAGTTCCTAATCATATCAGCCTAGAAAATCGCAACTTTTCATTTTCCGCCGATCTTAGTACACGATATAACTACAGAAGAGTCAAGTTTTAAATAGGACAAATATCGAAACTCTTTGGTCATTTTTGAACGCGATGCTACTGGTCTAATAGGATTCAATGATCTATGCTAAGCTATGCTAAAAGTGCTATCGCCAGACCCGGAGATCGGCTGAATGGATTCAAAAACGGTAAAACTCAACTTATTAACTCTGGGGGAGTTGGAGAATGAGCCTATTTCCAAAAAAAAGTGGAGTGTTCCTTTAAAAGCGCTATATAAATAACGGTGACTTGAATTGACTTGACTTGACTTAAGAGATGTTATTGCCAGAGAAAACACTGTTTTTCATTCTTCTGGAACAGATTCCAAAGGCTTAAACAGAGCCATAGACAGACCTTACACAATAGTGGCAAGATCCCAGGCCGCTTGCAGCACTCAGCCTTGAACTACCATGGAAGAAACGGGACACCAGCAGGTTTCTTCCCAATTACCAGTGGTGGAAAGAGTACTGAAAATTTGTACTTAAGTACAAATACTGTTAGATTGCTGAAATAATATTCAATTACAAGTAAAATACTGGTGCCAAAACAGTACTTAAGTAAAAGTACAGGTTGGGGGAGCGGGCGGTCCTGGTCAGAAATTCAGCGGGAGCAGGGGTGTGCGGGTTTAAGAAAACAGTCCCGCGTAGGGCTCTAGTCAACATGACCGGTGTCTGAAGCATGTGTGAATACACACCAAATCCATTGGACCGTGCAGCCCTTGACGTTAAGCAGAGCACCCAGAAGTATAAGAGGGCACCTGTAATGCACGTCATCAACTTCTTTTGTCTTCAGGATCAATTTGTTTGTGAACATGTGAAGGATAATGTTATTGGGTAGAACTCTGCAAAACATTTTAGGTAGTGTGTGCCTCCATTTGAGGACCTGAAGAGATGCTTGATTGAAGCTTTTTTTTTTTTTTTTTTTTTTTGTGAACAGCGTTCGTATTGAGTTTTTGAGGAAAGTGAATACACTCATTGTAAAAATTTCTCAATGGTAAAGAAACCATTTGCACTGTCCCTATTCTCATGGGATGTGCGGACTCTTGGGTGGTACACCTTCAACTTCTTTAAGAGAGATTGGATGTGCCAGGTATGATGTATTTGCAAAACTGACTGAAAGTGACAGATAATAAGATTTTCTTTTCTATTCTATCCTGAGAGATAGTAGTCAGTGTTTACTCGAGCATGTTAGGCTCTACAGTGTATCATATTAAAGTATTTTCATATAATAGAAGGATCTGATGTGCCCCTTTGTAAAGTGGATGCAACCACAGACTTCCCTGGTGATTTATGTAAGAGACCACCAATGTGTTGTCTGTGCGGACAAGCACATGATGACCCCTCAGGTCTGGGAGAAAGTGCTTCAAAGCTAGAAAAACACCTATCATCTCCAGTTAGTTTATGTGCCATGGAAGATGATGGCCCCTCCCCACAGACACTGAGCTGAGCACTCACTCATGGTCACTCCTCAGCCTGTGAAGTATGTGACTGTCATAAGCATTGCATGATGACAAGGAGCTTCCAGCAAGAGACCCTGGAATAGGAACTGAAGTTTCTTCGACATAAACAAAGGTACAAAGTCACCTGCTCGTAACCTTGATCATGCAGAATGCCAAAATGTATCACGTTGGATGCAGCTGCCATCAGACCTAACGGACTCCACAACTGTTTGACAGTGAGTGACTGTCCTAGCTTTAGCTAGTTTATGACCGCAAGGATTGACTTGATATGAGCAGGAGACAGACTTGCCTGTTTCATTGTCGAATCCTTTACCAAGCTGTACTTTACACCATCTGTACTGGACAAAGCACACTTTTCTTGGTGTTCACACACTTTTCATGGTGTTCAGCCTTAACCCAAATTTAGTTGACACAGATCTCTCTCAGGTGAAGGAACTCCTTTTCTTAGACAGTCTACAGCTCTTGTTCCATTACCAGAGACAGCTCGGCACCCACTGTGGGCAGGACCCTGTTGAAACAAGGAGGAAGAGAACCATATCCAATTTCTGCAACATTCCTAGGCAGAAACTAGACCGAAAACTGAACCAGAAACCGCTGCGCCCTGAAATACCAAAGTTGGTAGGGTTGGCTGATTGACCTCCTGAGGGCACTTCGCAGGGGCCTGCAATCAAAATCCTGAGCCCTGCAGCATCATGACAGAAGCCCTCTTTGAGAGGATGATGGTCCTCTACATAAAGTTTTCTCCCTGCATTATTTGGTTGCATACTCATAATACAGTTGCTGCCTTGGCATAGGGAGCAAGCCACTTAATTCTATGTTGCTTCCCTTAAGAAGAAACACCAACATGTTATAGAGCTATATATGCAGAAGCGTTCCCAAAGAAATGATGCAGCACGAGCACCCTTGAAAGGGAACCAGGAACTGAAGTAACAAGATGGCTGTGGTGGCCATCATTTAGGAGCAGATATCTGGCATATAGGTGGAGGCACTGTCTATAAGACAGTGTTTCCTACAGATAGAGGTTGTAAACATGCAATTCAGAGATTGTTTTTTTTCAAGATCACAGATCACTCTAGCCAACCTCAGTCACCTGTCTTTGTGCTAGCCAAATAATTTAATATCTTCTGTTGTTCCTGTGTGCTTGTGCAATACAATGCAATAAAAATAACTGCGCAGAGTGTGGTTAGATGAAGTGTGGTTAGAGATGAATCCATCCTTGTCAGGTTTTTAACTTCTTTTTTCTTCTTTGTTTTCAGAAATGGAAGAATATGTGGCGACGTTCAAAGGTTCAGAATACTTCTGCTATGACCTTTCTCTGAACCCGATCCAAAGCAGCAGCGATGAAATCACGCTGTCATTCAAAACACTCCAGAGAAATGGACTGATGCTTCACACGGGAAAATCTGCTGACTATGTCAACCTGGCGCTGAAAAACGGAGCGGTGTCTCTCGTCATAAATTTGGGTTCTGGGGCATTTGAAGCTCTGGTTGAACCAGTCAATGGGAAATTTAATGACAATGAATGGCATGATGTAAAAGTAACAAGGAATTTGCGTCAGGTAATAGAGCTACAGGAGCTAAGAGGGCATCAAACAGATAAACAGAGTAATGATTTAGTCAATATAGTGTTACATTAAGTGAAATTATCACTTTATATGGTATTAACATTACCATGTAAATAATTCCTAAGAGCCAAAAGTACCTCTTTTAAGCAGGGTCATACTTATAAACCTATTATCTCGTTTGTATCTCTTGAAATGTCTTCTAAAAAGCATGATTGTCTGCAGGCATGTGTGCTAGATAGTAGAGCAGGGTGAGCTCTGCACTTGGAGAGCAATCTTCCTGCCGTCTTCAGTTCAAACCTTGCTACTGTAAATACCTGTCATTTTCAAATAATCCTGATCTACTTGGCTTGCTGGTTCAGGTGGCTTTTATTAAAATTGGAGCTAAACTTTCCAGGACAGGACTTTCTCAAGGAGCATGGTTGGCTACCCTTGTAAAATCAAATTTATCATTTATTAATAAGTTGCTTATTTATAGTTAACTCTGCACAATATGGCAACAGACCAAAGTTTTATTTATTTATTTATTTATTTATTTTTTTAATAGGACAAGAAATAACAGAATATTTTTGCCTATGCGCTTAACAACACCTTGTCTCTAGGCTTTCCACAACAATTTCAGGCACTTTTCCCTGGAGACATTCCAAAACCTAATGATTTGCTTAGACAGCATGTTTAAGCATCATATCTGCACTCCAAATAGGAAAACGCACATGCATCCTTTATAATAATCGCAGAATGGACTGTGACAAGCACAGTACACCCAATATGTGTTATGTGTTTTATCTTAGTAACATGGCAACACTGGCATAACTGTAAATTAGGTTGGGTTTCTTGTGCATTTCAGACGAAAAGCAATATTGGTATGGCATGTGTGAGTAACTTTTAACAAAGATGCCCTTGATGGCTGTGGAAAAAAATTGCACACCCCTGTTAAAATTTCAGCTGTTCATGAAAATCATGTTTGATCTTTTTCCATCTTTTTGTTCAATAATAAAACCATTAAAATTCACGTAAAAAGAAAAGAGAAACTTTTAAGCAATAAGGAAAAATAAAAACCTCAAATTATATTGTCATATGAATATGCACATTTTTTATTTTTTTTATAATAAAACATGGTACTCTGTTTGGAATTAACCACATTCAAAGTCTTACTGAAAAGTAATTATAATAATTCAGGCATCATTTAAGGGATTCTGATTAACTCGAAATAAAGATCACTAGGATTTTCTTTAGCATATTCTTGGTTTCATCTTACTGCTAAAGACATGGCCTTCAATAATAAGCTTACAAAGTGTGTGCTGGGATCTCATTGTAAAGATTTTATTTTTTTTTTATGTGGGAGAGCGCCTCTTGAGATCAGGGGAGTGAGGTTTTACCTGCACATCACTTACCTCTGCTACACTTGCAGTAACATTAAGGAGCTGCATGCATTTCTAGAAAGTACTGGTCACTTGCTGCCTTTGATAAAAAAAAAAAATTCTGTTTTCTTCCTATGTCTGGGCTACGAGGTTGTGTGGTTCAAACAGCATGCTATAGTGCTGTTGCTCTTCGGTTGGAACTGGGGCAGTAGACAAGATACACTCTAAAAAAATCTGTAAAAATAGGGCACAATTTCCTGTATAATTTGAAGAAGTATTTCCATATTTAGTTTTTACAGGTGTTTTACCTGTATTTTGATTTTTACACTGCATTGTATTGTGTATTAGAATTAACAGAAATGTCCATAAATTTAATGAATAATGTTGTGTGTAATGAGCTGCCAGTACTTTTTCTGTTATTTTATGAATTTATTTTTTATAGTGTAGCAGGAATCATGTAAAGTCCCAAATACCAGAATATTTTGGCAAAACTTGCAGGCCTCCATTAAAAACCTGAAGATAAAATTAGGAATTTCAACTTTCAGAATGATAACAACAAAGTAAATACAGCAGCACTTGTTTAAACAAAAACAAACAAACAAAGTATAACTGAACAGAGATCCCTCTGCAATATGAACAATCTGGAGCTCTTTTGCAATTAAGGAAGAGTGGTAAAACATTGATAAATTAGGATGTTCTAAGTTGATATAGTCTTATTTAAAAAGGTTAAAAATCAAATCATATTAAAATCAAAAGGTTCTTCAATCCAGTATTAGTTGAGATGTGTGAATTTTCTTTTTTTTCTTTTTCCCCCCTAAAAGTTTGTATTTGTTTGTTACATGAATTTAGTTGATTTCAATATAACATTAAATATGGAAAAAGATCTGACATGGTTTTACTTGGATTCATTTAAAACAGCAATTTTACAAACGGTGTGTAGACGTTTTATATCCACTGTATGTAATGCATTCCAAATCATTCATTTGTGGGGTGCAATTAAGTTTAAATTACCTGGCTATTTAGACAGTACAGACAGCACACTAGGTTTTGGAACAGGACTATGATGTCCATTTTTTTATTCTAAAATTAGTGACTAAATAGCAAAGATGGGGCCAGATTTACTAAACAGAGCAAATTAGCTCAAGACAGCAATCATATAAAAGTGCTGATGGGAGTGGAAAGTTCTGTGGGTGATTTAATAACCAAATTAAAGAGCAAAGATGCAGCCATCTCATATCAGCTAAGTTTTCACTGCGTGTCTTAAAGGGATCCTTGGGTATTAAGACTTGTATGGCTTAATATAACGCAAATGATGTCTCTTACTGAAATATGTAGTAGAAAACCCATTAAAGATTTATGTTATTTTAAAAAATCACCTCATTTTATACATATTTTGAACTATAGGGGGCGCCATTTTTCTGATGACGTAAAATAGTTGCACTCAGTGAGCTACTAGCACTACGTGTTGTTATTTTTACCACAGCACAACTCGGAAAATAAAATACTGATATGATGACCAAAGCTACTGAAAGAGCTTACAGGTGGTGATGGAAATAAGTATAGGTTTAAACCAAATACTGTACCATTGATTTTTCCCCACAAGAAGTGTAAATGCCCCGGATATCGAGGGACATCTGCGCTGAGAAACTCCTCTAGCAGCTGCGTGTCGGCATGTTTACATCCTAACAGATGGCATCTAGCGTTTTCAGTAGCTGTGGTCTACTAAAAGACTCAAAGGCATCAGGGCTAAAGTGGAGAGAACAAAGAAGCGGATCTTTAGGAAGTTTTATTCATCCACAGGCATCTTCCCATTATTTTCTCCTCTTCTTATCGCTAGGAAAACGGTGAAGTCTTACATTACATTACTTCTTTTGTTGCCCTTCGACTGAAAATGACAACCAAAAGTCTCACAATGTGGTATCGTATCAGTATTTTATTTTCTGAGTTGTGTATTCTGAGTTGTGTTGCGGTAAAAAGCGCCAGTAGCTCACTGAGTGCAACCATTTGACGTCATCGATGCAGAATGTACTGTGCACGTAAAATAATGGCGTCCCCCATCGTCCAAAAAAGATTTTTCATGGGTTTACATTTTCATGGGTTTTTTTAACTACTTTATTTAAATAAGAGACATCATTGATGTTATATTAAGCTATACATGTCTTAATAACCTGGGAAGTAAATCCCGAGAATAGTTCTTTAGCGCCAAAAGATGGTTTGTGCTGCCACAAGATGTTAGTAAATCTGGCTCATGGTGAGTAAACAAACACGGCAAAGTATACACAATGAAAATGAATGACACTTCATTTTAATAAAGCAATAATCCATGAGAGGCCTTATTTATGATTACCAAGCAACTATTAATCTAGAATCTACACTGTAAAAAGTGATAAGTTGACTTAACTTGAAAAAAAAAAAAAATTGAGGAAACCCGTTGCCTTAATCTTTTTAAGTAAATGATAATTAAAAAAAAAAGAAAAAAAAAAAGAAAAGTTAATTGAATTGTCAAGTTCACTTAACTTTCTTTTTTTTTTTTTTTTATTATTATGTACCGGTACTTAATAATTTTAAGGCAACGGGTTTCCTCAATTTTTTTTAAGTTAAGTCAACTTTCACTTTTTACAGTGTAGGGTTAAGGCCAATTTATATTAATATTCTTACATTTAAATTAATCATTTGGTACAATTCACTTTTGGTGTACATGTTTTTACATTGTACTTATATTTAAAATAAATAAATAAATAACTGCATGTAATTACATCTATAATTAATTTCTGTAACTACATTTATAATTAAATTGTTGACCCATCCCCTTATGCCTTAACCCACCCTTAAACCTACCCAAACCACCAAACCTGTCCCTAATCTTACCCTTATCCCACTCCAATAGTAGAAAATGTGTTTTGCAATACATTGTACTTATTTTTTGATGCAAGTACATTGGGTTTCACTTTATTTTGATGGTCCCTTTAACACATTCTATTGACTATAAGTGATGTTGCACCTACATTTCTACTGACTCTCATTAGAGTGTTAGTAGTGTATTAGTTGACTGGTAGGGTTAGGGTTAGATTAAGTTGAGACGTTCTTGCAAAGTTACTTATAGTCAGTAGAATATCTGTTGGGAGACCAACACAATAAGGAGTGAGTAGATATGAAGCAGACAGTCTACTAATACTCTTATGAGAGTATATTGACATGTTCAAAAGGGACCATCAAAATAAAGTGTTACTGTACATTGTAGTTAATATAAAGTGGGATCTTAAAGTCAGATACTAACACTAATCCATCACATACAGTTTAAGCATATCAATTATTGTTTGTTTTTATGCAGTTACTAATATGCTTTGTAAAACTAACGTTGCTCATGGAATGTGTCATGCTACTAACCAACTGTTTCTTAATCTTTAACAAACTACGTACTAACCTTGGTAATCATCATATCTTTATTTTGTTCAAGTAACAGTCGTTATCCTATTCACACTTTTTCATTTCCTTTCTCCTCCTTTTCCACAAAGCACTCAGGCATTGGACATGCTATGGTAAACAAACTACATTGTTCGGTAGATATTATTCTAATTGATTCTTATTTTGAGTATGCTGGAAGGTTTTTTTTTTTTTTTTTTTTTATCTTTCCTTTATTTGTAGACATAAAAACAAACAAAAAAAAAAACATTGGAACTGGTTGGTTATTTATTTATTTTTAGATTTATTTTAATTTCATTTTTTTTTCTGTTTAATCTGCTGTTTTCCAGCAGCCTTTTCCCCAATTGTTTGTCCAGTTCATTTTGAACCACTTTAGAAGAATCATCCCGAACGTTTTACATAGCAGTAGTTTGAAACATGTCCTAGCTGCCACAGTCAGTTCTATTCCCTCCCACTCTGCATGGTCTGCAAAATGCTGTGCTGATAAAAATCATCCATAATCTATGTTTGTCTTTAACTCTGTTTTTTTTTGTTTGTTTGTTTGTTTGTTGTTTGTTTGTTTTACTGTAGTCACTTCTTGTGCCACTTTTTGAAATGTTTTAGGTATCATAATTTAATATGACACTACTCTATATACACATAAAATTAACTAAAAAGTAAAGTCAGATTTTATGTGAATGCACAAAAAAGAAAGTGGCATAAGATTTTAATTTCTTCACCAAATTGTGGCACTGCTTCAAATAGATTTTAACCCTTTTGCATGGTTTCCTTTTAATTTACTTACAAGCCAACATACTAAAAAAATACTTTCCTAGTTACTAACACCATTTTTGTGTCTGTCAATTAATTTTAAGTTGCTGTGGAGCATTACTAACACATTCTTCGGTTTAATACATCAACACGTGATTACATTTGAGTAAATTAAGTCTTCAAAGCTATCCCTTCAAATTTATGCAAAATATCAAAGAAAAAGAGACATAAAAATGGGTTTTAGTCTAAAGAAAATAGAGGAAAAATGTCTGTTTTACTGAATGTAACCCTGGTTCCCAAAGACACTGTGTAATGACAATGAGGAACATGAGAGTGGTCACAAGTTCTGAGGCCTATAAGGAGCTGCACAACAGCACCCTCATGAATGGTTCCATTGAATTTATGCAAGTTGCACAAAGCTAAGCAGTAGGCCATTGGCTAGTTCCATTGGCTATACTGTTACTGCATAGGTTTGTGCATCAGAATTTGCCAAGGAAGCCTTATTCACAAGGAAAGTGATTCAGTGGTCAGTTCAACATCCATATCCTGATATGGAGACACATGTTGTGCATATCATCACAGACAATTAAGTGCATGCTTTGAGGGAGAACTCACTGAACATCATCTTGTCACTCGAAAGGGCAATAACTCACTTTAAGGTGAGCGGCTAGACAAAACAAACTGAAACTATAATGCACAGAAAATAAGAAAATCTGATGGTTAGCCTATAAAGGTGCTAGTATAAAGCTCCTTCGGATTCATACCAGTACCATCAACCAATGAACTGCTGTGATTCTATAGGGCTTCAGATGTTGTGAGCACTTACAGGTTCCCCATTGCGTTATTAAGTATTACGCATTGTGTATCTACAAAAGAAACAGAAACAGAAATCCGGACAGTACACTGTAAAAAGTGATAAGTTGACTTAACTTAATAATTAAAAAAAAAAAAAAAAGTTAAGTGAACTTGACAATTCAATTAACTTATTTTTTTTTAATTATCATTTACTTAAAAAAATTTAAGGCAACGGGGTTTCCTCAATTTTTTTAAGTTAAGTCAACTTATCACTTTTTACAGTGTAGCAAACTGGCATCTGTATATCCTTTTTCCTGTGGTTTGTTCTTTAGGTAACAATATCTGTGGATGGAATACTGACCACCACAGGATATACTCAAGAGGACTACACCATGCTTGGATCTGATGACTTTTTCTATGTTGGAGGAAGTCCTAGTACAGCCGACCTGCCGGGATCACCTGTTAGCAACAACTTTATGGGCTGTCTAAGGGAGGTAAAGAACCTGTTATAAGATGTACAGAGGAAGCTTTATAGAGCTTTAAAAACCATTATAAAGCTTTTGTTTTTCCTATGTTAATAGATCCATTCATTTGAAGATAGACATAGTCTAAATTGTGTTTGCAGAACAAAACAGGTACAAATCGCTTGTAATTAATCATTATATGATTATATCAATCAGCCTTTCCTCCCATTGATGCAATGGTTCTGCAAACACAGTTTAGATCAAAAGTGTCTCAAATTATTTCTGTTCAGAGGAGAACTGGCCCCCCGACTGAGCCTGGTTTCTCCCAAGGGTTTTTTCTCCATTCTGTCACCGATGGAGTTTTGGTTCCTTGCTGCTGTCGCCTCTGGCTTGCTCAGTTGGGGACACTTCATTTCCAGCGATATCGTCAACTTGATTGCAAAGATACTATTTAAACTGAACTAAGCTGGACGATGACATCACTGAATCAATGATGAGCTGACTTTAACTAAAAATTGAGTGTTTAATCTTGTCATTTTACATTATTGACACTATTTTCCTATTTTGATATTGGAAAGTTGCTTTGAAACAATCTGAATTGTTAAAAACGCTATATAAATAAAGGTGACTTGACTTCAATTGACATTGTTTTATATTTATAGGTTGCGTATAAAAACAATGACGTTCGGCTGGAGCTGTCCAGACTGGCCTTTAAAGGCGACCCAAAAATGAAGATCCATGGAGTTGTTGCTTTTAAGTGTGAGAATGTTGCCACATTAGATCCCATCACTTTTGAGACACCAGATTCCTTCATCACACTTCCTAAATGGAACACTAAGAAAACCGGTTCTATTTCCTTTGACTTCCGCACCACTGAGCCCAATGGACTTCTCCTCTTTAGCCATGGGAAACCAAAGCAACAGACAAAAGAGGCCAAGAGCCCTTTCACACAGAAGGTAGACTTCTTTGCCATTGAGATGCTGGATGGTCTTTTGTATCTGCTTCTGGATATGGGATCAGGCACAACCAAGACACTGGCTGTGAACAAAAAAGTGAACGATGGAGAGTGGTATCATGTGGACTTCCAGAGGGATGGCAGATCAGGTAACATTTTGCTGACTTTTGTACCATTGGTAACAGGAGTGCATTTCATTGGCTGGCTATGGTCACATATTCCATTGTTACAAACATAGTTCAATTATTTGGTGTTTCCTGAAACTACCGTTCAAACAACCATTCACAAATCACATGACAAGGTTGTGTGGTTGGAACTACACCTCTTCACCTGTGGTTAGAAGCATGGTTTGTTTTGGGTTTGTGGAGCCCTGTACGCCTTAAATGAAGAAACATATGCACAGAGATATATGGTAGTCAACAATTGAAGTGTATCAAAAAAGTTAATCAAAGCTGTCCTAAGACAAGAACGCATTTTTGGTTTTACGTTTTAGGACAACTTCGATGCTTTCATCCACTTCAAATGTTGACTACTGTACACTAAAAAAGAAACCGAAATAGCAGTAGTAAATTCACTACTATTTTGATTTGCCATCTTTCCATATATATATATATATATATATATATATACAGCGGGCAAAATAAGTATTGAATGCGTCACCATTTTTCTCAATAAATATATTACTGAAGGTACTGTTGACTTGAAATTTTCACCAGATATCAGGAACAACCCAAGTAATCCATACATACAAAGAAAACAAAACAAATAAGTTCAGAAATTAAGTAATGTGTAATAAAATGGAATGACAGGGAAAAAGTATTGAACACATGAAGAAAGGGAGGTGCTAAAAGGCATGGGAAGCTAAGAGACCAGCTGAAGAATGTCAGTAATTGGAAAGCAATCCTGCCCCTCGTCAGTGGAAATTAATATTAGCTGGTTCATTCCCAACACCTACAGTATCAGGATGATGAAGATGAAACAAGGGTGGACATTTCAGCACGACAATGATCCCAAACACACAGCCAAGGAAACTCTTGATTGGTTTCAGAGAAAGAAAATAACATTCATAGAATGGCCCAGCCAACCACCTGACTTGACTCCAATAGAAAATAAGAACTAAAGATGAGAGTTCATAGAAGAGGCCACAGAACCTTCAAGATTTGAAGACTGTTTGTGTGGAAGAATGGGCCAAAATCACACCTGAGTAATGCATGTGACTAGTTTCTCCAACAGGAGGCGTCTTGAAGCTGTCATTACCAACAAAGGCTTTTGTACTAAGTATTACATAAATTTCTGTAGTTCAATACTTTTTCCCTTTGTCATTCCATTTTATTACACATAACTTAATTTCTGAACTCATTTGTTTTGTTTTATTTGTATGTATGGATACTTGGGTTGTTACCGACATCTGGTGAAAATTTCATGTCAACAGCACCTTTAGAAATATGTTTACTGGGAAAAATGGTGATGTGTTCAATATATATATATATATATATATATATATATATATATATATATATATATATATATATATATATATATGCTCAAGAAGTAAACATGGATTTAAAATGTAAAGATGTTTTCAATAAACTGTTATTAAGTGCTGTTCAAAAACAAATTGCATGAATGCACAGTGCAATTCGGATTTTTCAGAATACTCTGGAGCATCGCCCCACCATAGAAGATTTGTTTTATTTTTGCTTTATACTTTTCGCTCAATGTAGACAGAGTAGTTCGAAAATACTCCCTCTCTCTACTTCGCTCCTGATTCACTGTCCTGCAATACAGAGACACTGTGAATAGCAGCTGAAGACAGCATATTTTTTGATTTGCATCTCTTTGTTAGCATTTTCTCATGGCCAAGGCCTTGAAATGTCACTCTGAAATTAGATTTTGCCTCCAGCTGTGTTTTCCACTCTGTCTTGAAAGCTGATAATTACTGTACATGAATTGTTTCATTACCTTGGCTTCACGCTGTGAGTGAGATATGACTGACACAGGAGCAGTCTGTTGGGAAATTACAGTTGGGATGCTTTCATTGTGAATAGATTGGCTGGGCTAAGAAATCATGCAAATGAACAGCTATGGAAACTTTTACCAAATAAATTCCTTGATGCACAACAAAAAACTCATGTGACTTTGCCTCAACAGATCATGTAATTAGATAACTGAACTAACAAGTGCATCAATCTCATTGCACAGCATTCTGAAATACCTAAGCCAAAGTCTGTTATCTAAAATATTTGGTATGATCACCTCCTATAACTTAGTGAACCAGCAAACTATCCAATGAGTAAAACCAAAAGAAAAGCCAAAAAAAAAAAAAAAAAAAAACCCTTCAGAATACTGCTACGTTGCAGTGGCTGTAACGAGACACATGACAATGGAGAAGAAGAAACAAAGCCTTTATTCACAGTTCTAGGAAATATCCAGGGAAACACAGGAAAAAATAGCAACCACATAAACTGAAACGTGACTAAATAACGAACAAAAGAACAGCTTAAAATAACGAAATGACCATATCCCATATATCAAAACTCAATATACTGTATGTCATTTCCATACCTAAATTGCATATTTTACAGTCACTGTTATGCACATTCATAATAATGTACCAGTGGCCCTCCTTCACAAAACTTGACATCTCATGCAGTTTATCATGGGTAGAGTGCAATTTATGCACAATTTCAAACCTTTAACCCACGGAGGGAAATCAACCCACTGTAACAATTCAAAAAGTAGCCCAATTCCGTGAAAAAAAATGCAGACTTGACAACCCTGCATCCAACACAAGCTGCAGGAGTCAGATTTTACCTATCATGGATCAAGAGTAAGAAGAGATGACTATCAAGACCATGGTGAAAGATTTTCTGCTCAACAGATCCTGAGCTCATTGAAAAATATCTTATTTTGTAAGATGTGTTCCCTTTACAAAGAGTACATGTGATTGTGAAATCCAAAGTGAAAGTGAACAGTGAGCACTCATAAAAAAACCATATTAATATCTCGCATATGGATAGAGGCTCCCTGATGACACCAGGGGGCCAATTGATCCAGACAGAGCTGATGGAGGTGGAGCCCATGGTGGAGATGGAGAGCAGAAGAGCCAGGGTGACACTGTGGGTCCAGTGAGCCAAGGCGAAGTTGACGACTCATGTGACTAAGGCAGAGACGGGGACCCGGAAGACACGGCAGAGCTGGTGTGACTGCAGACAAAGGTGGAGCCGGAGGGACAGAGGAATGAGGCAACGCTGGAGGAGCTGAATCGTCGACTAACCAAGGCGGAGCCAGTTGGAACCAGTGGGATGATGGTCCATGGTGGAGATGAGGGAGCAGGGAGCCAAGGTGGAACCGTTGGGTCAGAAGGCCGAGGTGGAGTCCGGGATTCGGAGGCTGGAAGCAGAGACGGAGGATCCTCACGCCTATGCAGAGCTGGTGACTGGAAAGCCCAAGGCGGATCCACGTAATAGGGTGGAGCAGACTGAGGATGAGGTGAGGGAATGGCAGGAGCCAGTGGAGACGAGGAACAAGCAGATTCTGGAACAGGAGGTGAGAGAGGGTGGCTGGGTGGGAACTCAGGAGACGTAAGAGATATTAAGCTGGGCGGAACCAGCGGAGATGCAGGAGCGATGTTGCTGGCTTGTGCACCTGGTCAGATGTATCTTGAGACTCAGGCTTATTGGCTTAGTCGCTTCCTCTTGCACTGCCTTGTGTGTTTCAGTGGGCTTGGGCTCTTTGTCTGTGGTGGGCTCAGGCAATCACTTCATGCAGTGGGGTGATGGCTGGCTGGGCTCTGGATCAGGAGTGGGGCAGTTGAATTCCTTCTCTGTGAGGCCGATGGTGAATGGCGACCCGCAATTCACTAGCACCCACTCCAAAAATGTGGCAAAGCTCACTCAAGGACCTTCTCCAAACAGCTTAGCCTTTATCACGTTGCCAGGCAGCTGTCTGGGTAGTGCGTCAGGAATGCAAGATCTAAAAAATTCCCTCGTATGGTTCTCAAGGGAGGGATGCTCTTGATCCAGGCAAAGGAGGCTAACTGCAGAAATTTCCATTATGGAGGTTTAATCATCTGTTACATTTTGGTGGCTGTAATGAGAAACACAATGATGAAGAAGAAGAAACAAAGTCTTTATTCACAATTCAAAATGCTCAGGAGATATCCAGGGAAACACAGGAGAAATGACAACCACATAAACTGAAATGTGACTGAACAATAAACAGAAGAAACTCAGGGTTTATATACACAGGCAGATCATATTCAGACTTACGAACACATGAGGAAATTAAGGAGCAACTATGGAAACAGATGAGGGAATAATAGGAAACTATGGAAACAAACTAGTGAACAGAACTCAGGCAAAGCAAAATAGGGAACAGAGTGAAAATGAAACAAAAACATACCATATATGTTACAAATACCAGTCTGGTTTAATAAAAGGAAATTTCTAGAAAGAAAAAAAAAGATACATACTCACCTGTTCCATTTGTTTGTGCTGTTTTCAATAAAATAACTGCCACTGAGTCATCATTCTTCTCTGTTGAGTCAGATATCCCCAGAAGGCCAGATCAAACACGATGAACGATGAGTCCTGAAGGAACAACACCATCAGCCCTGAAGGAACAACTCCATTTCAAGACTTGGTGGACATCCTCCTCCATGCACTCATCACACCCAGAACCTTCTCATTCAGTGCTATGCCCAATCCAGCACCCTACTCTGACTTGGCGGAGGACTGTAGTAGCTTCCTTCTACAGTTCTTACTAGCCCTTGGGATGTAGTTGCAGCAATTTTCCCACTGAACATGCGAAGGTATTGTTCATACTCTCACTGCTCACCAGGAGAGTGCTGCATTGGGAATAAATGAAATGGCAGGCAGCCGAGCCAGCTTAGCCACCCAGTTCCAAATTTTCATCGCCCACTTCCGTGAGGTATTTAGTCATCCAACAAATGACTTATCTATGAGAGAACAACTTGATTTAAAGTTCTGTATTCCAGCTGCTGCCTATGATGATGCAATGGGGTTTGAACACTTTATTCAACTCTCTACCAGGGTTGCCAATCGGATGAAGAACTGTATCAATGAGTGGCCAGCTCTGCAGTCCACGTCTTTCCACTGCCAGCCTCCTCTCTGGCACTCTAAAATCAGGCAATGAGCCCATGCAGTAACTTAATTTTCGCAGTGCTCTGCTAGCACCTCCATCTCTGGAATAGGGCTTGTGAATTCATGTATAAGATCCACTCAATAATTGGAAAACCCTTGGGAAAAGGAACTCTCTGATACAATGTTGGTCCTTTTAAACTTCAAGTAGTCTGCCTGCAAACTGAGAACAAACTGGTTTTGGAGAAATCCTGTGCTTGACATCATCTTAGGGCACCCAGGGTTTGTAAAACACTCACCTACCCTTTCCTGTTCCTTTCCTTCCCAAGTCACCTGAAATTCCACCGTGGGTTATAAACCCCACCACAATCAAGAGTCTAGTGGATCAACAGTCTGTGGTTATTCTCCCTTGCTACTCCTACTTCTAGGATGCAGTGAGCCTCCTATTTACCACCACACAGATCACAGGACTGCGCTATCAACCTCCTACCTGGTGAGACAGTGCCAATTTACCCACTTTCCCTCCCAGAGCAGAAAGCCATGGAGGAATACGTAGAAGAGGTGATCCAGTTCCATCCATATCCCTGCTGCCTCCAACTTCTTCTTTGTGGCCAAAAGGCATGTTGGCTTACAGCTCTGTATAGATATCCTGTCCTTCAGCAAAATAACTGTAAAGTACCATTATTCCCTCATCCCTGCTGCCATGGAACTGCTGCATAGAGCCAATACTTTTACAAAGCTTGACATTTGCAGTGCTGATAACCTTATACATTAAAAATGACCCAATAAAAAATGCAAACATACAAATGAAAAATAATAATAACAATAATAATAAGTACTGCTGAACCTTTGCCTTGACCTCTGTCACTCTGTGGTTGTCATCCTCAGCTCTCATCAGCTGTGTGTTTAGGAGGTGATGGGGTAAATGGAAACTGACACGTTTTAATCTGTTGACATTATGATGGTTGCACATTTTAAAGTTTCCAACACTTCCACAATCTCTGCCATTATCTGCCATCTCGAGGGTTCTGGCATCTTGCAGCTTTGTTACCATTCAGTCAGACAGAACAGCTGTAACAGCCCACCTTTGTTCAAAAGGCCTTCTGAACAGTTCAGAGTTCCATCTTGTTTTACACAACTGAATAAGCTGGTGTTTCAGTAGTTTCATTCGTTCTTGTTTAGCTACAAGTGCCTTGCATGCAGGGGTGCTGTGGTTGAAGTGCCAGACTGGTTGCCCAGCTGCAATGATAACCCAATGCACAAACACATTAAATCCACATTTACAGTGAGCTGCAATGTATGAGCAAAACAGGGAATTGTGTCCCAGTTCTCTGCTCCTGAATGGTTTGCAGCCACAATGTTGCGTGAATTGTCATGAACATATGCCGATACTTTCCCAGTAAGTCCCTAAGTCTTCACAGTGTCAATTAGTTTAGGTGTGAGGTTCTCAGCTGTGTGTCTGCTTGGCATAATCTGTGTTAGTAGGACAGCTGAATTAATTTACCAGTGCTTATCGATGTAGTGGCACATTATTGTCCGTTGTGAGTGCCGTCCAGCAGTCAGTCTTAAGGGCTGATAACTTTCTGCTATCAAGTTGTGTTTTAAGTGCATCAAAACAGTCTTCAAATCTATGGGTAATAGTAAAGGGCTCAATGTAGCTGAATAGCTCTTGAAAACCTTCGCCACTGATGGCCAAAATTTATTTTACTACCATTGAACAGATTTTCTGTTATCTTCTTAGATTGATGTGCATCGCGTCTTCTCCCTGATAGCATAGAGGGCAAAGTTTGTTGTCCTTCATCACACAATGCTTGTGGATATTTGCTTTGCAAGTGATATTGCAATGTATTTGTACTACTGCTGTATTTATTAATACCACATAGCATATTTTGCAAGTCACTTTGTCACCCTTTCTGTCAAAATGGTCCCACAAAGTACTTCTTTTTACTTGCTAAGCAAAATATGTACACGCCCCCTTGAGTTAACAAATATGTATAGCATATTTTTCTTTAACCATACGACAAATGGTCAATATGAGCATCCCAAATTTTGGTTTAATAAACCAGTGGCACATACACTCAGTAATGCATTACAATAATCTAGTCACACATAATCATGAATGTGTGAATTTGCTTTTTAGCATGGAAGTGCAAGCTGTAAGAGAGTGCAGCTTGTCTAATGTTTAAATATATATTTCATGTAATTTCAGTCTCTATATGATTTGAAACAGTCATTGATGATGTGGTGGTGTGTAACCTGTACCTCTTGTATGTATGTATGTATTTTTTTATTTACACATTAACCCTAATTTTAAAACTTATCTAACAATAGAGTTGTGTATTATAATGGTTTACAAATGTGAATACATTTGAAAATGTGTTCATATTAAGTGTTTTCAGGCATCTTATTTGTACTTTATTCTCTAATACATAACAGGATTTACTTTGCACAGTCTCACATTTTTCTCTGGCATTGTTGAATTCCAGGTACCATCTCTATTAACACAATTCGCACACCATACCAAGCCCCAGGAAACAGCGAGATCCTTGACCTGGATGAAAGCCTGTATCTCGGAGGACTTCCAGAAAATAAGGCTGATATGGTGTTTCCTACTGAGGTGTGGACTGCTCTGCTCAACTATGGTTATGTAGGCTGCATCCGTGACTTCTTCATCAGTGGTCAGAGCAAAGACATCCGCCGCATAGCTGAGGTTCAGAAAGCAGCAGGCGTAAAGCCCTCCTGCAGTAAAGAGGCTCCTAAGCAGTGTCTCAGTAACCCCTGCCAAAACAATGGAATCTGCAGGGAAGGGTGGAACCGTTATGTGTGTGACTGCTCCGGGACGGGCAATCTTGGTCGCTCCTGTGAGAGAGGTGAGGCTGACACTTGTTTTAAATGCTTATCACTTCATATTTCTTAAATATTGCAGAAACTTTGTATTATATTGCAGTTTCATTAAGATGGAGGTTTCTTGTTTCATTGTTGTAGCTGTTATTTGGGACAGCACGTTTTGTGTGTTCCTGTCTAGTTTTTGATTTTCAGTGTCAGGATCCTGACAACCATGCTCTGTACACTTGAATCTCTCTTTTGCCATTGAAGCCACTCTGCCTATGGGATGACATTAGTCTCAAAATTATTAACATAATTTATAATATTTACATAATTATCCAAGTACTTGATACAGGTTTCTTACCACCCACAATCAAATGCCTTTCATCTTAAATCAACTTAAAGTGTGCAGCAGTTTCTACAAATAGAGACATATTAGTGAATAAAATTGTTTTCTTTTTTGATAAAAGAATAACATTTTTAGATAAACATACATGGATCAGCCACAACTTACAGATGAAGTGAATAACACTGATTGTATTGTTACAATGGGACCTGTCAAGGGGTTTGATATATTAGGCAGCAAGTGAACAGTCAGTTTCATGTGTTGAAAGCAGGACAAATGGGCAAGCACTTACATTGTGCACATTAGCATAGTGGAAAGAGGTTGCCTGGTCTGACAAATCACCTTTTCTTTTAGATCGGGTATGTGAGCATTGTTTGTGTCAGTTTGCATGTTTTCTGAGGAGAGATGCTCACCTCTGACAGGCCATATCTGTGGAGATGCATGTTGCAGTAGCGCTGTGGTATCTGGCTACCAGGAGCTGGTCTAACGTGGTCTCAGTCCTTCATTTTTTGCAGTTTTGGGAAGAGTAAAATTTGCATATGTAACTTCAACAACCAGATAAATTTACACTTGAAGTGGTTTGTGTGATCGGATTACAGTCTGTCTTAAGTGTTTGTTGGAGGGTATTCATATCTTGTCTTTTTGTGATTGGATAATTATCCAATTAAAGAAAATGCATGAAGTGGCCAATTGTAAACAGGCCCAAAGAGTTCAAGGTGTTGCTTTGGCCTACAAATTCCCCAGATCTCAATCCAATTGAGCATTTATGAGATGTGCTGGACCAACAAATCCAATCCATGGAGGCTCCACCTCACAACTTTGCAGGACTTGTAGTATCTGCTGCTAATGTCTGAGTGTCAGATACCTTAGGACACAAACAGAAGTCTTGTGAAGTCCACGCCTTAACACGTTAGAGCTGTTTTGGGGGACCAACATGATATTTGGCAGGTGGTTTCAATGTTGTGGCTGATCAGCGTATGTCCTGAAAACTACTCCTGTTCAACTGATCGCAGCTCATTACAGGTGTAGGGGTAGTCAAACCTGTTCCTGGAATGCTACTGTCCTTCAACTTAAAAGCCCAATCAAACACACCTGAATCAGGAAGGTAGCTCTGCAGGAAGGTAGCTCTTCAAGAGCAGGGTTGGAGAACCCTGGGCTTCAGTTTCACTTCCCATATCAATAAATTAAACATCAAATATTTGTGATGGCTGTGGATATCATTTTCACTTACATTGTGGCCTGATAAATTACTTTTGGCTGGAAATGTATTTTATTTTATTTTATTTTATTTTATAAAAAGGTGAAATTTATTTAAAAAAAAAATAATAATAATAATAAAAAAAAAACATTTTTGTGATTAATGACATTGATATAGTATAATTCTTGCCTCTCATCTGCAGATGCCACCATTCTCAGTTACGATGGCAGTAAGTTCATGAAGGTCCAGTTATCTGTAGCTATGCATACAGAGGCTGAAGATGTTTCGCTACGGTTTCGCTCCCAGCGGGCATATGGTGTTCTCATGGCAACCACTTCTCGAGACTCAGCAGACACCCTCCGTTTGGAGCTGGATACAAGTCACGTCCGGCTCACGGTTAATCTAGGTATCAGTGCTAAACACATTCTATCATACACCTGTGACCAAATGTACTCAAACTTGTTCATATCTAGCCAGAAATTAACTTTAAACAAAACCTTTTTTTTCTGTCATGCACTTAAACATCTCTTCAAAGCACATCACACAGAAAACCACTGTTGTCTTTATGGTGGACATGCTCAGAGCCCTTCAATGCTCGGAGTCTGCAGCTCTCCGTACACACTCAAACACCTCAGCTGTGCTCTATGTTGAAGGGGAATGCTCTTTGTTGCCCTTCTCATCTGAAAACCAGCCATTTCTCAGAGCATAAACACTCTGTGTTCTCTTATTTTCACTTTGATTAATACATTCACAGGGGAAAGCTGTGCACTTTAGTTACCCACAGGTTTACCACGTCTAAAGGCTGATTTATACTGCTGTGTCTGACCTAGATTGTAGCCTCTATGCTGTGACCTACATGGCTGTTTGTGGGCTGGTTTTAAGAGGTGCACGTCAGACTGCAGAAGGGATGCCCAATCCTGTTCCTGGAGATCAACCTCACTGCAAAATTCAGTTCCAATCCTAATCAAACACACCTGAACCAGCGAATTAAAATCTCCAGGAGCTGAATTCTGCAGGAAGGTAAATCTCCAGGAACGGGACTAGGCTCCTCTTGACTACAGTTCCATAGAGCCAATGGATTATGTCCAAATATATATCAAGTTTTAACTGCTTTTATATATGGGTGTGAATCACTGTAAAACCACTGACACATTCTCTTGTATGTGTGTGTGTGTGCGTGTACACACACACAAAAGAATAAATGTCATCTAATTATAACTCTAATAAGATATAATAAGATAACACTGCTTATAGCGCTTTTGCACAAGCAGTAATTGATGCATAGAGAATGAGAAGGGGTTGGGATTTATTGTAGATTTGGTGACTCTGCACAGCTCACACTCCCAAAGTGAATGTTGTTAGCCTGTTAATATGGACACAGAAATGCAAAAAAAGTAATTTGCTCAGTGAATTGTCACAGTATTGCGTATTTAAATGCTCCTCTAAAACAGTATTGTGAAAGGTGTCAAATATATGCAAACTCTGTTTTTTCAAACTTCTTTTTACCTCTAAAGCAAAGAATGAAGAAGAACTTCATTTATGCCAGAGCTGTAGAATTTGTATAGTTCAACCAAAAAGTCTGTCATAATTTACTTTTTAATTTTTTTATTTTATTTTGTAGAACACAAAAGAAGATATTTTGAGAAATATCTCAGTGTTTTTAACCATACAACAGAAGTCAATACAAGTCTCTTTTTTTTTGTTGGTTTTTGTTTGTTTAATACATAACAGTGTTACTTTAGTAAGAGCATTTCCTCGCATGATGAGCCAGCTCTGGTCTTTGACTGTGTGTGGCCCCTTCTCTGCTGAGGTTGATGGCACACTAGGCTGAGACCCTGCTTCTGGTGAACTTGGATGAAATATCTCAATAAATCACTACCTAAAAACAGGCATAATGATTTCAGTGGAAACTGATTTTCTTGATATTGTATAACTGATATTCTTCCATACCTTTTAATCAAGGAATTTACTTCAATTCATTGCAAAAAGTCTGCATTTAATTTATGAACCACCCACAATCCAACTTTATGTAACCAGGTGCTACAGTACATGCTATAGCACTGCAGAGAAACTTGGTCTGAAAAGTTTGGGTGAGCAGCCAATAACAAAAAAATATGGATTACTAGGCAGTTTACTAGTCATTGTCACAGCCTGACCAATGGTATGATGCTTTGGCATTTCCATTCTTAGTCAAATACATTTCCATTAGTAATCAAATCTGTAGATATCTAGAGAAACGAGAAAAAAAGTGAAATTTTTTGGAAGGTTAAAACCCTTTCACTGACCATTTGATGAAAGTAAAAGAAAAAGTCTTCTAGACCCTAGTTTTACTCTATTTGTGGAAAGTGCCACTTAAATGCTGCCTATTTGGCTTAAAAAATATAAGAGTAATATTTGTACAATATTCCTAGAAAGAGTTCAAATTCACAGCAGGACATTTGGGTGAATGTGATGGCATGCACAAGCATCAGGATCATTGGTGTTCTTGTGTGTCTGTCCCCAGAGATGTGGGTTATGTGCTTTAATATCTGCAGATATTACTTTGAAGGCTGAATTTACATGTCATTTATTCTTCCCTATCTAGACTGTGACAGGATAAACTGTACCACGAGTAAGTGACACTTTCTCTTCTTTCATACCTTCCATTTACTATTGTTAAATGTTTGCTACCTGTGTTTTTTAAATATTAATTTAATGTAATGTTCTTTGAGGTTCACTTATAACGTTAGTAATGCTTTAAGCACAAAATATGATCATTTTCCCTTTTGTCGGAAAAGCTTTGTTTTGGTGCAGTGTCTCCAGGACTTGTCAGTACTTACCTCTGCTGAGCAGGTTATGGAAGGATTAAGGAATTATGCTATTGTGGAGGTGCTCTAATACAAATGTCTACCAAAATGTGTAGAAAGTAGATAAGTCATTATGGCAATAAAATGCTTTTATTGTGAAGAGGAGGAATTGTTGAGCTCAAACTTAAACTGCAAATTTTATTTTTATTTTTATTTTTTATAGTACAACAGCCTCTTATATGTCAAAAGATCCAAATTTGATCGCTAATGTCATAAGGCCAATTAAGCATCTGCAAGTGGCAAATGCACTGTATGAATGAATGAATGGGGCATTTATTCACAAGATTTACTCGTACATGAGCATATGTGACGGTACTCTCTCTAGATGTGTCCCTCTCCTTTCTATATTTCAACAGTCTTATTGGCAAAACATGCCTTTTTTCAAAATTCAAAACACATACCTACACATATAGTTTACTGCGGTTTCCAGCTGAAATGAACAGTGGTAGAGTAAAACCCAGACAACTTTTATTCCTTTTTACACAGAATATGATTATAGGAGCAGATTTACGATTTATGATTTTATGATGTTATGATATATGATTTTTTTAAACTAGTACAAGCCTGCCTATATGTCTCCCTTATGTGACACACTGTCTTAAAAAAAGATCTCTCTGAACAAGCTGATGATCTGAATCAAGAATGTTAACTAAGGCAAAGAAATAAGACATAAAAAATATGCAGATCAGTGGGTCCCCAGGACCACAGTTGAGAACCACTGCTATAGAGGACCTTAATGAGGGCCCGTCTTCACAGGATCTGGGACATTCTTAGTTGTTAGCACAGTAACAAGACTGGCAGATTTTTAACTAAGAAATTAACTAAGTGTAGAACCACTCTCTTATATCACTTACAGCTGCATGTCCTCATAATGTTGGGGTAGAAACCGGTAGTCCCACACACACAGACAGACAAAGGAGAGTAAATAGAGAATGGTGAATGAAATCCTTGCAGTTTCTTGGACCATAACCTGAATTAACCATCAATCAGTTATTTTACACTCATATTGTTCATTGAATGGGGATTGTCTGGTTGTGTGTCATCTCAGATCTGGTTGAGTCTGGAGTGAATGTTTTGAGAAGCCAGTCAAGGATGGTAACTTCAGTGATGAGCTGACTTGGTGGCATCTAATGATTTGTTCGTCAAGACATCCTGATTAATGGAATCCCAACAAGGTTTTAATCAGTCAAACATCATCTTAAGCTTGGAATGTAAACATGTTATCTCACCTCCCATCAATCAACATACTGCACTATGATCACACTTTTCTTTCAAGTTTCCTGCTCTTGTTCTGTGTATTTCTGTGTACCCCTCGAGTTGGTTTGTACAAATACAAAAGGCCAAATGGGTTTTGACCGTAATATATAACAGGTTCTGTTTTGCTTTAACAAGGCTGGTTCTATTGTGTGACAAAAAGCCTAATCTGCATCTGCATATCCTTTTGATGGACAGATGTGTAGATGTGGTGCCATCTAGACAGCATCTCTGATTTTGTGACCCAAATGGTCCGTGTATGAAATCAGGGCCTCTAGTGGAATCCTGTTAATTGCGCTCTCACAAATTTTGGTCATCCATAAAGGTTGACTGCCATGCATTACTTGCCATTTTTTAAATAAATGAAATGCACAGGCAGCAGACAAATGTATTATTACCTGTTGCACCGCTGCCTTCGGTCCATCTGTGAGTCATCATAGGAGCAATCCTTCATAGATATTTCTCCCCATTAAGCCCAGAAATTATCCTGGTGGTAGGACAATGGTCAAAGATGTCTCCCTGCCACTATTGCAGTATCTCTCATTCTTCCCTTCCCAGCAAGACATTTCTCCCTTACAGGTCATCGCAAGCAAATTCACTGACCTCTCTGCACCTGACAACCAAGTCAGCTAATTTTTATTTCTTCCTCTCATGGACAGCCTCTGTCTCATTTTCATCCTGTTGATTAATGGGAATTATAGTCGGTGAGCAAAATGCAAATTCATCTGTCAATCATGCTTGGGTGTGAGTACACCCTAAGTCTATAGCTTGACTATATGCTAAAATCCCAATACCTTTATTATAGCTTGATTAAAAATGCCCATGTAAACGTACTTTATGAACTTTCTCTGAAAATAAACAAACCGTGTGTAAAGACTTTTGTCTTTACACCAGGGTTCCTCAAATGCTGCCCTAGAGGTCCACTGCCCTACAGATTTTAGCTCAAACCGTGATCAAACTCACCCAGCCTGTAACTCTCAAGACCCTGATTAGCTTGTACAGGAGTCTCTGTTTAGGCTTGGAGTTAAACTCTACAGGGCAGTGGCCCTCCAGGGTCAGACATAAGGAGCTGTGCTCTGCGCATATAAAAAATCTCAGCTAATTAGCACAGAACCTGATTGTCACTACCTGTACTTGCCTTGTGTACCCCCTCTGGTTCTACTCCGATCCTTGGTTCTGAGTAAGATTTAAACTGGCCGAAAGCAACCAGCCAATATAAGCTTCAAATTTGCTCTAGGGGCCTCACAGAGGGGACAGTTTTTCTTCTGTGCCATACCACAGAGGAAAATTACCTGGGCTTGGAAGGGTGAGATCAGTAGCTTTTTTTTATAGAAAACTGTCCACCTTATCAGATGAGCCCTCTCTGCAACTGGCTGACTGTTCTAATCAAAAACATTATTTATTTATTTATTTTTATTACTGGAGGCTGCTAACCCTTACCAAAAAGTAGTACACTTTTATTAAGTATACTTAAGTAAAGTTCAAGAATATTTTTAAGAATACTTTATGTAGTAAGTATACACATATCAGTGTACTTGTAGTATACTTGTAAATGTACTATTTCAATACACCTTGGGACTAAATTGGCCCACTTTCTAGTATGCAAAAGTATACTTTAAAGTATACTTTAAGTATAACAGTAGTAAACTTTGAGTACACAATAGGGATGCGCGGATGAGTTAAAACGTCACCCGAATCCGCAGCTTCAAATAAATTATCCACCCGCCAACCACCCGCAACTATATTTTTGTCTGATTTAGATAACCACACCCGATCCGCACCCGATCGTCACATTCAGGGTTCATACGGTCATGAAAAACCTGGAAAAGTCATGGATTTTTAAAACAGCAATTTCCAGGCCTGTAAAGTTTTGGAAAAATAAATAAACCCAGAAAGTTTTGGAAAAGTCATGTTTCAATTCTATGAAAAATTTCTATGAAATTTCAATTCTAGAAAAGTCATGTACAATTCTATGTGCAGCAGAATTATGCAGGTCCTGAATTTCGGTGTGGGTTTGCGCATGTACTCCCGCAGATTTAGACTTTAAAATGAGGGAAATTCCTGCAAAACATTTATTCAATATAGCATGTAGGTTAGATGAGTAAATAAATTCACACAACCAGTCATTTGAAAACAGTGTGAGTGATTCAGCTGTACCGCGTCTTCTCTTAAGCCCAATTTATACTTCTGCGTCGAACCTACGCCGTAGCCTACTCAGAGATGCACAGGCCTGCGCCATAACCTACGCCGTAGCTGATGTGCACCTCTCCAAAAATCTAACAGCGCGTCAATTCTACGCAGACCGCAAGTGCTGTGATTGGTCTCCTGGAACCCCTCCCTCCATATGCACTTTGAGTTTTGTAATATAGTTTAATGTTACACCTTCTTATTTAAAATAAAACAAAGCAAAGAACAAGTGTCTGCCCTAGTACACATCCTTGTGGAGATTGAAAGAATGCCATCTTCTCCTGTTCTGTTGTTGTCTCCTTTTTGTAGATTTAAATAATGATTTAATGATTTGATATTTATTTGCCGCCATCACAGCTATGCTTCTCAGACGAACCGCTTCTTCTTCGGCTTTTGCCGTGGTACTGCGGGTTCACAAGCAACATGACCGTGGACACTGCCGACTAGCGGCCCGCATGTGTACTGCACGTCGACGCGGACGACGACACAGAACGCACAGTTTACGGTGTAGAGGCTACGGTGTAGGTCCGATGCAGAAGTATAAATTGGGCTTGACCTTCTCTTCACATCGGTGCATCTAGTGCTGCTGCATGCTGCGAAACAAGACTTTAGCTCGCGTTTCGTTACAGTTGACAGAATTGTCAATTGCCTAATCGGTCATTGTTGTTTCATCACAGAAATGTATTTTCTGCACGTCTTTTTAAGTATTTCGGTACTTGTGCGCTCTGCAGTCACATCCAAAGCGCGCGCTGCGAACAAACAAATAAAGCATGTTGCGCTTAAGTGGCCAAATACACACAAAATAACATCAAAATTGTCATCCTGGCGAGTAACCTCATAAGCATTGTCGGTTTTGTCTTAAATTACGAAAGAAAACGCATATGTATAAGTATTGGATCCGTGAAACAGGTCTGGTGACAGCAGCCTAATAAAGCTGTGCCGTCTGTCATTAATGTTAATCAAACAACAAAAGACAGAAGAAATCCCTCACTGCTCTTGACTAAATAATGTTTTTTTGAATAACTTTAATATGTCGATTTACAGTTTATTCAATTTCTGTATCCTATTTAAAACACGTTCATATTTTAGAAAATGTAGTTAATATTTGCATGATTAATGATTTATCTTATCTACCCCCAAATAATCAAAATGCAATATTTTATTACACGACCCACTGGAGTCTATTTCACATTAAGGTAAACTTTCATGCTCATGTTTCATAATTTCATGTTGGTAGCTCATGTTTTCACATTTTTGCTCAACTGTGGTGGAAACAGACTTCCATAGTTTAAAATTTCAAATTCATTAAAAACAAAAAAACAAAAATAATAATGTACATTTTGTTATTTGCACTGAATAATTTAACCCTCTGGTGCTCTTTTGCCACTTTTGTTTTGAATTTTAAAAAATCACAGCTTCATCGGAATGGTACAAAACTTGGTGACTTTTATGGCATTTGGAATGTGAACACACACAAAAAAAATTGAGGGCTTGATTCGAGCAGGCTAAGTGGTCGTAAAAAAAAAACTAGTCACACTTGTGGTCTTCAGTCAAAAATGACCGACCATAGGAAATGAATGGGAAACTGACAAAAACACAAAAATCTACAAATCTGCCACAATGCAGAAAAAGTACACAGCAATGACGGGGTGAAACTCTAAAACATCCACTCACACACACACACACACACACACACACACACACACACACACACACTTATGAACTGGTGTGACTGCAACACAGCAAATATATAAAATAAAAGCAATAATTAAAGTACAATGCAGTAAAAAAAAAAAAAAAGGACAGCAAGGAAGGGGTAACACTCTGAAACATCAAGAGTGCAAAACAGACACGTCCACTCTCACACACACACACACACACACACATACACAAACATTCAAATGAATTGGTATGGTTATAACCGTATAGCTATAACAACTCAGAAAACTGAAATAAGGGGTTGAAATCAGATCAGACCCAGAAGGATTAAGCTCTGAGAAAACATTCCTGTTAATTTTTGTAACTTTTTATAGAATTTTAATATTTGGTGTAACAAAATGCTTTCTCTTTGTTCAGGTTTTAGTAGTAATAATAATTCAAAAACTTTAAATCAACATTTCAAACCAAAGAAAATCTAAACCTTTACAAAAAGTTGTCTTTGAAAAAGTATATATCCAAACCCACAACTTAGTAAAAATAAGTATTTATGTCTAAAAACAATTAGAGAATTCATAGGCCTTTTATATAGAGCTGTGTAGGAATCTATGGGCTAAACCATGGAATTGCAGATGCTTTTCTTATTTTACTCCCACCAGATGGCACTAATCTGGCTTCAAATATTGAATTTGTATTATTTTCAATCTGAACATTTTTATCATAATTATTGCATAAATATTAATTAGTACTATGAAATTATCTCAAAATACAAAAAAAAAATGAAAAAAATATTATTAAACAAAAATATGTTACATTGATTTTACTGGGGGGGGGGGGGGGGGGGGGGGGAGTAGAATTTTAGGTGTCCATGAAGATTAAAGGGTTAAAACAGGGACAGTTCTAGGATTTCATTTTGACAGACCATACAGTATCACCAAATGTCAAAACATATTATACCTCTAAACAAATAATTTGTCGGAATGATAGATATTAAGGATTGAAAGTCATGAGCATTGTCATTAAACAGTAGAGCGTGGCATATTCATAGATCATGGGTTTGATTCACAGGAAAAGCAAGAATTAAAAATGACAAACTGTGTGCACTGAATGCAGTGTAACTCACTTTGGATAAAGACATCTGCCAAATAAAGAAGTAAAGATTGATCAGTTATTTGCTGTTAAACATCAAATTTTACCAATAAACTATATATTTTTAAGAATATTGTAATGGTATGTTAATAAAGAGTCCCTTACATGTACACAAGGGATTGAATAATTAAGCTGAATAATTGATAACAGGTAGTTATATTTTTTGCCTTATGATAAAGGCAAACATATTCAACACCATTGTCACATTTTTTAAAGACTGAATGTTTTCTTAGTTCCCGATTTCCTTAAAGAGGTAATTGATAGTGATTTCACTTTTTTAACTTTAGTTAGTGTGTAATGTTGCTGTTTGAGCATAAACAGTATCTGCAAAGTTATGATGCTGAAAGTTCAATGCAAACGGAGATAATGCCTACAAATTTGGCTTGTAGGGACTACAACAAGCTTCTTCCCGGGTTGGTCAGATCATCAGCTCCATCAAAGAACTGTGCTCAAATTATACACTTTATGTGTATAGACAGTGAGATTTGTTTCACATAGCTACGAGAAGGACATGTATGCAGTTTCCATGACAGCGAGCAATACTTGCTGGCAAACACTTCATACTGTTACAAATTATACAATTACTTTACAAAAATGCTAAATTATGTATTCTGTTGTATTACAGGTTTTTTTTGTTTTGTTTTTGTTTTTTTCCAAAATGCTTACACAGTTTTTGAAACTATGGCTCTATTTCTCAAAACTCTACACACAAAACCACAAAACACACACGCACAACATGCAAAACGTCACACACATCTTGCAAAAGCAAACACTTCTGTGAAACCTATTTTAACTCTTCTAAAAATTGTATTTTTGCATAGTAACTCTACATACAAACATAAAATAATTAGCCACAACACAGAGGGATACAAAACTCAGAAATATTTATTTCAAGATGCAAAAAAATTTAAATGTACAACTGTACACTTTAATTTTTTTTCTATGAAATTGCAGATGTTTAGTTTTCATTTTTTATCAAGTGTACAGTTTCATTTTTTGCACCTTGAAAAAAAAAATATTTCTGTGTTCTGTATCCCTCTGTGTTGTGTTTGTTTAACCTCTTAACTTTTTTTGTAAAAAAATTATGTAGGAAAAGTAATAGATTAATTTATGACAAGAGTGCACCTGAAAAATCTACATCATAACAGGAGTTCTGACCTTTGTCACAGAAAGTCTTCTTTTTTGCTTTTTTCTCTGTCACGCTTTAGAAATCATAAGAAATTATATATCAGTTGAAAACTTAAAATCTCCAAATTCATTCTTTGAAACCCATTTTAAAATCAGACATTGCATTACCATGGAAATGGTACATCAAAATCATGTTACAAAATGTTTTCATTCATGAATTATAAAAAAATTAAGTTTGAATAGTGCACTATAATGTCTATGTTCAAAACTGTGAGTGACAGTTAAGGGGTTAACTTTCCTGTTTGGATGATAAATGAGTCTTTAAATCTGCTTTGTAAATGCTTTATAAGGTATAAATAGTCCTCACTTTAGTTGAGCTCACACAAATAGATGGCTGGCAACTACTAAATGTTTTATAACTACCTGACTTAATCATGAATTACAGCAGGAATACGTGTTAATAAAGCATTTATTAACACAATGAGCAACTATTATCATGTGTCTATATAATAAGATTTATAAATGTACATTTAAATAGTTTATTAATCATTTACTTACACTTTATAAATGATCTTATGAACCACTGACAACTCCTAAATAACTGGTTTGTAAATAAGGTAATAATTTAGAAATAATAACTTGATCATTAATAAAGTATGAAAATACAATTATTAAACATTATAGATATGCTCAAGAACAAAACATTTACAGCTGTATTTATAAACTGCTTACTAATGCCTATTAATGTTGGAACAATGCTTTATAAATGATGAATTGACTATTTACTAATGATTAACTAATGATTCATAGCGTGCAGTTATTATAAAGTGTTACCGAAACATGCCATTCTGGGCTGTGTTTTCCTTCTTAACGCTACGTTGTTCTTAAGCTATACCTTAAGCTGTACCTTATCGTTAATATGTGTCTCCCGAAATGTTCTTAGTTAAGTATTCCTTCTGTAAGTCATACTTTCGTAAGGTTGGTCCGGACCACTCTTAGCTATACCTTATCGCTGTTTACAGTTTACAGTTCATCACATCTCAGTCTATATGAATATAATTCTAAAGTTTTAATACACACAGTGCTGAATTAGGCTAACTGAAGTGTTTTCATGCAAATAATTAAACTGTCATTAGACTAATAGTTGTTAACTATTTTATTATATTATTAATGGTTTTGCTAAATCAAAGATGCCCGCAGAACCGCTTTGTGTATGCCCACTAAAATTGTCAAAAGCTGCAATTCTAAAAAATAAGCAAATATATTCTAAGAAAATATATTTTGGATCGTTTAGATCTTGTTGGTCTGATTTTGTCAAGACAAACTCGAATTCAGCTGCTGGCAGCTCTCCCCTTTCTTTTTATCTTTTTTCTCTGCCATAGAAGCTGTTGATTATATGTTTTGCATGTTGTGCTTTTATTCAGGTCATCCAATAACAGTGATGCGGCAGCTAGGAAATCAACCCTGGTTGTAGAGTAAATTAAGACACTGTGGAAAATATATTTTGATAATATAATTGACCCTTAACAAGGCCAGTGAAGACATGGCCAGTTAGTGATACGCATGATACGTTTGGGTGTGAGCTTGCCGGTTCTCGCACTCATTTCGAAATTATACAAAATCTCCAAAAAGAAAGTAAAATGTAAACACAAGTTTGTTGCGTTCTAACAGCAAAGAGTTCCGTGTCTTTATTTAAAATCAACACTTCTTTTATAAAGAGCACCACTTTCTCACATAACGCACTGAAGCAGCCCCTGCATACAGTAAATAATCCATTCTTGAGCCATCGATATCAACCAATTCAGCACCAACACCATGGACAGCACCTGGTAACGTCGCACGTAAGAAGGTATATCTTAAGCAGTATAGTTCGGGGAACACGCCTAGAACAGGTACATCTTTAGTTAAGGCATACCTTTAGAGTCTTCGTAGCACACTAAGAGGCAGCGTTATTGGGAAACGCAGCCCTGAAACGTCCTGTAAGAGCTGTGCTTGCACAGGTTCTGCATGATCCTCTTCACTAATATTCTCTGGGTCTCAAATCGATAAGCAATATCGATGACCCCACTGTTTACAATACAACCGGAGCGCATTCTGAGATGAGGGACGTGACATGACGTTTAGATGTGCACTGGCGGTTTAACCAATCACAACACACTGGGCCAGCTAACCAATCTGAGCCCATTGCATATTTCTGTGGGAGGGGATTCATAAAACCAGGAAATCATCAGAGCAGGGACAGAGCGGTGTAGAATAAAAAGTAAATTATTTGAAAAATTGTGGGTTTTTTTTGTTTTGTTTTGTTTTTAAACAAAGTCTTAACACATGTTAGACTGCACCCCATAAATACAATCAAGCCTAGAAAAAAATAAATAATATAAAAATAAACAGTCAACCACCCCTTTAACATTCTCTACTCACCATTTTAAGCTAAATGTCAAACCAGGCTTTACAAACTAGCCCAGCTGTTGTGTCTGGTGAGAGATGCAGAGTTACAAAATGTACTCTATTTCGAGGTGAGTCTGACTGCATCCCACAATACTACAAACATACTAATGTACATGCCCATATGCTAGGACTCCCACAATTTTGTTTTTAAATAAATAAAAAATAACAATGCATGGAATGAAAAAAAATAAGTGGATGTCATTGGTACCTCTACTGAAACAATCTTTTCAAGTACAAGATATTGTTGCGATACCAGGAAGCACGGAAACAAGGAATTCACAAAACAAGAGTCTTTAATATCCAACAGGATAACACAGAGCACAGGCAAGGAAAACATTCAAGAACTGACCAACACTAACTGAAAGGACTGGGGCTTAAGAACACAGGACAATCAGGGAGGAATGATACACACCTGGAATCAACTTAACACAATCAACATGAGAAACTGGGTTACATGAAACACATGGGGAGCAAATCACAACACAGACAGGTCCATAACCCTGACAGGTATATATATATTTTTAATGTATGAAGTATATTTAATTGTGCTAAAGTGGAACTATTGCAAGTATACTTCAGTTTCACTTTAAATGTCTTGCATTTAAAGACTGATATTGTACAGAGATCATTCAATCCTTATTAATAGTTATATTAAAACACATTTCAGGCATAAGGAATGTGCACTGTGCATCAAATAAATACTCCAAATGAAGTTTAATTATAATTTATATCAGTTCTTTTTTTTTTTTCCCCTAGGGGAAATACAGACCTATTGTCAGAGATGAGCAGTACGACAAATAAATAAATAAATAAATTCAAATGTAATTTGTAATTAAATACTTTGAGAGAAAGCATTTTGTATTTGAAATACTCAAAATACATAATCAAGTTCATTTTTATTCTCAGGTAATACAAAAACTTTTATTTAACACACCATACTTCTTATTTACATTTCCTTGCATTTGTACATAACACACCTGTACACACAAATACCATATAGTATATTTTTTATATTGTGTTCTTTAATGTCATATAGCCTAATATTATTTCCTATTTATTTATTCTATTTTTATTTTCTGTGTCTTGTCACTGTCATTCTGTTTGGGCTGTGGAAGCCTCTGTCACCATAACAAATTCCTTGTATGAGTAAACGTACCTGACAATAAAGCTCTTCACCTATGTTAAAAGTACTGCCAACTGTAGCCTATCATATTGGCTAAATGCAAGTGAATCATATGACATTCTGTGGGATCCAGGTTAGTTCAACCCATGTCATTAAATATATCATTAAGTAATCCAATTTTATTAAGTGATGTGAGTGCTTTTTTGCACACAAACAATTATTTTTTGAAACCGGTTCCCAGAGTGGATAAATCTGAAAACAACAGCCTTGCATTTTCGTGTGTACAGTCAATCCGTATAGTTTGTGAAACAATAATGTCATCACCCCACGTCTCAGCCCTAGTCAGACACCACTATATCACATAACAGCAAGAACAACATGAACAAACAATGAACGGCTGTATTTTTATTAACTAACATTAACAGATTAATAAGTGTATTGCTCCATGTTCATCGTCTTGTTGTTGTGTTGGGCTTGTATATAGTATGCAAGGTTTATGCGCATGCTCCATGTCTTCTTCTCCGTTTTTAGTGTATTTCTGTGGTATTTCTGTGGCAAATACATAGGCGTAAATCCCGGGGGGGATGGGGGGGACAGGACCTCCCCCATCTGAGGCTTGTCCCCCTTAAAAATATAATTACAAGCAACTCTGTGTAATGAAAATAATATAATGGACATATACTTAAAATAACTGTGTGAGTAGTAAAACAAAATAAATGCAAAAAAAAAAAAAACGTTTTAAGTTCAGAAATATTTTGATTCCCCCTCCCTTGCCTCACAGTGGTTTGGTCCACGGCCTGCTTTCCTCTTTTACCGATACACACACGAGTCCGGTCACTCCGGTGGGAGAGAGCAAGTTCCTCAGTAACAGTTAGTTATGTGTAAGTAACTTAGGCTGTCAAGGCTATTTTATTCTCTAAACATCGGGTGAAATGATTCTTTCTCTTTAATACAGATGCTGGATCGTTAATAAATTAGTCATGACAAAAAAATTATGATATCCAATGTTTTTTTCTATGAGCGATTAAAAGGTTAACAAGCTTATAATACCGTAGCTTGTCACCCACTACAACTAACACGGCGATAAGCCTGTGTGTGAACTGATATTTGGCTAATATTGTAGACCTACCGATGTGTTGGGTTTTGCTCAATATGATGCTAAGTGGCAGATCAGTGGGCTTAATGCGGTTGAATATCTAAAGAGACGTACCCGGTTTCAGATGAAACCTAAAATACTATGGAGGACGCAAAATTATAATTATAATTATACCCATATATGAACCATATGAACCGAACTCATATTTAAACACAGTCCATGCTATGTGCATGCTGTGTACACATATCTATCCTTACAAGTACAATTTTGGCTGTATTATTTGTGTCCCCTTCAAAAATTGCTCTTGAGAAATTTTATGTTTATTGTCCCCCCCTACTGTTAGATGAAATGCACGCCCCTGGCCACATACTGCTCTGGTGTTTATACTACATCATATTGAGTTGGTTTCAGTGGTTTCGTGTGTACACAGACATTTCTTTAGACAATGCTGTTTACGGAAGAACGAGGAAAAATAAGATTGGATAGGGAAAGCTCTGGCTTCATGTGGATGTGGCCTTAATGAGCATCAACATGATGAGGCTGAATCCCACTGGCCATTACTCTCTCATATTACTTTGGAGTGTGTGCATGACCATGAGTATTCTATTTATGAGTATTTCTGTATTCTACATAGTGCCCTTTAACAGCTAAATTTCATAGAAAATTATTTTATATTTATATTAATATTTTACATAAATTTATATTAAACGCAATGACAGGTAAACAACAGAAAAAAGTTGTATGATGATGACCACCATAGTTTTGAAATTAACCTAAATTCTTTTTATTCACAATTTGATAATAGTTTAGGTGACTTGAATCATGGGACAATGAGCTTGAAACAATACAGGAATATAGGAAAGGGAGTTTATCAAAGTGCTTTGGAGAATAAAACCAAATAAGACAGCTGGTCTAGGTGGTCTTAAGGACACTGTATTAAAAGATTGTGCAGAACAACTGTGGCATGTACCAGGCTTTTTCAAGCCTTTTTGGATGATGGCTTTTAACTAGTGGTATGGAAATATACTACTGTTATTCCAGTGCCTAAAACTTCTCAAGAGCACTTGAAGACCTGATCACCCTAACATCTGTTCTGTACAAATGCTTTGCAAGAATTGTTCTTACATTTTATAGAAAAAAGGGCAATTGCAGTACACTGTGTGCAGAATTATTAGGCAAGTTGATATTATGGTCATTTTTTTGCCAAGAAAATTTTACCAATTACAAACCACAATCAATCTTAATAACTACTATTGATTTTGTATTTAAGCATTTCTAAGTTATATATAATTGTCCATGAAGGCTGAAAGTCAAAAACTCCTTATTTCAGGTGTGCTGAATTATTAGGCAGGTTTTCTTTTACAGATAAAATGAGCCAAAAAATAGAGATTGAACTCAGACCAAGTAAAAAATAATTAAAAAAAAAAAAAAATTAAATGCCCATGAGAGGGATGCAATAATAGAATTAGTAAAGTTAAGGCATGACCATTGGGCAGCAAAAATGCTCATTGGGTCAGCAGGGTCAGAAAAAATAGGTGGAGAAGAAAAGACACGTTAACTGCACAAGAATTAAGGTGAAGAATTAGGTGTGAATCCATCAGGAATCATTTAGTCTCCAGCGCCACTATTTTCCAGAACTGCAACCTTCCTGGACTCTCCAGAAGTGCAATGTGTCAGGTTCTCAGAGACATTGCTTGGGTAAAAATTGCTAAAAAAATAACCCTCACTTAATAAGAATAACATGCTGAAGTGTTGTGAAATACACGAAGACTGATTTTTTATAGGCTTTATGGACAGATAAGTTGAGAGTGACTCTTGAAGGACCAGCGTCACATCCTCTTGTACCACTGTTTGAAGAATTTATCTTCCAGAAACTGGCAGTAAGTTTTAGGAGCTAATTTTAGTCAATCTCTGCAAGACAGACTTTTTAGGATAGGAGATGGAATAAAAATTAGCTCCTAAAACTTACTGCCAGATTCTGGAAGATAAATTCTTCAAACAGTGGTACAAGAGGATGTGACGCTGGTCCTTCAAGAGTCACTCTCAACTTATCTGTCCATAAAGCCTATACAAAAATCAGTCTTCATTTATTTCACAACATTTCAGCATGTTATTCTTATTAAGTGAGGGTTATTTTTTAGCATTTTTACCCAAGCAAGGTCTCTGAGAACCTGACACATTGCACTTCTGGAGAGTCCAGTTCTGGAAAATGGTGGCGCTGGAGACTAAATGATTCCTGATGGTTTCACACCTAATTCTTCACCTTAATTCTTGTGCAGTTAACATGTCTTTTCTTCTCCACCTGTTTTTTCTGACCCTGCTGACCCAATGAGCATTTCGCTGCCCAATGGTCATGCCTTAACTTTGCTAATTCTATTATTGAATTAGTATTGCATCCTTATCATGGGCATTTAATTATTATTATTATTATTTTTACTTGGTCTGAGTTCAATCTCTTTTTTTGGCTCATTTTATCTGTAAAAGAAAGCCTGCCTAATAATTCAGCACACCTGAAATAAGGAGTTTTTGACTTTCAGCCTCCATAGACAATTATATATAACTTAGAAATGATTAAATACAAAATCAATAGTAGTTATTAAGATTGATGTGGTTTGGAATTGGTAAAATGTTCTTGGAAAAAAAATATGACCAGAATATTAACTTGCCTAATAATTCTGTACACAGTGTATGTTTAGACCAAACCAATCCCTTCCATTCCTTGATGTCCTCCTTTTAGGACACAGACTGTGAATACCATTGGCTAAAAGGAAAATATAATTTGTTCGGTCCCACTTTATATTAGGTGGCCTTAACTACAATGTACTTACATTTAAATTAATCATTTGATAAAATGCACTTATTGTGCACATACATGTTTTTACATTGTACTTATATTTTTAAAAATACCTATACATACTTACATCTGTAATTCATTTCTGTAATTACATTTATAATTACACTGTCAACCCATCCCTTACACCTTAACCCAGCCTTAAACTTACCCATACCACCAAACCTGTCCCTGATCTTACCCGTATCCCACCTCAATAGCAGCAAAAGTGTTTTGCAATACAATATGAGCACAATAAGTACATTGTACTTATTTTTTGATGTAAGTACATAGTAGTTAAGGCCACCTAATATAAAGTGTAACCATTTGTTCTGATATAATTCTGATTAGGCGGTAGCCACATCCTGTTCTGGTGAACCCTCTCTAGAACTCCCGGGAGCAGAGTGTTCAGGGGAAAGATGTTCAGACACAGCCTCGGCCATGTCCAAAGGGAACAACTTAGAGCAAAAGGGAACCATTACCTAAACAACAAAAGAGAACCGACTTAGAGCAGTAATCCCCAACCACAAGCAAATATTATTTTTTTTATACTTTTGGGGAAGGGGCCCATGAGGTCAACGACATGCATGTATCCTGGTTCAACAATTTGAGTGCTTTGTAATAGACCAGACAGCTTTTTCTGAGAAAGCTTGAATTTATAGCAAGTGTGGCAGTTCTTACAATACTTCCATACATCAACGTGAATGCTGGGCAAATATACAGTCTCTAACAGTCTAAGGAACATTTTTAACTTTTATAAGGGATGTTTTTAACCGCTAAGAGGATTATGTGTGTGTGTGTGTGTGTGTGTGTGTGTGTGTGTGTGTGTGTATTATAAGAAAGCATGCCGATGGAGTTCTGGAAATACCAACTGAAGTTTCTGGCCTTCCCCCATCAGGAACACTTTGAAACAGCAATCAGTTTTCTATTACGTATTGCACCCTGGTAGCATCCAATGTTGTCTGTTTTCCTGTTTTGACGATCATATCTTGAATTTCACTGTCATTGCTTTGTGATGCCACTATTTGTGTGAGGTCTACTGGCAGGTTATACAACCTGAATTCCATAAATGTTGGGACGTTTTTTTAAATTTGAATAAAATGAAAATTAAAAGACTTTCAAATGAGCCAACATTTTATTCACAATAGAACATAGATAACATAACAAATGTTTAAACTGAGAAATTTTACAATTTTATGCACAAAATGAGCTTATTTCAAATTTGATGCCTGCTACAGGTCTCAAAATAGTTGGGACGGGGGCATATTTACCATGGTGTAGCATCTCCTCTTCTTTTCAAAATAGTTTGAAGATGTCTGGGCATCGAGGTTATGCGTTTATGGAATTTTGGTGTTGGAAATTGGTTGGCCTGATATAGGTTTCCAGCTGCTGAAGAGTTTGTGGTCGTCTTTGACATATTTTTTGTTTAATGATGCGCCCATATGTTCTCTATAGGTGAAAGATCTGGACTTCAGGCAAGCCAATTCAGCACCCGGACTCTTCTTCTACGAAGTCATGCTGTTGTAATAGCTGCAGTATGTGGTTTTGCATTGTCCTGCTGAAATACACATCATCTGGAGGGGAGCATATGCAAAGACTATAGAATACCCAAGAAGTGTCACTCGTATAGTTTTGAATGGGGAAAAATGCAATGCTCAATATGGCCGCTCAATCGCAGGAAGCCCCCCCTTCTGAATGAAAGAGCCAATCGCTAATCAGTAAAGTCAGCGTGTCACTGCAGCTGCCATTAGAAGTCCCGGTTGCTGTAGAAACAGTCGGCGTTCTGAGACGTGCTCTCAGGACTGCACATGCGCACTGGCTGATCTAGCCTGAGAAATAAGCTTTTTATAACACTATTTGAACAAAAGAAACAACATTAATGATACAGTTGTTGTCAGATTTCTTTGGTGATTTCAAATATGAAATTTAATCGTAAGCTTAGTGAACAGTTTTGAAGAATTTTATGTTTCCCCATTCAAAAAGATGCACTTGCATGCCCAAGAGGCGTTTCAAAGATAGCCGCCGAGTTACATGATTTGTCTTAAAGAGACTTTAGCATATGTTGCTCTAAAACCTTTATATACCTTTCAACATTCATAGTGCCTTCCAAAACATGCAAGCTGCCCATACTGTATGAACTTATACACCTCCATACCATCAGCTTCGGGACCATATTCACATGTGGCTTCCTTTTTGCATGATAGAGCTTTAGTTGGCATCTGCAGATGGCACGGTGGATTGTGTTTACCGACAGTGGTTTCTGGAAGCATTCCTGGGCCCATTTAGTAATGTCAATGACAGAATCATTCCGATGAGTGATGCAGTGTCGTCTGAGGGCCTGAAGACTACAGGCATGCAACAAAGGTCTTCGGCCTTGTCCCTTGCGCACAGAGATTTCTCTGCCCATCTTTACTTCTGAGAGACTCTGCCTCTCTAAAACAACGATAGTTGAAATGCCCATGTTACAGCAGCATGATCTACTCCTTCGAAAGGCCTTCCTTCTAAATATGGTCTCCACTTTTCCACTGCCCATACATACTACAGCTATGCATTCTTTTTTCTAAAGCTGAGTAAGCTTTCTCTGCTCCTCTGAGTAAGCGAGATGCAAAAGCATGCTCCTGTCCTTCAGACTTTTGGGTGAGCACTGCTCTTAGACCAATGTCAGTGGCAACCGTCTGTACACGAAAAGGTTTAGTGAAATCAGGCAATACCAGTACGGGTGCTTGTACCAGATCTTGCTTGAGAATGTCAAATGCCTCTTAGCACTGTTCAGTCCAAGAGCAAATGATGCTCTTTTGTTTTAGAGAGTGCTAGGGAGCAGCTTTCTCTGAAAACTGCAGATTGAACCAGTGATACCAGCCTGCTAGGCCCAAAAATGTTTGCACATTTTTTTAAAGTATGAGACATTGGAAAATACTTTACTGCAGCAACCTTGGTTGGGTCTGTGGTTACTCATTTTCCAAAACTATGTGAATGAGGAACCTTGTAGAAATCTCAATGAGGTTGCATTTCTTTAGGTTAAGAGTGAGACCGGCTTTATGCAGACATGTGAGAACTTGATAAAGATGTTGGGTAACATGATGCAATGTTACTTATAGTCAACAGAATGTGTTAAAGGGACCATCAAAATAAAGTGAAACCAGATGTTGTAGATGTTCAGAGATGGATTTGGAATACACAACAATATCGCGAATGTACACAATGCAACATTTTTTTACAACTTCTGGTAGCACATGTTCCATTAGCCTCTAAAATGATGTGGCAGCATTTTTCAGTCAAAAAGGAAGACACAGGAATTCATATAACCCTGTTGGTGATACAAACACCGTCTTCTGGAAACTGTATGGTTCCCTTTCTAGTTGTCAGTAACTACCTTTATGGTCGGGAGTGCTTAAGATTGTAGCTTCATGCAACGACTCCAGGATATCTTGAATTTGGGGCATTTGATTCTAGTTGAGTTTAGATCTCTGTAATCAATGCAGAATCTCCATCATTTTTCGGGACTACAACTACAGGAGAAGCGCACAGAGCAGTAGATGGTTAAATAACTCCCTTTTTTAGAAGCTCTTGCACTTCTGGCTCAATAAACTATTGTTTTTTCCATGGAAAGCTTGTATGCATGCCACCGCACTGGTACCCCATTTGTAGTTATGATACGGTGATACACAATCTCCTGGGTAGACACTGACAGCCACCTTAACAACAATTCCTCCTATTGTTTTCTAACATGTGTTTCAGTGTCTATTGCTTGGGCGAGTTGTTGTATTTGTTCTCTGGATTCATTATTGCAACCCAGATAAGTTATTGCAAGGTAAAAGTGCACACAGGTAAAAGGGTACACATTGTGGTGAAGGAAAATAGTTTGCTTCCTCATATTCTTCTTCAGTGGGCAAGCTGTAATGTGCTCTGCTAAAGTCTAGTATCATCCTGCTCTTAAGTGGAAAAACAATACCTAGGATAACTTGCATGGTCAGGTCAATATCGCACATAATGTAAATTGTCAAAGGCACTGCTTGTTCTTACACTTCACATTTCCAATTCATTTTCCCAACTGCAGTTTGATTTTGTCCATTTGCTAACAGAAAATATTGCTCTTAGGTTGATTGTTATAGGCATAACTGTTTCCACAAGGACTCTTGTATCAACAAGAAGGTATTTCCTGTAGAAATTATGGAGATGACATACCTGCCTTGTAGGACTATTGGAATGGTGTTGTTCTTGTAATTTTTTTTATTGTACTGGATGCTGACAGGCTTGCACCACTTGATTACTTGCATATGGTGGGTTTTGCTGATCTTCAGGGACAGCTATTTTCTTCATCTGCTCCCCACTGGTAGCCTGACATCAGTACCTCTTAGACTCATTAAAATCTCACTTTATTTTTGAGATCTTATTCAAACCAGCTACTCAAAATCCTTGATAGTCCCTCTTAACAGGCTAACAAGTCAGGGTTAGCAGTTCCTCAGGACAGATTGAACTATATCCTTCTCAGTCATCTCTTTCCTCCATCTCAGACACAATGCTAGGTAATGAAAAGCAAAATCTTGGATGCTCTCCTTGAATCCTTACTTTCTTTCCAGCAACTTTGCTTCTACCTCATCATGGTTTTGCTTAACCCTCTGTGGTGATTTTGGGGCCCTTGAGATGTTTTGACTTGCCCTGACATTTGTGCATTTTAGCTACTATTGGCCTACATGTATTTTTTGTTTTGTATTCAGCACAAACTGTGCTACAGTAATATGTGAGCAAGATTGATGTACATGTTTGCATTTTTTAGAAAAAAAAAAGATTGGGCGGTGGAGCGGAGGTGGAACGGGGGAGGGATGGAGGGCCAGCCCAGGTCCACGTGGAAGTGGAGAGGCTGGGAACCTGAGGCAGAGCAGGGCGCCAAGGTGGAGCAGGAAGCCAGGGCAGAGCAGACAGAGCAGGAATCCTGAATGGAGCCGGAGACCAATACGGAGCCGACAGAGCAGAAACCCACCAGGGCCGGAGCCGACGGAACAGGAGTCCACCAGGATGGATCAGACGGAACTGGAGCCCACCAGGGCAGAGCAGACAGAACTTGAGCCCACCAGGACGGAGTAGATGGAACAGCCCCAAGGACCGAGGCAGGCAATACAAAGGGTTTGGTCTCCTTAAAGATAATTGGGCGGACAGACAGTTCAAAATAAGATACATTAGGGAGAACTGGAGGGGCATACAGTTCGTAATTAAACTCATGGACTGAAACTGGCAAGACAGATCGTAATTGGGTCCATTAATTGTAACTGGACATGCAGACAGTTCATAAACAGGCTCATTGACTGAAACAGAATTGGCAGCTGGCATAACATCAGATAAGTTAACTGGGACCTCACTGGCAGACAGTTCAACATTGGAATCATTGGCAAACACTGGTTGAGTTGACAGTTCACACACAGGGTCATTGGTGAAAACTGGACAGACAGGAACATCATCAGACACATTGACACACAAATCAGAATCACGAGCATTGATGGGAACTGGATTGGCTTGACAGACAGACAGACGGTTCAAAATCAACTGTATTGTCTGGAGTAGAACTGGCAGGTAGCTCATAACCAAGGGCATTGACAGAAGCTGAAGCAGACAGTTCAAAGACAGAAACTCGACAGGAAGATGCTAATGGTCTCTTTGGCAATGACAGGGTTAACAGGGCATACAAAAAGTTAATTTAAGGTTTCCATGGCAGTGACAGGTAGGGATGAGAGTTCCTGAACGGCCCTTGTAGCCGCAGCAAAACAGTCAGGAACTTCACAAACAGCATCCTTGGGTGTGACAGACAAGGCTGAGATTTCAGAGGCAGCCTCCTCAGCTGGGTCGGGACAGGACAATAGTTCATAATTGGCCTCCATGGCCGGTTCAGAGCAAGGCAGGAGTTTGCAGGCGGCCTCCATAGCCATGACAGGACAGACTGAGAAATCATAGACAGCCTCCATAGCCGTGACAGGACAGACTGAAGGTTCATAGACAGCCTCCTTAGCCGTGACAGGACAGGACGAGAGATCATAGATGGCCTCCATAGCTGTGACAGAACAAACTGAAAGTTCACAGAGGGCCTCCTTAGCCGTGACAGGACAGGATGATTATTCGCAGATGGCCTCCTTGGCTGGGACAGGACAGGACAGGACAGTAGTACCATCAGGATACAGGGAGAGTTCAGCAACGGTTAGGGTTAGACTGTGACATGACAGGCTGGAAGTGCGTTGCTGGGCGCCACCACCACCAAAGGAGCTGAAGTGAGCACCGCCGCTTCGGGAGGTTCTGCAGCTTGCTCCGCCACCTCTGGAGAAACTGCAGCAGGCACCATCGCTTCTGGGAACACAGCAGGGAGCACCACTCCCTCAGGAGATTCTGCAGAGTGGATGCCACCGCCTCTGGGAGTTCTGTGGTGGTGTATGCAGCCCAAACACACCAAAAAGCGATCCCCATCAGGGAAAACACTTCAGACGGGGGAATCAGTTCAGGAAGAGGAGGGCTATAGTAATGGGTTTGGGGATACCACCTGCAGGTGCATCCCTCACACTGGATACCAGACTGGGATACCGAAGGACTGACCTTGAATATCTGGTTGTGGCAGACAGGATGTTCTGGCGCACTATGGCTGCCGTCGTATCATCCAGGTGGATGCTGCACACTGGTGGTGGATGAGGAGACCCCCCCCCCCCCCCCCTCACAACTGTAAAGCGCTTTGAGTGCCTAGAAAAGCGCTATATAAATGTAAGTAATTATTATTATTATTATGTGACAAGACTCTGGATGATCAGCTGAGACGTGACGTGACTCTGGATGATCAGCTGTGACGTGATGAGACTCTGGATGATCAGCGGAGACATGACGAGATTCTGGAAGATCAGCAGAGACGTGACGAGATTCTAGAAGATCAGCGGAGACGTTACGACACTCGTGATGATCAACTGTGACTTGACTGGACTCATGACGAGCAGCTGTGACTTGATTTGACTAATGACGATCAGCTGTGACTTGATATGGCTCATGAAGATCAGCTGTGGCTTGACATGACTCACGAAGATCAGCGATGATGTGACTTGACTCAGGAATGGCAGCTGTGACATGATGGAGCGTTGTTGTGGTCACCATTTTGCGAATGACTCCACTGTCGCTGCCATCATGTGAGCACACTATGGTGCGGCTGTCATTTCACTAGCAGGTTGCATCACCGGAGTAGCGATCAGTAAACTTGAATGTTCCGGAGCTTGTGGTTGACTAAACTCAGCAGCCACCATTACAGGCACAGACGCAGTGTCACGTTCTTCCTGATCTAACCACAGAGATGTGAACAGACTTTGAGTCATTCTTAAAAACAGATCTGTTCAACAAATTAAACAAGTTAACCATACCTGATAGTTAAGTGTTTGCTGCTTCTTTCCATGGATTCAAGAAAAAAACATTATCAGCAGTCAATGAGCTTGTTTTACCATAGAATATCCGTGTAGTTGAATATCTGATGTTGGTACAGCTCTCTCAGAGAAAAACAGTTTGAAGAGACTCAAGTGAAAGTCAGCAGGATTCATCTGTGGTGCAGTTATCTGATCACTAAAAAACAACTAACCAACCTCAGCTGGCGCTTAGCCAGAGACAGATGCGTTTTTACAGCACTGCGCATTATAACAAGTGTTTGGTGCTTGTACATAAGTGTCATTCATCTATCATTTGCTCTGATTTTAGGGATTACTCATGGTTAAGGTTAGGTTTAGGGATTTGGTCAAGATTACATTTTTGGATTAAAATGTTGTTCCAGGGTCAGCAAAATATGTTGACCTAGGAACACATCAAACTGAGCAAAATCAGGATGATAAGTGATGATATGATAAGTAGCCTAACTTACAATGTTTTTATTCACATTAACTTTCAATGTTAAGTTCACATTAACTATAAAGTCAGTCATATTATATTTCATGGCATGACACCCATATCTGTTACTTAAGTAAACAGACAGGTTTTTATGCATAGTTAACAGACTACATTATTAGGTTATTTTGACCATTGCCCACTGTAGATCAACTAACAGGGTGAGAATCAATATAGTTCATGATGTAGTTAATTTTATATATATATATATATATATATATATATATATACAGGTGCATCTCAATAAATTAGAATGTTGTGGAAAAGTTCATTTATTTCAGTAATTCAACTCAAATTGTGAAACTTGTGTATTAAATAAATTCAGTGCACACAGACTGAAGTCTTTGGTTCTTTTAATTGTGATGATTTTGGCTCACATTTAACAAAATCCACCAATTCACTATCTCAACAAATTAGAATATGGTAACATGACAATCAGCTAATCAACTCAAAACACCTGCAAAGGTTTCCCCAGCCTTCAAAATGGTCTCTCAGTTTGGTTCACTAGGCTACACAATCATGGGGAAGACTGCTGATCTGACAGTTGTCCAGAAGACAATCATTGACACCCTTCACAAGGAGGGTAAGTCACAAACATTCATTGCCAAAGAAGCTGGCTGTTCACAGAGTGCTGTATCCAAGCATGTTAACAGAAAGTTGAGTGGAAGGAAAAGTGTGGAAGAAAAAGATTCACAACCAACCGAGAGAACCGCAGCCTTATGTGGATTGTCAAGTAAAATCGATTCAAGAATTTGGGTGAACTTCACAAGGAATGGACTGAGGCTGGGGTCGAGGCATCAAGAGCCACCACACACAGATGTGTCGAGGAATTTGGCTACAGTTGTCGTATTCCTCTTGTTAAGCCACTCCTGAACCACAGACAACGTCAGAGGCATCTTACCTGGGCTAAGGAGAAGAAGAACTGGACTATTGCCCAGTGGTCCAAAGTCCTCTTTTCAGATGAGAGCAAGTTTTGTATTTTTTTTTATTTGGAAATCAAGGTCCTAGAGTCTGGAGGAAGGGTGGAGAAGCTCATAGCCAAAGTTTCTTGAAGTCCAGTGTTTTAATTTTCTACAGTCTGTGATGATTTGGGGTGCAAGGTCATCTGCTGGTGTTGGTCCATTGTGTTTTTTGACAAAAGTCACTGCACCCGTTTAGCACTTCATGCTTCCTTCTGCTGACCAGCTTTTTAAAGATGCTGATTTCATTTTCCACACTGCCAAAAGCACCAAAAGTTGGTTAAATGACCATGGTGTTGGTGTGCTTGACTGGCCAGCAAACTCAACAGACCTGAACCCCAGAGAGAATCTATGGGGTATTGTCAAGAGGAAAATGAGAAACGAGAGACCAAAAAATGCAGATGAGCTGAAGGCCACTGTCAAAGAAAGCTGGGCTTCCAGACCACCTCAGCAGTGCCACAAACTGATCACCTCCATGCCACGCCGAACTGAGGCAGTAATTAAAGCAAAAGGAGCCCCTACCAAGTACTGAGTACATATACAGTAAATGATCATACTTTCCAGAAGGCCACCAATTCACTAAAAATGTTTTTTTTTTTTTTTTTTTAATTTTTTTTATTGGTCTTATGAAGTATTCTAATTTGTTGAAATAGTGAATTGGTGGGTTTTTGTTAAATGTGAGTCAAAATCATCACAATTAATAGAACCAAAGACTGTGATAGTACTTCAGTCTGTGTCCATTGAATTTATTTAATACACGAGTTTCACAATTTGAGTTGAATTACTGAAATAAATGAACTTTTCCATGACATTCTAATTTATTGAGATGCAAAATGAATAAATAAATAAATAAAACTTAAGTGCTATTGTGGCTGCTGTGTGTCACATGACCCCCCCCCCCCACACACACACACACACAAACACACTCGTGCCCCCTCAAAAATAATGAGTGCATGACACTCATTTTAGTTTGAATCGGCTTTTAAACATAAAGACACAAAAAAATGTAAGCACATGGAGTAAGTTGCATGTATGTTTCCCTTTGCTATCTGAATGAGTAAATTATTACTAAAGAATCACTAAAGAAATGAGCTTATCTGTTCATTGTCCATTAAGTATTGCTTTATCCTTGGAGTTCATTGACCATTAGCAAATATGAAGATGATTTGTTCAATAAGCAATGAGCAAACAATACAGAAGATTTCTTTCCAACATGAACTCAAAAATTTGCTTTACTTGAAGATTCCCAGGCTCTGTATAGGGGTAAGCTGCAACAAATTTCTTCCTGTAGCACTGTTTTCAACCGGAAGGCTGCATCCTCCGGAGGTCACATTTGTAGGCTGTATACGTCTTAAAGAAGAACATATTTTAGAATATTAACAGTTATAAATTTGACCATTATTCTTAGTTAAGTGTAAATTGTTGTAATATGCTTTTGACTCGTGAATGTAATGCTTAGTTAACTGAAATAAACCAGGCTTGATGATGTATGCAGCCTACAAATGCGACATCCGGAGGATGCAGCCTTCCGTTTGAGAAACGGCCATGAAGTTGGCACAAAAGGAAGCCAAACATATTATTTCTCTGCTTTCTCCTGACTTTTACCCCAGAGGAGCAGTACTCTAGAAAGCTGTCAGAAGATGAACAAATTATTTCTGTTGTAGTATCCTTTTAGAATTTAAGTGGATTTCCCATTAAACATTATTATTATATATAGTCAGTGGCAATCAGTGGTCTCAAAGTGACACAATTATTGTTTTTCACATTTATTTCTGGGGCAATATATTGACCAACAAAAAGTATAGTAACAGGCCTAAGTGTATCCTGCTTGCGATGTAATGAGAGCAAGGAGAAACACATGGTTTAAAATACTGCTTGCTTACCAACCTGCTCATGCTAATGATTTTGCCACACTGCCACAAGACACACAACACAAAGGAGAAACAACCTTTTCACACAGAGTGCTTGCTGAAGGCACAGAAGCTAAGTCTGGTTATGCTATATAGCTTCCTGGTCTGTATGTCACACATGATGATGTCCCGCCAAGCCATTGGACTGATTAAGCACATGCTTCAAGATGCAATCAGACAGAAGCATTCCCATTTGAATTCTGATTGTGCAGAGATGTTACAGTGCATTGCAAACATATTCAGGTGTTTTTACTCATTTTGTTGTATTACAAACTGGAATTAAATAGACTTTTTCAGGTGTTTATACAATACCCTCCTCGCCCACTTAGTTTTGATGGGCATTCTTTTCTTATCAGGTTTGAACTGGTGCCATATTCTTTAAAACTTAATGGTCCTCAATAGGCTTCCATTCCCCCTCACACACAGCCCCAGGTAAGTGGAGCCTAACATACCATTCATTCTTCAGCTTAATCTCATATTCAAAATAAAACTAGTTTGAATATCTGCAGATGAACACAATATTTTTGTCATAGTGTCCTTTCAAATGTAGAATCCTTTCATTTCCTATGACAACTGGTCAATGCATTTGTTGGCTGTGTCTTACAAGGTGTTGTTGAAAGTAAAAAATAATGTTCTTGTTTACAATCTTGTTTTGGGCCTTTTCAAAATAAAAGTCTTTCCTACTGACTCATGAAAATAGTCTCTTGTTGCCATCTAATGGTGTAACAATGTAACCAAAATTATCAAGGACTACAATAACAACGAACAGTGAATGTAATGGATGAGTTTTCTAACTGACAGCTCAAACTATGAATCAGTGCAGCTTTAGCGCCACCTGTGAGTACCAATAAAAAAATTTCAAAAAGGCATACCTTGCATCAGGAAGTTTAGTGCGAAGCTAAAAGAGTGTTATCTACAGTTTATGTGTACTGATAGAAGTAGGTGTAAATGTTATTTCGTTGTTTAATACATTTGCATATTGTTGCTGGGTGAAGTTAGTGAAGGACTGAATCTATCAACAGCATACTGTATACTGTATACTTCTTTACTGCGATCTCATGTAAATTATTGTGATTATAATTTACAACAGCTGTTTACATGGTTATTTCTGATGTTACGTGGATTACTTGCTTTACATGAATGTAGATGTTTCAGGATTTATGCGAAATTCCACCATGATGTTATATACTTGAGTGGAGAATAAATGTTAAAGAAGAAATGTCTGCCTTGTACTACATTCTAACTGGATGTACCACAATAATTTCAACAATGTATAAATCAGCACCTAATTAAGAACTCCTTAACACTAAAACACAGACTGTTTTTCAAAACCAAAATATTAAATGCTACTATTATTTTATATGAAATATAATTTATTGAATAATAATATTTAATAAAACTGTCTACATTACAAGGTTTTCATCATGGTATCGCAAGCAAACATTGTCTTCATAATGCAAGGCACAACATGATGTAAACAAATAACAAATTATATATATATATATATATATATATATATATATATATATATATATATATATATATATATATATATATATTTTTTTTTTTTTTTTTTTTTTTTTTTTTTTTTTTTTTTTTTGCTACTTCTGATAGATACAGTCTATCTGAACTTGTGTGACATGCAGAGTATTTGTACTCAATCTTGTGACTGTGCCCAGATAGAGATTCCTGGTGGAGATTCCTTTCTGTGGCTGGGAATCCATGATATTGGTCAATTCTCTGCTGAAAAGAACACTAAATTCAATGCCTCTCTGTCAAATTGGCCAACTCTTTACAGTTGCAAATAAAGACCAAAGGCCTCTCATTACTATTTTCCGTTACACGTGACATCACTGTTCCAATCCAATAGGGAGAGGCATAACATACCAGCTTCACTTGAAGGAATGGATTAAATTGGACCATGCCAAATGTAACAATCTCCTTTGCTTCCTGAAAAACATTCTCAAACTCTTTACTCTAATTTCATTGTCTTCCCTTTTGGAGTAACTCACTGTGGGGATAAAGAACAGTTGCCAGGTTAGATAAAAACTTGTTGTAATAGTCCACAAACCCTTTGGATGGATCTGAACTAAGAAATCCTTTGTGGCTTTGGAGCATCCTGACACTGGGCTTCAGGAAATCACAGTTGTCCCATCTGGCTTTGAGTCCACATTTCTCCAGTTGCATCTGTAGCACCTATGACAGTTATGTCATCAAGATAGCACTGTATTCCAGGCACTCCTTGAAGGACTTGATCCATTGTGTGTTGCCAGAGGGCTGGAGCCACAGTTACTCTAAACACCTGCCTGTTGTAAGAAGAAAGACCCTTATTCATGTTGGTAGTTAGATCTAGGTAGGACAAATCATCTTCCATTCTATTTGGACATAGGCATCCGCTAAGTCCACCTTTAAGTATAGTTCTGTCATGACAACTCTCAGAGTGAATTGCATGGTAATATACATGAAAATGTTAATGTATTTGGTCTTGGCTGAATAGATCTGCTATGCTGCTGCTGCTACGGCAGATCAAGTACCGAGACTTGCTACTGCCAATACATCCACAACATGCTGCTGTGAGCATGTAAGAAATATTGCTGCTGCACATATAACACATTTGAATACCCCCCCCCCCCCCCCCACACACACACACACACACAAAGCAGGAGACACACAAATGAACAATACAAGTCAATATGTGCATGTTGCTGAGTATAAGGATATAACAGCTGCATTAGTGCACATACATGTGCCCACACACATGAAGATTAACAGTCAGGAATAGAACAAGACACCCCCCATGAGGCAGATCTATTGCCAATACATATGTACTGCTGATTCTCCGAAGAGCCATGTTTACCATGATTACTATCTATGTGTGCCTGGGCTACCATGCCAACCGGCTTAACACTAGTGGCCTACGGCTATGTGTGCCTAGGCTACCCCACCGACTGGCTTAATCTGACCCGCACTATGTGTAATGTTCACAAGTGTTAACAAGAATATGCATTGCAATCTGATAGATAAGACCCCAGCAGCCACCTGAGCAAATGTCATAAATTATTCATTTGATAACTGTCATTAATATAACAATATTCTCTAATTGTAAAGAGCCATTAGGAACGATAAAAGCACATGCGTTTGATGCTGTGTGCAGCTGAAATTGACCACACACTCATTACAGCTAATGAAACATCAACTTTAGATTTAAACAAACGTGACGTTGAGATTACGCCACTGAAGATAGCGAACCCTGGTTGAAATGCATACACAAGAATACTTATTTCATTTAGCCTGTTTTTATGTCTGTTACTATTGGTGTGTCCTTAGAGAAATTACATGCTCTAGACTGCGTTTGCTCCAGCTGTATAAACACAGATGCATAAATGCTGCTGCTAATATGCGTAATATTTCAGTCCTTCATACAATGCAAACTGCTAACATGACACTTATTTTACCATGTTTATGGTTGCTCATTTTTGAATTCTGTAAGGCAGACCATGCAATACACACAACAATGTGGATTAAAAGAGCATTCACTTATCTTAGATGTTGATTTCAGACTGTTACAGCAAACATTGCCAAGTATTTGAATGTTGAGCATCGAGCTCATTGGCTAACAATACAGGAGAGAACCAATCAGATGTGCCATGTGATAATGATGTCATTATGCCATACTGGGTTAGATCTATCGGACTGCACCATCTAGAGTTTCATGTCAGAACTTTGTATTTGTCTGGCTGACAAATTGACCAAAATGTCCTTGACTACTCATTTGTAGTTCAGGATTGAGACCTTGAAGTGCCCACACAGTTTGTGTCATGTTTGACAGGTACTGACCATGGACTCTAGTTTTACTTGGGACAGTACTCTAATTTCCTCCAGCCAGTCAAACTAATTTGTGACTAATTGGTTGAATGGTTTGTGGCAATGAATGAGCCTTGTGAATTCATGGAATTATGCCATCTTTAAAAACAGTCTTCCCTTTGAGAGATTTAATGGTGCCAATACTGCAAAAATGTAACTGCCCGTATACAAGTCCTCTCCAATATTGAGAAGAAGAGCTTTCCGTTTTCCATTTCCATTTATCCTGTCAATCAATTGACTCTTAATTCCATGTCTATGCCAAGCTACTGTGTCATTTGATAATGGGACAGTAAAAAAAAGCTCACTATTTTCTCACAATTCATGGCAAGACACATAGCCACAGAAGAGGGCTTTATCAGTGTTTCATAGATTGTCTGTGGCTTTTTGGGCTACGCTATCAAATATCACACCTCACAAGATTTATCCAGAGCATTAGCAGTAATTTTGGTTCATTGCTTGTTTTTCACAATATAATTCCTTCTGCTTTTGGTAAAAAAAAAAAAAAGTCTTTCAACACAAGTGGGATGCTTTGTCTCCAGATGTCTTTGCATGTTTTGGCTTCATAATTTCATGGGCAAGCACTTCTGAACAGCTTACACATTGGGAATGGTGTACATTGTTAACAATAGAGCAGAGTTCCTCAAATCTCGTCCTGGAGGCCCACTGCCCTGAAGAGTTTAACACCAACCCTAATCAAACACATCTGTAGAAGAAAATTGCAGGCAGGTGTGTTAAAGCAGGTTGTAACTAATAGTAGGATAGTGGGTCTGAGTCCAGGAGCAGGGTTGAGGACATATACAGTAGAGCAAGAAAATCTATACTTTATTGATTCTTCATGATATTATGACGTTTCCTATACTGGTCAGACAAGGTCATGCTCTTAAGTTTAGTAGAAGTACATGGTTCAGATGACTCAAGCAGGCTGTTCACAATTCCCTCAACACATGCAGCTGTGTCCTGTAGTGATATCTAGAGAGCCAGTCACTGCACATTTCATGGGGCATTTACACGACACTGCTTTCAAATAAAAATGAAAACTTTTTATATGTAAATATCATATAATAGGATATAATCACCTCATGCAGCCTCTTGCACTACAACCCGAATTCCGGAAATGTTGGGACATTTTTTAAATTTGAATAAAATGAAAACTAAATGACTTTCAAATCACATGAGCCCATATTTTATTCACATTAGAACATAGATAACATAACAGATGTTTAAATTTATCCACTAAATGAGCTCATTTAAAATTTGATGCCTGCTACAGGTCTCAAAAAAAGTTGGCACGGGGGCAACAAAGGGCTGAAAAAGCAAGAAATTTTGAAAAGATTCAGCTGGGAGAAGATTTAGCAACTAACTAAGTTAACTGACATCAGGTCTGTAACATAAAAGGGATGTTTTAGAGAGGCAGAGTCTCTCAGAAGTAAAGATTGGCAGAGGCTCTCCAATCTGTGAAAGAGTGCGTAAAAAGATTGTGGAATACTTTAAAAACAATGTTCCTCAACGTCAAATTGCAAAGGCTTTGCAAATCTCATAATCTACAATGTATAACATCATCAAAAGTTTCAGAGAAACTGGAGAAATCTCTGTGCATAAGGGACAAGGCCAAAGACCTTTGTTGGATGCCCGTGGTCTTCGGGCCCTCAGACACTGCATCACTCATCGGCATGAATCTGTCATTAACATTACTGAATGGGCCCAGGAATACTTCCAGAAACCACTGTCGGTAAACACAATCCGCCGTGCCATCTGCAGATGCCAATTAAATCTATCATGTAAAAAGGAAGCCATATGTGAACATGGTCCAGAAGCGCCATTGTGTCCTGTGGGCCAGAGTTCATTTAAAATTGACTGTTTCAAATTGGAAAAGTGTGCTATGGTCAGATTAGTACAATTGCTGTGTCCTCCGGGCTAAAGAGGAGGGAGAACTTCCAGCATGTCATCAGCATTCAGTTCAAAAGCCAGCATCTCTGATGGTATGGGGGTGCATAAGTGCATACGGTATGGTCAGATTGCATGTTTTGGAAGGCACTATGAATGCTGAAAGGTATATAAAGGTTTTAGAGCAACATATGCTCCCCTCCAGATGACGTGTATTTCAGCAGGATAATGCAAAACCACATACTGCAGCTATTACAGCAGCATTTCTTCGTAGTAGAAGAGTCCAGGTGCTGAATTGTTCTGCCTGCAGTCCAGATCTTTCACCTATAGAGAACATTTGGCGCATCATTAAATGAAAAATAAGTCAAAGACGACCACAAACTCTTCAGCAGCTGGAACCCAATATCAGGCAGGAATGGGAACAAATTCCAACACCAAAACTCCAGAAACTTATAACCTTGATGCCCAGACGTCTTCAAACAGTTTTGAAAAGAAGATGAGATGCTACACCATGGTAAACATGCCCCTGTCCCAACTATTTTGAGACCTGTAGCAGGCATAAAATTAGAAATGAGTTCATTTTGTGCATAAAATTGTAAAATTTCTCAGTTTAAACATTTGTTATGTTATCTATGTTCTACTGTGAAAAAAATATTAGCTCATGTGTTTTGAAAGTCTTTTACTAGCGGTGTACAGCGGAGCCATTATTTGTATCTGTATCTGTATCTGTATCTGTATCTGTATCTGTATCTGTGACAGTCTCAAAATTATTTGTATCTGTATTCGGATAGATCCGTAAGTGGGCGTGGCTTAAACCGGAAGTTCGTCAAATTACATGAAAATACCATTTTAAATGTAAATCTGTTCGATTCGTAGTTTTCATTTAACAAATATGCCTTGTATAATTAAAGAAAGTATTATTTTTCATTAAAACATTTCCGGAATTTGGCCCATATGTGCCTTATACTGTAAATCTGTCTTTCTGTTGTGTTAAATTGATAATTGATTTTAAATCAGTTTAAAGAGTAATTCATAAAATATATGTCTGTCTGTAATATGTGGAGTTATTTCATGTGACACTATTATTAATGTTTTAAGTTTCAAATCTTGAGGGCATTTTTGTGCTATTGCTAAATGGCCCTGTTGTCCGTCTGTGTTCTTTAGAGCATATGTTCTTTTGCTCTTTTTATTTGTGTTTAATTGTGATCTGGGCTTTCCCACAGGCAAAGGACCTGAGACCATAGTTGCTGGTCAGAATCTGAATGATAATGAGTGGCACACAGTGCGAGTGAGCAGGAGAGGAAAGAGTCTGAAGCTGTCTGTGGATGACTTGGCCACTGTGGAAGGTATCCTAATGCATGCAACCTGAATTATATAAAACCCCTTATACAGGTCTATTACACTGTAATAATTAAGGCTAGTCCACACTGCCACAACAAATGACAACAAACAACAACAAGGTCATTGGGTCATTGTGTTCACCTGCTTGCTGTTTGTTCAAGTCATTTACATCATACCAATGAAATAAACTCTAACGCAAACAAAACCAGGTGCCAACCAAAATCACCATTGCAATACACAACAAATTTAGAAAACTAAACAGACACAGGAAAAAAACAAAACAAAACAAAAACAGGGAATCATAAAGAAAATATCTAAAGGCATAAATACACTACATGACTTTTGCCCAGATTTCCCCCCCAATTTACAGTCTGGACGAGTATCAGAGCCAGTCTGCAGATACTGTAGAGTCAGAGGTGACAGATTTTACAGACAATCAGAGAGTTAGAGAGTTTATGATGGACACAGACACAGGTTTTTTAGCTTCAGACTATTATTCCATCCAGCAGAGGATATCAAATATCTTCGAGAAACAACTGAAAAATCATCTTTTTCCGTGAACATCTAACTGCCTCAATAAAAAAATAAATCTATTCCTTCACTTTTTCTGTTCCATTACTATCCTTATCCCTTCCTGTCCTAGCATTTACTACTTTGAATGATGACTGAAACCTTGTATAACACACATTGTTTTCATTTGCATTGCGTCTTATAGCAATGAGCCACATGTTTCTGTGTGAGTTGGTTGTATTCAGAATGCCTTGAAAGTAGATAGGGTGAAAGTCGTTTTAGTGTATTCCAGCTTTTAAAGGATCTACCACTGCTGGACTTTCAAGTCTTTACAAACACAACATATGCAGAATCATGCATCTTGTTGCTATAAGAGATGCATGACAAATGAAATATGTTATAAAATAATCTCCTCGACTGCTAATCTTGGAAAAAGTCAGGTAGTGTATTAGTTGCCGTGTTTTAACGCATTGCTAGAGCATCAACAATGGGAGCTACATATTCTGAGTATTTATGTAGTTGGAGATTTACATCCTTGTGTGCAGTTGTAATATTATATTATGTGTATATATCTGATTATTCTAATTTATGGAGCGTCAGTTTACATTCTTCAGCTTCAGTTTATGGAGTTTAAATAGCGTATTGTTTGGAAGAAAAAGACAACACACAAAAAAAAAAACATTTATTCTAGATGTTTCTTTTTCAAAATATTGACAATGCATCATTAATAATCTGGCAGTGCTGTTCTTTCATTGTCATACTTTTGTGGACAATTTAGTAAGCATTGGTTAGCTGTACTGAAAATCCTAATTTGGCATTCCCTGTCAAAAATGACTAGCATTTTAATAATTGCTTGTAAATCTCTCATTATGCTATATTATCTCCAAATCTTCAGTATTTATATCAGCTTGTTTTCTTTCAATTAGCACAGGTTTTATAATTCTTTTTGCAGCTGATTGATCGTAGGCCTTATTGATCTGAGCTTACGCTCTTCAGTTTTTGAGGGGAAAAAAGGATCATTTGAGGTGCGTAAGCTCAGATCAATGAGGCCCACGATCAATCAGCTTCAAAAAGTAATAGAAAACCTGCACTAATTAAAAGAAAACTAGTATTTTCGGGAAAAAGAAAATCCTCTCCGGGTCAAAATGGCTGGAACAGCACAGGATTAATTATCTCATGCGCATGGAATGAAATCAAATCCATTTGGACTTAATCTTCCAAACATTCTGGCTGGAAAACACCTATTAAAACATCTATTAGTGTGGAGTGACACAGTAACATCACCTGTTGTTCTCCGCTGTGTTTGTGTGTGGAGCTGCCTGATTCCAACACAGAGAGCAGACTAGAGGACAGGTCTAGTTGGAGATTGTTGGGATAATAGGAACTGGCCTTTTTATGATATACATGAAATTAACCTTACATTTTTCTCAACACTCTGCCATGAAACAGGAGAGATACCAGGTGACCACACACAGCTGGAGTTTCATAACATTGAGACGGGGATCATTACAGAGAAACGCTACCTGCCCATCATGCCCTCCAACTTCATTGGGCATCTCCAGAGCCTGATGTTTAACGGCAAGCCGTACATCGACCTCTGCATAAACGGAGACATCGACTATTGCGAAGTCAACGCCATGATCGGATTCAAGAACATCATTGCAGATCCAGTGACCTTCAGGTCGTGCTCAAGCTATCTGTCTCTGAGCACACTGCAGGCGTACTACTCCATGCACCTGTTCTTCCAGTTCAAGACCACCTCTTCAGACGGACTCATCCTGTTCAACAGTGGAGATGGAAATGACTTCATCGCTGTAGAGCTGGTTAAGGGGTATGTTATGGCGAGACAGACATTACAGTCAGATGCTGTTATGATTTGTTCATTCAACACCTTCTTTAATCAAAATATATCCTTGCAAATGGAAAAAAAAAACACATTTATGTATTTATTTATTTTAGAAAATATTCTATAAAGTGATTTTATTTGTCAGAGGTTTGCATTTAGATAATAACACTGAGACAGAGACACTGAGAAAGTATTAAGCCGAGTAAAGAAAAATACAAATGTAAAAGCTTGTAATATAGTTGGTATCATAGCTATTACTTCAATTTTGGAAAAATTTGTTAAGAAATATTTTAATTCATATTTAATTCACTGCTCACAACTTGAGGGATTTCTTCTAAATCTCTTGAGGAAAGATGTCAGTCTACTGGGTTATTTTTCTAAAGAGAAAAAAAATGTTCTCTCTTTTTTCAGTAAAAATTATCTATTTAATTAAATCTCTGTCTGATAAAAACAACTGATATATATAAAAAAGATCTTATTTGTAATTTTTCTTCCCTATGGAGAACTGAAGCTAAATTGTATTTAGCTTGCACCTGCTAGTTGACTTTTTTACAGTCCATTTATTATAATAAATCTTTAATTATTATCTAAATCTTCTGTAATTGCATGTGTGGTGCATTTAATTTAATGTCATGGTATCTTTGTTTAGCTATCTGCATTACATCTCAGATTTGGGAAACGGTGCTTATCTCATCAAAGGAAACTCAAACAAGCCTCTTAATGACAACCAATGGCACAATGTCATCATCTCCAGAGACACAAATAACCTGCACACTGTCAAAATTGACACCAAAATCACCACCCAGACCACTGTGGGGGCCAAAAATCTTGACTTAAAAGGTAAATGTATTTTAACTTGCCAATATCCCTGCCCTGCTACCTTTTTTTACAAAGGTGACGGTTGTATAGTTTTACGGATTAAAAATAATTTGGTAACACTAGATTATGGGACACTATTCACTATTAACTAGTTGCTTATTAGCATGCATATTACTAGCATACTGGCTTTTATTAGTACTTATAAAGCACATATTAATGCCTTACTCTGCATGACTAGATCCAACAGCTAGATTACTTACTGTCAGTAAGAAGCTATGTTTTTTTTATTTTTTTTTATTCTGGCTCTGTTTGCAGGTGATCTTTATATTGGTGGTGTTCCAGAGGAGATATACAAAGAGTTGCCCAAGTTAGTTCATGCAAAAGAAGGATTTCAAGGCTGTCTGGCATCTGTGGATCTAAACGGCCGTTTGCCAGACCTGATGACCGAAGCACTGGTCTGTGTTGGACAGATTGAGAGAGGATGTGAAGGTGACAACATATTTCTTACTTTTCAAATGAATGAATGCTGTTTGCAGTTTATTAATAACATTTACCATTACTGGTTTACTAAGTTTACTGTGGTAACCATTTCACTCCTAGTATTGTTGCTGTTGTCAAAAGATTGGTTGTATCTGTCATGCTGTAGACGTTTATTGTCTCTTGCAAATGCAGCAGTTTTCAGCGTCTGCTGGAAACACTTTTGACTGGATAGCATAATTTCTGCTGTTGCTGCATGAGATTTACTTTTCATACACAGTGTTATACCCCAAACGACATGAATATTTCATACTGTTTCCATCACACTCCTGCTTTACATAAATGACATGTTGACCTTTGTCTTGGCAGCTGCTTTGTCCTCATACAGATATCCTCGTACAGTATCTTGTGATTCTCATTTCATTATTGGTGCATCCTTATTTACTTTCCTTGTGTCCTTTCTTCTCCCTCATAAGATTCAAGGGCAGAATATAAGGAAAGGAAACAAGGTGGAGGAATTGAAGAGAAATGTTTAGAATAAATTGGAATATCCTTGCTCACAATGTGACAGGATTACACACAAGAGAGCTGCCCTTATGTTGTTAATTAAGAATTTCATAATAAAAATGAATAAAGCAAGTGCTTTATTGGTTACAGGGAACCAAGCTGAGTGCTTTTGAGGATGAGATATTTAATTAAAAGTTTACAAGATTAGTAACATCAGATCTTTGATCAAGTTTTGCTTGAGACAGCTGCCCCATTTTTAAATCTGCTAATAATGTATATCTCAGATAACCCCACCTCTAAATAATTCTGAACTGTGGCTGATTGCTTTTAATGGAAATTAGATGCAGAAAATTGTGCAGTGAAGACAGAGGGTGCTTCTCAATTCCCCAATGAAACTGCCTAGTTTCATCACTCTCCATCTCAGCCCGTGACCCAGAAACCGATAATACTCTGCCATGATGAATGATGTGTAAGTTGTCTAATTTTACCATGAGAATGAGAGGATATAGGGCAGAGGACTCATCCAGAGTAGCTTCAGTAAGGATACACAGGTGCATCCTATATGGAGGAAGTCTTTGTAGTGAACAGCATATTCTAGGGCATTCAAAAGATAAATCGAGTGTCTTCATGCCATTGGATGTTGGACTGGTTTCTTTTGTCATTTTGTCAATGGGTGGCTGGATATAATGCCTGGACTGCTACATTTATTCACTCACTTATTAGCGAAACAATAAATCTCACAATACAAAAAAACAAAACAAAAAAAACAATACAATTAAAAAGACAGTTATACCAATGTTTTGTATTGGTGACAGGTATTGCACCACAGTAAGCCTAGGATATAACATCAACATTATAATAGCATTCTGTAAATCATTCATCCGACAAATACATACATATATATATATATGTAAGGAATAATCAACGGCTAGCTGTGCATTAAACGATTTGAATGCACGACGTGGAGGCGAAGAACCACCCGACGCGCAGCAGAGGGTGGTTGCCTCCGCGAAGTGCATTCAAATCGTTTAATGCACAGCTAGCCGTTGATTATCCTGTTTATGCCATGGTCATTTCCCAGCATTCGCATATTAAAGATGTTAATAATATTTGCGCTGCACTATTTGACCGGAACGATAAAAATGACGGTTATTTTCGTCTGTATTACTATTCAACCATAACTGTATGTTACTATGGTTACCAATGTTTATAGGAACTACCTGTGCGGTTAAACAAATTTAATCAACACCTGCCAGCCAATCAGAATCCAGTATTCAGACAGACCATGGCATATATATATATATATATATATATATATATATATATATATATATATATATATATATACATATACACTGAAACAAACCAATCAACTGAATCAAATCAATGAGTCACTAAAACAAACTAATGGCGAGAAAGAGGAACAAAGGTAACAAGGTCAAACAAGGTCAAACTTGGAAGACTAGAACAAAACCATACAGAACAGAACAAGCACATGACATCATGGTAGCCTACTAGTAATGACTGAAGTTTTTGTAAGCTTTTGAAGTTTTGGATAGCAATTAGGTAGCACTTGGGTCATTACTAGTGGGTTTCCATGATCTTCACTTTAGTATACTGTTCCTATAGCTAGTAATTCCTTTAGAAGTATCTACTTGAGTCATTGCTGCTGGGGGATAATGACTCTAAAGATCCTGGCAGTCTCCAGATCTTCTCACTGAATAAATAGAGAGTAATAAAGTGAAAACAAAAATGATTGGTAACACTTTATAATAACTGCACGCTATGAATCATTAGGCAAGCATTAGTAAATAGTCAGTTCATCCTTTATAAAGCATTGTCCCAACATTAATAGTCATTAGTAAGCAGCTTATAAATACAGCTATAATTGCCTTGTTCTTGATATATAAGCATATATATTATAAAGGAGATTTAAAGGCTCAGTTATCTTCCTAACAGAAAAAAATAAACAAACAGAACACAGAGGGATACAGAACTCAGAAATAAGTAAATACACTGTGAAAAATAAAAATAAAAAATAAAAAGTTGAGCCAACTTAAAATGTTAAGGCAACCAGCTTCAGCAGATTTTTGAGTTTGCTCAACTTATTTTTGTGGGTGCAGTTGTACAGTTTCATTTTCATTTTTGAAGATTCAAAATGAATCTTGAAATAATGAATGCTTAACTAATGATTGACTAATGATGAAATAAGTGTGAAGTTCAGAGGGATGCAGAGGGACACAAGAGTAAGGTCCCATAACTACATGTAAGAAGCATTTCTCTGGGAGGTGTGAATAAAAAAGTAGTTACTGATTAACTCAAAGTGAACCTTACACTGAGCGCTGTTACTAATTTGTTAATCTTTTGTAAATCAGTAGTAGTTGCTGAAATGTTAATTTTGTGTTACTCATTTGTTCATGTTTAGCTATATAACAGTATTCTAAAGCGTTACCAAAGACGACGCAGATGAGAAGAGAGTTTACCCTGAATGGGTTTGTAAAAAATATATATATATACAAATGCTGATGTCTTCTTAATAAACTTACTGAAGGCCAAGAGATCAAATCATAAATTTACACAATGATGTGCACTAGACCATTAGTTATAAAACATAGTGCACTATGATACACAGGACTATGCAAAGTATAGAGGATCCAGAATGCATGTAAATAATATCTCTATAGTCAAGGACATTTGAAAATATAGACTGAACAAGTGTTTTTCTAGCTGCTAGATTAAGGCAGGCCCTGTTATGATATAAAATCCCAACCTAACCTTCAACTTCTTCTACTAAATATATTGGAGAAACTTAATTTCCTGTAAAGCTGCTTTGCAACGATTTGTGTCGTGAAAAGCGCTGTACAAATAAACTTGAATTGAATTCAATTGAATTGAGCAATATGCACTCTAAATGAAAGCAACTAGACTTCTAAATACTTGTATAATCACACTGTTTCTGAGACCCCTCCTGACATATGAATGCTACCAATATCTGGGAAATAGGAGTTCATTTTAGAAAAGAATTTGCAGTTTGCAAGATAGTTGTTGAACCACCCTACAGCCTTGGCACCCAACCCATATCACTAAATCTGCCTCACAGCAACTCATAGTCAACTAAAATCTGGACAGATCACAGAACTGGAGCATGCAATGCTGTTTTCTGGCACTGGCACTGATAATATCATTTCGTACCAACATATTTGATCTACAGATATGGTGCCTATGAGCCACTCTAAAACCAGATTGTATCTCATTTAAAATGTTATGTCAAGAACTATTGTGATTAAACATACACAGGATAAGATGTTTCTACCCTTTGTGCTAGCATGTACCAGATTGCTGCTGGTTGTTGAAGCGACCATCTAGTGAGGGAAGGAAGACAGAGAAGTTCTCAAGTGGTCACCATGCTTCTTTGACACTGATGAGTCCACAGTGCCTCCAGAGGGCTCAAAAGAAAATTCTGGCAGCCCAGAATAGCCATCAAATTTATGAACATGAATTATATGAGCATTAAATTTACATTAGAAATGAGAACAGTTATTTAACAAAGAAAAAACTATACATTGTATTTGTAAAGCGTAAATTCTGACATCATTAAACGCGCATTATGATTTTAAATCCTGCTTCCTGACACCTGACATCTCTGGCATCTCTGTTTTTGGGCAGTTGCCGCTCTCATAACATCATTTAGATGTCTGTGTGTGAGTCAATGTCTGCTCACAGAGATATAATCGCAAACATTCTGATGATTTTAGAGACAAAAGCTGTCATTTTAGGCAAAATAAATCCACAGTGACTGAAGCGAATTTATCTTTTTAAGGTGTGTTGCAATGCAGTTCGATTAGTTACATTTGAAACCTCTGTTGTGCCAATAGTAAGCAGTGAGCGGAAGACTGAGGATTCCTTCTCAAGTTACTTGAAGACCTGGAAGCAATTCTGAAATTTTTTCTTTGTATTTGTCTCTGTTGTCTTTGTTGTGATTGGTGTGCACGGATTTTAAAGAGGAAAAATGAGCTGGGTTACTTTGGGGCAGCTGTATATATCGCCCACAGATGTAGTTTCATCTCAAATGCGCAAATGCATTTGTAGTATTCGGTCACGACTTTGTCGCAGCCTTGAATCTTAAAATTGAGCACATTTAAGTGCTCGGTGACATCCACCATAAAAGCAAGATCACAAACCTACTCAGGGTCATCCAGCTCAGCCATTGGTTTCCCTTTGTCTTTCATGAACTGACAAATTTCTTTCTTTTTTCTTTTTTTCTAGATAAAAAGGCATCAAATTGCCAATGGTTGAGTCCCTTTGTTCTGATGAAATTAACCGTTTTTATCACTACACTCATGATATTGTCCATTTTCAGTTTTTCTACACAACACTTCTTGATGTAATATACAATGAAAATTCCAGTTTTTTCTGAATTTTCTTCTTTTAATTTGTTACAACACCTGATTTTTTCCCAACCTTGGATGGAGCAGCATCCATTGCCCCACTAACAATGTGACTCCAGTCAACCTCCAGTTCTTCCAGAGCACCAATGAGGCTGGAGTAAATGTCATCAAAAAAAGTTGTATCTGTCATTGGCACCAGCACAACAAATTGAGGTGTTGATGAATCTTTGACCATCAACAAAGATTCATCAACACCTCGAATTAATAATCCCAACTAAGGTGCATTGTTAATATCAGCATTTGCATCGAGTGCTATGAAGAAAGTCTTCATACCCATTAAAAAACCCTTTTGCAAGGTCCTCAGTTCTTTCAGCCACATTATTTCTTGACAAGTTAATATTGGCAAAAGCCTGTTAGCTGAAACCATACACTTCTTGACCAGTCCTCCCCATGAAAATGTCTTTGATGCAGCAGTGATTTCATTGGCAGTCAAATAGCTTCACCAGTCCCTGATCTTTTTGTAAACACTGATTGCTGTTTTTTCAACCTTTCCCATTCTGAGCTGTCCAGTGTGTTTATCATATTTCTCTGAATGATCCTCGTAGTGCTGTTTAATGTTGTACTCTTTTAGCACAGCCATGGCAGATTAAACATATTGGTCTGCAGTTGATCTTATAGAAGAAATACTTATTTTTCCATTTCTCCTGAAACATCTGCCTTTCCAGCTCATTTTTTTTCTTCTTTTTTTGGAAATTTTAAGTGCTTGCCACACGACTAAGCATCAGTGCATCAGTTCCAAACATCAATTACATATTCGTGATTTTTGTGCTGCTTTATGATGCGCATATGCATGTTAGGGGTTTCGAAGCATAATAGAAGTGCAATTAAATGAGCAATGTTAAAATTAAAAAATGAATAAAAACAAACAAAATATTGCAAAAAATAACCTAGACTTTTTTAAATTTAAAAAATAGTGTTATATATAAAATGTCAAATGATTGTTCAAATACCCTGGACTGTATTGACACCTTCATGTGCCATATTTGGCCTTTATGTTTGACACCCCTGCTTTAATAGGATACAACGGGGTCCCTGGATGAGTTGGTACCTGACAAAGAAGTTGTAAAATTATCAAATTAGAGCTTGTCGACCCTGCTACATGTGTATCAAGCATAGACTGTGCTGATATAAAAGGCTAATTGAATTGATAATTGAATTTCACTTTTAATGTTGATTTCAGTTGAAGTTCACCTAACTCTAGGCTTAGCAGAAGAGGCATTGCTCTCCCTTCTCAGGCTGGATAATTCAGCTATAAATCAAGGGCTGTCCCTCCCAGTCCAGTTATTTAGGGGCATGCTTATTACAAAATGATATAAAATAATTGTTAAAAACTGTTAAAAAATTCCCATGCACAATTAAACTGTCTCTGTCAGCATCACTATTATACAGATCATATAAAATCCAAAACCGAAGCTGTGCTCTCAGGTAAAACAAGACTAACAGAGATGTCAGGATCCTGTCACCACAGATGCACATAAAACGAAGAAGCTTGACATTGCTGGCAGCTTAATAAAGAATCAGTACACTACAGAGTTCTCTAGCACTCTGTGAAAAAAATGTAGTGCTACCTAAAAGCTGAAAGCTTCATAAAATACCCACTTTTAAGCCCCACTGTCATAAGTGACTCTGATGGGGCTTTGGTCACATGTAGCATTTGAGCCGCCATAATCTTTGCTGTTGTCATGACAATCAAGACATGTCAGCTATGCACAGGAACTAACAATCAAACCTTTGAGTGTGTGATACATTAATTGCATTGTTTTTTTTGTAAACACATCTTTACATGTTATATATGTGTGTCATTGGCTCATAAGCTTGTGAAGAACACTTGTGGTGTGAGTGTCCCGCTCATGAGTGAGAGCAATAATAACAGTGTTAACAGCATATGACATAGTGAGTACTGTAGAGATAACTCGATCGGCTCTGGTGCTGTCTCTCTCTGATCCTCATGATGACGGTGTTCCTGCAGGGCCCAGCACTACCTGTCAGGAGGATTCGTGTGCTAATCAGGGGGTTTGTATTCAGCAGTGGGAGGGCTTCACCTGCGACTGCAGCATGACCACATACGGAGGACCTCTGTGTAATGACGGTAAGTGAGAATTTATGCATCCTGTTTTAAAAAGTGCATGAGGAAGCCTGGTTGATACATGGTGCTGTAACACTGAAATCATATTTAACAATAGCAGTTCAGCAGGGTCATAATGATGAGGTGAGCATGTCCATGCTGTTAATGTATTTGGATGTGTGGGCCCTATTCAGTGCTTGACGTCTGTGGGTAAGTGTGCTGAGCTTGTTATATGATGTTTGTGGGCTTGTGATCTTTATTTGTAACAGTTGTGTGCTGTACGATGGTAGGTGACGTGTTTTGGCATTTGGAAATGAACATGGCTGTGATTGGTACTGTTCTAAGCAGTCATGATCTGATCTGTCATGTTTTATGAAGATTGATTCTAAATAATTGTAAGCTTATTTTGTTACATGCATTCTCTAGTCCAGTTTTAGTTTGATCTATTTTATGTTGATCCATCTCCTTTTAACAAATGCGCCTGCTCAAAACACAATCAATTGTATTACGGCATAATTTTGAAATTGGCATATTTCTTTAGAGTTCTTATCTTTACCATTGCTGATTGATAGATTCATGGATAGATTTGTTCAGTGTTTTTGTTGTTGTTGTTTTTTTGCAATTTTAATACTTTCTTTCTGGTATATTTCTTACTATTCCGTAGTATACCAAATATTGTTAGTAAGATTTAAAGAACTCTGAGGGTCTTCTCTTGGAAATGTGTTACATTTAATAGAGCAAATTCACTACTACAGCACTGCTGCATGCTCTGTCGCCACTTGAGGGCACTCGCGTGAAGCACACACAACACTTCCTGATAAACTGAAAGCCTGTCTTTCTTCAGCCGTCATGCTAGAGTTGCTCTCATGTATCTTGTATTGCAGGTCTTTGTTAGTTAATGACTTTAAACTCTCTCAGTTACTGTTGATGCTGCATGGGCAGAGGTATTAAACGACTGAATAACCAGGTGTAATTAGACAAATGTAAGATCAAAAGTAAATAAACGGATTGATTACATGAGTTTTTAAAGCCAACGGTGGTGCTGATGGAAATGAAGAAGCACTTTACTGCATTTGCCTTCCTGTGTTCGTAGGGCCACTGGTTAATGCAGATCGCCTCTCTCATTTTTATCATATTATGTGTCATTGAGCACATGCATTAGATGGTTTGCGTCCTATGGTCTTTACATAAATATGTATCTTTAACTTAATTCAGCACTGCTGTTTGACCACTGTTTTATGAGAAAAGTTGAAGTGACAAAGTAAATAAAAAATAAGCTAATCAGTGGTAGATCCCGATCACGTTCAGTGGTTCTGAAGGTTCCTGGAGGATGTGTGATCAGAGAAGCCTCAGATTAAGGAAGGTTGAGAATTTCCTTGTGAACTTCCTCACACTAGCTATAATGTGTCAAATAATGACCTCAAACAATCTATCTGAGCTTGATCCGAATAAAATTAGTATTTGATTAAAGTAGATTTTAAATAATCGTAATCAGATTAAAAGTCCGATTTTAGCCATGTAAACTGTTGAATCTGACTACTTCCTGAATCAGATTTCACACATGCACAGTGTCACGTTTACATATGTCTGAGTATAGATGTATACTGTAAACACAACCAAACATGTGGTTGCGATATTTGCAGCATTTAATCTGGTTCTGAATATGAACCACTTCTCAATTCCCAAACAAATAAATGAGTTCTTCTCCTTGCTGCACAGCGCAATTACATTCAGGGCACCAGTTTGTATTAAAAAAAAAAAAAAAAGTGCAACTGTGAGCTTTGCTTTCATCGGCACGGGTCACATCTGCACAGAGAGACATGCCTGCACACAAATCCACATTTATCAGCCCTGTTCTTTGTGTGTGCTTTTTCCTGGTGGTTGAATGAGCAACTTCCTCCCGAAGGACGGCACTCGAGGGCCAAGTCCGCCTGGCCGCTTCGCCTGCACAGACGGCTCTTTATGTGCAGTGCAGATGCAGTGTGCTCGCTGCTACTGACGTCACCTGGTGTTGGGCAGCAGATGGAGCATCTGGAGAGACAGTTGACGTATGGCACAAAGTCTCTTTCAAGTTGGAGTGAGCAAGAAGTGTCTCCAAAGAAAATCCTCGCTCTACTTACAGGAAGAGAGAGGGGTGAATCCAGACTCGGAGAGATAAAATAGCTTTAATTGGAGGTGCCAGAGGAAAGTGAGATATTTATGATTTGAATATGATTTTTTTTTACAACAGAGTGATGGGAATACAGCCTACAGAAAAAACAAAGCACACCATCTAGGCAGTGTGTTTCTCTGCAGTGTTTGCTGTGTTTTGGCTGAACATTTGCATAGCAGTGCTCTCGCGCCCTGATTCCACCACTAGCTCTCCCCCTCCCTCTCTTTTCTTCTCTTCCTCCCCTTTTTTTTTCCCTCCGACCGCTTACTCTCTCTCGCACAGCCTCCGGAGCTGCTCTGTGGATGTCTTGTGGCTGGAAACGCAGCTTGCGCAGGTGTGTGGGGAGATATCTCTCTCCATGGAGAACAAGAAGCGTTGTCCTCGGGAAAGAGTGTAAATGAAGCTCTCACCATCTGTTGGAGGCTCTCAGCCAGCTGTGGATGGATTTCTTGGGATTTCTCCTCCTAAAAGAAAGACTGAAGACAATATTCAGCCGAAAACCAGCCGAAATTCTGATTTCAGAGAACGCCTTCGAATTCAGAAAACGCCTGATTTCTTGCATGCGCTGATACCTCAGGAGATATCTGCCAGTGTTTTTGCGGGATGTTTCAGTCATTGTCATGATTTCGGGCTACTGGGAGTAATGGTGAAGTAACTGATTTTATGGTTCATAAATGAAAATACTCTTTCCTGCTTTGTCAAACGTTGGAATTTATCTTAAACTTCTTGGATTTAAGATTAAATCCTTGAGGACAAACAGACACGGATTGGGTGTACTTTCTCCTGGCTTGCTGATTTCTGGATTTTGAGTGCGTCTTCTTTAAGAAGGTGTGTGTAAGTGAGCGGTATGGGCAGGCAGGTGTGCTGAAGTGTCCGTGTGTCTCTACATTCTCTGTCTGGGAAGATGTTGGGTGGCTGGAGGCTGGTGGACTGGCAGTCCTGCTCTGAGACCCTCATCCGGGGTCTGGCCTCAGCTGCCTGCCTCGCCCTGTACCTCACAGCTCTCTCACTGGGCATCGCAGCCGGATCGGAGACCCTCGAGAGGCCACGTCAAACACACATCACCCATGGAGGCAAGAACCTCCACACCGTGCCTATCACTATTAACAGATCACCTGGGTCTCTGCGAGCAGGACATGGTGGGTAGCAGCGTAACATTATGGAGCACAAACACACAATCCATTAAACATGTAAAGTAAACAATGAAACTCAAATTCATAGAAGGGCATTTGCAATGCTATATTTGTTTCTCGTTCAGCATCTCCCATCTTACTAAGATTAGTCTCATCTCTCAGTATCTGCATCAGCACATTTCTCTCTGGATCAGATTATATCATCTATAGAGTCACACAATGCAACCCAGGCTTAGATGGAAGGGAGTTACATGAGCATTTGAGCTGTTTTGATGTTTTGACTTGTCATCACAGTGGCACCAAAAAGCATTTTCAAACTTTTTTTCTGTGCCATTAGATGGAAAAAAAGGAACTTTGTGGCATCTACAAACAAATGATGCTAGATCCGTTCTCAAAACAAAATTATGAGCTATGTTTGCCTTTCAGCTGGTGTCAAATGGATTTTTAGCAGAGATATGAAGTCCATTTATACAGTTCACTCAGTTACCCTAGTAAGTGTAGTTTATTACATTAATTATGACACTCGGATGATAAATGCACACGAAGTGGTTCAGTATTTGTGTGAAATTAGTTTTGTCTAATTTGTCTGCTGGGATGATGTTTTCATGCATTATAAATCCAAATTATGATATGACTGTAACTGTCAGAATATGTGCATTTTTGTCCTAAATTTGCCTGTTTGCACAGACTGACACACACACACACACACACACACACACACACACACACACACACACACACACACACGCACACACACGCACACACACGCACGCACACATTCATAGTAAAAATGCACACATCTCTGAGTAACATGTTGTGCTGGGGTGTTGGGTGGATTAGACATACTGTAAGCTGATTGGACAGAAGTGTTTTACAGTCCTGCTGAAATGGCAAATCAACCAATTAAGTCACTCAACTGGAGTCTATTTCATGTAATGGTGCTGTGGATATAAAACAGTGTAAACACTCATAGTCCAAAGGCCCAGTGCTTCACTATCCAGTGATAGTCACATATAATGCACATTTTTGTATATCTCATTTATTGGTTTCTTTCATTAAACAATCACCAATAATAATGTATTCTGTGCTGTTGATGCACTGAAACTGTACTTCCCTTTAGTAAGAACATAAAAAGAAAAACTTAAAGGCTGCATGGTCTGTCATTATACAGAGCAAGTACTATTTCTGTTGTGCTGATTTGGCTCAGCAGAGCAACACTCATTCATAAAAAAAAAATAAAAAAATAAAACCCTCATTATAGACTCTTTCAAGGAAGCAAACAATAAGAAAAGAATTACAACTCCACTGTGCATGTCTGGTCCTGAAGCACTTCTGATTATTATATCCCACAACTGTCAAAACAAATTGAGTGGTGCATTCTTTTTGAGTCTAACTACAAACAAATGAGTCAACAATGAAGCATCATTACTGGCTTTTTAAATAAGGCAACAAGGTTTCTCCAAGGACATCAAATGTTTGCCTGAAGTGATTTATCCAGATGTGTACCATTATCTTGTAGACGCTGAGTGCCTCATATCTGCTAAGGGTCACTATTGAGCGCATCCTGCTGTTGTTTTGAATAAGCTTGACAATGAAAATGTTCCAGGAACAAAGATGCCATTTCCCAAAGCAATAAATATCATTATGTGCATCTGTCTGTGCTGGAAAGTTGTGATTTATGGAAGGCGAGCAGTAATATGACTGAAGCAGAATAAAATCAGCGGATATGCTCTGGTTAAGCGTGCAGGATGGGTGAGATGTTACTGATTGAGTTTCTTGAGGAGGTTGAGCTGGATATCAGTGTCAGTGATGTTCTTGTGCCTTAGAATTCAACAGGCTGTTTTTGCTGCTGTGCTTTGCAAACTTCTCTTCTCTTCACCTTTATAATGATCGGTAGTGCTTTGCTACACATTTTTGTTTTTAGTCTAAGTTTATTTGCTGATCCTCCATCCTTCAGTAACAGACCTTTCACGTTACATTGGGACATGCCTAAAACAAGCGGTGCTGAAATGTGCCCCTCAAACGGTTAGGGTCAGATTTAAATACATTGTTAAAAAACACTTTTGTTACCACTTGTTTCTAATGTTTGGATCCTTCAGAAGATATGCAGAACGGGAGGTGCTATAACACTACTAGAAACAGTACAAGGTTTTACAAGCTATGAATAAGCAGATCCTGGTGAGACAGCATTATCTATTGGCAAAAAAGGGGGGCAAAAATACCTGTAAGAAGTAGTCAGCAATGTCACTGCTCTTTTTTTTCTGCTGATGCACAATCCGGCACCTTGCAGCGGTGTAGCGGTGCGTGAGGAAGCTGCGCTCTAATCCACACTAATAGGATTGTGGGGGATTCACCCCACCCCCCGTCTCCTCAACACATGTCTGCAAGCTTTCACCACTGCTGGCAAACACTGATAATATATACAAATATCAAAAACACCCCCAAAACTGACTCAAATGTATGACTCTAGTAGCATAAATGTCAAACACATCTCTTTCAAATCGACATTTTTCCTCTGATGTGTGCTAATTTTTTTGCAGGTTAGGTAGCTATAATTTGGTATTGTATTCCACTGTGTTTTTAAACCCTTAGAATTAAAAAGGTTAGTTCTGTTTGTTTAAGGCATCTACATGTAAATATCCTTTGCTGTGACAGGCTACACTACATTTACCAATGCACAGATGCAAAAAAAATAAAATAATAAAAAGGAACCCTTTGGAACTCATAAAATGTGGTCCAATCTAAATCAAAGTAAAATATAGACGAACACAATGTAACTAATAACACAGAAATAGTTTTACTTTTCAAATTGTTATTGAAGGTGTCCAAAAGCTAACTGGAGTCAGATGTTTCAGTGAATGAGAGGAGACTGGAAGTGTAGGTTGCACAGGTGCTCTGCCCTTGCAATAAAGGCACACATAGCATAATTACTATTCTATTCAAAATAGACTGATTTGTCATCAGCTGATGCTTTGGTTCCAACAACTTATACTTGACCTTACACAGTGCATTTTAGAGATGTACAAAGCTAAGGTGACCATACATCCACTTTTTCCCAGACATGTCCTGGTGGGGATTTCTAAATTGCCTAACATGTCCTGGTTTTGGCTTTTATTTTCCTATTGATGTGCTCTCTACAGCCCTCATCAGGGGCGTCATGCACTCATAATATTTGAGGGTGCCCGAGTTGGGGGGGGGGGGGTTCTCGTCATGCTTTTCATGTGACACACTGCAGCCACAATAGCACTGTATAACTGATATAGGCTTATGTTTAATTTATTATTTTCCTTTTTATTGGAAATATGTCCAAACGTGTTAACTATATCAGGAGATATCTCAATTCTCAAACATGTGTAAGTAAATGTGTTTTGCACCTTTATAGATATGTTATTTGAATGGGTGATGGGCAAAGTAGTGTAATCTATAAACTACATATTAAATCCTGACTTTTTACTTAAGTACCAGATATGAGTGCCATGCCATAAAATATTTTTGTATTTAATATTAATTTAATAACATTATCCTAAATTACTAATTGGCCTATAACACTTTCATTTTACAGAGAGCAAAGAACATTTACATTATCAAAGAACATTTTCACTTCAGTCTAGCCAGAGTTCAGGCACTCTCAAAAACTCCCATTAAAATCACTGAAGCTGTTTACACTGTGAAATGAATATCTTACTTACATTCGTACGCACATCTGCACTTTGTTGTTTCTGATGAGAGAATTCGCCAGATAATTCAGTCAGCAAGCAAGTGAACAAAACCCCGTTTCAGCGATGACTCATCTGAACATCTCTGATTGGTCACTGCATTCATCAGCTCAACAGAATCGTGTGTGATTGGTTATAATGCAGCGCTGTGCAAACGTGCCAGTCTCTGGCTCAGCGTCAGCCAATGCGCGAGCGCGGATTTGAATTTAGCAGCCGATGCTGCGCCGCACTGAACAGTGTAATTGTATCAAGTATATATAAAAAAATAATATTTGGCTATTTGGAAGCTGCATTCCAGATTTACTTGGATCAGAAATCTTTGAATGGGCATGCCGCCTCTGGTCCTCATACATGTCATATGTATGACCATTCTCTGTAGATGCCTCTTTTTCTCATTCCATGATTGGTTGATTATGTTCAATGCCTGCACGTTATTGGTCAACCTGTTTTGCAGTTATTACCTTCAGCAAGTATGAAAACATTAGCAAAGCAAAGCCAAAGCCATTTTAGGCAATTTATAAATCCCAACCAGGATATATCCGGGAAAACGTGGATGTATGATCATGCGAACAAAGCTGGTAAAGGCAATGCTAAAGAATTGGGTTTTGATCGATCTGTACCACCAAATGTAGGGCAAACTAAAACAGATTTGTAGAAAGGAATGGCTCAAAATTTATCCTCAACTTCATGCAAGTCTTTCAAGCAGCTATATGAAACATTTGGCAGCAGCTGTTGCTGCTAAAGGAGGAATTACAAGTCATGTGGCAGGGGACACGGATATCGGCTCTTAATCAGCTCCCTAGGTCATGCATCAATATGCCGTGTACATGAATTCAGGCACTGGCAAGGACTCTGATTCACTACTCTTTGGGACACTGATGACTCAGTTTCTGCCAACATAACCACAGTTGCGTAGGCTAGGTCTACACTAATCCGGATACATTTGAAAACACATCTTTTTCTCTGAGTTTTTGCCTTGTGTTCAGACTGAGATTTTGTCCTGTAAAAGTGAAACTGTTTGAAGATGCTCTCCCAAGTGGTTACATTTGAAAATGCCATTCTCTAATTGTAGTGTGGGCTGTGAAAACAGATGTATTTGAAAATTATGACGCACACTTAGTCATGTACCGATATCTATGTTTATACCGGTATTGTGCTTATGTGCTATTCACTTTAGCACTGTTGGTGTTACTTTGTACACTCTTCATATCATTAGTCCTGCAAAGATTTCAAAAAATGTACTTGAAATTGCTGTCCTGCACTAAAACATGAGAGTAGTTGTGTTGTAGACAACACATATAATGGTCACGGAGTGTGACCTGGACGCAAGATATTTTACAAAATAAAATGCCATAAGAATAGCTTGAGAACTTTATTATGTCTCTACCATCTGTATCATCTCAGTGAGCTTTTATGAGGTTTTAACATCTGCAGTAAGGTGAATGGGGATGAGAAATTTTAAGAAAAATATTCAAAATGCTAGTGCAATTGTTGTTTTATTTCCTCAAAAAGAACTGAATGATCTGCTTTCTGAATATCTTATGTTATGAATTATTAAGTCTGTGATATAATGGGTCTCATTCACTAAGCATGCACAAACCTGTGTAAGAACGGTTTCACAAACAAATCATGATTCACTAAAACTGTCATATTAAAATGTATTCTAAATTTAAGAAAGCACACTTACACAACAATCACACTAAATATAATTACAATAAAATGTATATTTCATCTTAAAATGATTTCATCGCATACAGCGAAAGAGTAAGAAAAGCAGCGTTAGACTATAGCTTGCACACCAAGGTTTTTCTGAATAACAGCATGTACAGCAGGCTAATGAAATTTCTGTAAACTGAGTCTGTATAAAAAGTGTTTAGTTTTGGATGTTTATAACAAAAACAAATTACTTTGTTTTCAACCCCATAAATGTATATTAGAAATGCACAAGAGAACATTATGCTATTGCCTTCCACCACAAATAACAGTCACAATGAAGGCTAGACAAAATCTAGCCCTCCATCAGTAAATGATACATCTTACACACTTGACTTATATTTTTGTTCAAAGCATACAGATTCTTATTTTCCTACTTTTAAAGTGTACTCATTTTTCTATGGTTTTTAAGCAATCTAAATAAAACACATGCAGGTCAATATTGTAAGTACTGGGAGATAATGTGGATTTCCTGTTCTGTGTTGTGCATGCTTCTGTTGCAGGATTGATAGAGTCCTTACATCTATTTTTCCACCCTGTTTTCTTGAAATGCTGTGCGTTGCCTTCTTTTTTACACTTGACTTCCTCTGTGTGATTATTTCTTCTTCTCTCTGTGCTCATCTGTGGTAATTGGAACTGCTGTTGAATAACACATTTGTTGACTTTGACAAAAAAGATGAGAACATAAATGAAAGAAGCCACGAGGTTTTGATATTTACACTTACAAATGCAAAAAAAAATAGCTAAAATACAGAGTGAAAGAGTTACACATTGATGTCATTTCCAGTACTAACGATGTACACTAATTACAGCCAGCATGTTTTGACAACAGAAAAGAACCAGGAAGAAAAGAATGCATGGAGAGCATTTTTCAATCAAGTCATTTTTTTAACATCTTGTTCTCCTGCTCTCTCTTTATCTTTCACACACACATGCACACAAACAAAGACATTTAGGCCTATACGAGCAAACACTTGTTAGTGCTGTCTTGCGATGCTATCATCTAAATAGTTTCGCTACTGAAAATCTACCTGACATTTTTCAGCAGCGAGGTGGTAGCACTCTTAAACTTACAGCTTTGCTATAATTAGAGAGACACGACTGCCCAACACTGCTGAGACTCGTGCAATGCACGCATCTCTCTTGCTCTCGCTTTCACTCTCGACAATAAATCCATTGCGATGGCTAAAGCCTCTGTATGATGTGTTTAAGAGGTGTTTAAAGCCTGCCGAGGTCACTAACATTCAAAGCCTTATAGACAGAAGGAGTTGTCAAAGAGATTCCAACTCATGACCCTAAAACACCCACGACAGACAGCGAGAGAATATACACACACTCACAAAGTCAGGGAGTGAAAAAGCAAGAAAAAGAAAGAAATTAAAGCTGCAAGCAGCGTTGAAAGGGCCCTCGCACCCAGGCTCACCGCTGCCCGGTAGCCTTAAGGAAACAGCAAACTGTGGAGATGGTCCTCACTGCAGAACACAAGATCCAGGGGGTGTGGTTGGATCTAGATCCAACTCCTCCCACCTTACATTTACCTAAACCTACCCGTCTCCACCCCCTGACCCCTAAACCCACCCATCCCCACCCCTAAACCTACCAATCTCCACCCTCTGGATGTGGATCCAACCCCGCCCCCTGGATCTTTTTTTCTGCAGTGAGGGGCTACTGAAACTGTGGGCAATATGCTTTTAAAGTGGTTAATATAGGATAAGTACATAAAAGTCATTTATATGTGCTAAACTTCCTGCTGCCAGCTGGTGGCGCTATGACTATAACTGAATATTGGCATGTAGATGTCTTCAGGGCAGGAGTCTTACAAAATATAATGTTGATGTCATTAAATCTCTCAGATGAGTTTGTTACAGCGTAAAACATGTCATTACCTGTTGCCAGCAGGTGGCACTATGATGAGAACTGAATATTGGCCTTTAGATGTGTTCAGGCCTGGTCTCTTATCAAACGTGTTAAGTTTGGGGCAGATCAGCCATTGTATGCCTGAGTTATAACAACTTCCTGTTTCATGGCGAAACATCAAATTTGTCAAGAAAATTAAAAATAACCGACTTCCTGTTGGGTTTCGGATTTTTCTCCAAGATACTTTTTTGTAGGTAGTGGTGTGTTACATGTGTTGATTTTCATACAGGGGCACTTCATTGAACGTGAATAGGTGGTGCTATCAAGCCATTTTGCCACATCCACTTCTTTGAAACCTATATCAGATTTAAACTTTCGCCAGTTCTGATGCGTGTACAAAGTTTCATGACTTTTTGAGCATGTTTAGGCCCTCATAAATGTGATTCATTTTGGAGAAGAAGAAGAAGCGGATTAAAAATAATAATAAACAGAGCAATTCTAAGAGGTTCCTCGCACCACCGGGGCTCGGGCCCTAATAAACAATCACACAACTGTCACATCATCTTTATATAAGGGTTGGGCAACAAATTTTTCACATTTATTATTTATTTATTTTATTTTATTTTATTTTTATTTTATTTTTTTATCTGAATTATATTTTAAGTTTAAGAAAAGCCTCTGTTAATAAAATTACTTTGATAAATTCAATAAATGCATGATGTTCCAGAGTCAATATAGACATAAATATTCGCGATTATGAATATTATTTGAATATTAGGTTGCACTTTATTTCAATAGTCCACTTTAGACATTCTGCTAACAGTAAGTAACTTTGCAACTACATATCAACTAGCAGTCATTACAGTATTAGTAGACTGTCTGCTTAATAACTTCTAACACTTTATTTTGATGGGTCCACAACATACAACATACTGACTTTGCAAGTATATCTCAATTTATTCTACTAACCCTAAACCTACCCTAACAGTCTACTCTGAGAGTTAGTAGACATGTTGCAAATTAATGAGAATTAGTTGACATGTAGTAACAAAGTTACTTATAGTTAGTAGAATGTCTAAAGTGGACTATCGAAATAAAGTGTAACCGAATATTATTATAGATATATCACCATAATTGAGTGGTATAGGATAAGGATAAGGTATTTAATTCTTCCATGTGTTGTGGTCGTAAAGAAGTTCTATCTATCTACCTATCTGTCTGTCTGTCTGTCTGTCTGTCTGTGTGTGTGTGTGTGTGTGTGTGTGTATATATATATGTATACAATATATACTGTGTATATGCTGTGCATTACAGTGTGTGACTGAACTCTGTTTGCTTGCACATCTGTGTCTCTTGCAGCAGGCACCACATATATATTTGGGAGAGACGGTGGTCTGATAACATACACATGGCCACCGAACGACCGGCCAAGCACACGAGCTGATCGGCTGGCGATGGGATTCAGTACTCATCTGAAGGAAGCTCTACTGGTGCGAGTGAACAGCTCCTCTGGGTTAGGTGACTATCTCAAACTGCACATTGTAAGTGGACCATTTCTCTATTTTACATAGTATTTTATGGAAAATACAAAAAGTGCATTCTATTATTATACTCAAAATGTGTTAAAGATCCATTTATTGCTGTACTAATTTACACAAGAGAATAAGGCACATACAAACACTACCATTTACAGATATCAACAAAAGTTTAAAACAAGTGAGGCAAGAGATTTTTTTTATACTTTCATGCTTATACTGTCTGAAACCACTCTAATGCTAACTAAGTTAATATTCACTACATAGCGAATACTACATGTGGGTGTACATGTGTGATTTCAGACTTAACTGTAGACAGTGCTGTGCTATATGCATGATGTTATATTGAATGTGGTGTGTACAGGACACTCTGTATTTACAACTGTCCACATCAGAGACAGATGTTACCAGGTGTAAACTGACACAAAATACTGTTAATCAAACAGCAAACACATGCAAGCACTTTTAGGGAAATGCATAGACACAGTCACATACAAAATTGTTACAGCAGGAAAAAGTATTTATACACACAACCACACACATAGTGACTTGCATGGGCACATGTGAAAGTGTCATCGGTTCTTAGTGCTGCAGTGTAGCGCTGTGTCAGGTCAACTCTGGCCTGCGGGAGAATGTGGGTTTCGAGAGTTTCACCTCTGCTATAAATCAGATGGCAGCAGGGGCACATCTGAACAGATGCTCAAAATAAGACACACACACACACACACACACACACACACACACACACACACACACACACACAGCAGCACACATCACACTGAACACATGCAACAACACACATTCTGTAACTGTCCTTAGACTGCAAGAAAAGTGAGTTTATTTATATAAAACCAGAGACAAAAGAATCAATATTCCAGCTGCTCACCACATTTACATTTGTTTATTTATTTATTTAAATGCTTTTATTCAAAGAGATTTATGCAATGTTTCAAAAAAGTGCAACAAACGAGTTGAGGCAATAGCACTACAAAGACCTAACAATATAAAGAGTTTCAAACCACATTGTCTAGAAGTGTACAGGCTAGAACAGGGAGGGCTTTAAGAAATCGAGAAAGCATAGAAGTGTTTTTTTTGTTGTTGTTGTTGTTGTTGTTGTTCTCTCACACAAGAGATGAGTTTTCAGCTGCTTCTTGAATATTGTCAGGGATTCATCTGTCCAGCTAGGAATATCATTTTGCCAGTAAGGAAGAGTGAATGAGCAGTGAATTATTCTGGAAAGTGATTGTATCACGGGGGGGCTTACTCACTAAATGCAGGCTTCTGGAGGGATTGTAGATTTATGAGAGAGAGTGAAAGCATCAAGCATCAATGTCTTGAACTTGATGCAACCTGTAACTGGTGGACAGGTCTCTTGTAGAGGTCTTCACGGGTCCAAAAATTCGTACCCGAACCCGAAGAGACCCGTAAATGTGCTGCACCGAACCGGCCCGGACCCGTATTTTATTTGAAAGTGGGACCCGAACCCATGCAGACCCGAGAAATACCTTAAATGTACTACCCGGACCCGACGCAGACCCGACCATTATTCGAAAGTTGGACCTGAACCCGGCCGGGAAGACCCAGACCCGACTGCACCCGATCAGCACATTGCACAGCAAACTGCTATTAAGTCAATTACAAGTTGAGAGATAAAATAAAAAATAAAAATCCCTTACTACTTTTAGTAGCCTTTTCCCTGACTGCGACGCATACAATCCTCCTAGCCAATACATTTCCATCCATGTTGGCTGTTGGTTCCTCTCTATTGCCGATAGAAAGATCCTTCTTAATCCACTGATTATTGCTTTAAAAGTCTACTTGCTGTCATGGTCAGTGACGGATGACTAATGCAACTTCGCAGGTTTTTTTTTTTTTTTTTCCATCTCGAGTCAACTTCGACTGTTGCGTTTATGCAACAATAACAATACTTTTTGTTGGTTGTAATAAAGACTCGGAGCAATTCTTTTTTTTAGCAAAAAACGTGCAGAACAAGAAGTGCATTACACTTTACTGCGTGTTCAACAACAGGTGCGTCTCTTCTTCAGTTTTGTTTCAGTTTTTTTCCCCCCAAATCACTCATGAAGGAATCCATGATCACCGTCCGCTTGCAGTAGGCTACATTAACTCCGCCCACGCTCTGATCTGGCGGCTCGAGGTAACACGTGTTTTTTTTGTTGTTGTTGTTTTTTCACCTCATTTCCCACTCACAATTTTCTCATCCTAATTTTACAAACTGCAAGTTACAAAACACAGGCATGCTGACTGACACTGATCACTGGCGAGTGCGGTGTTCTCCGATCGACTCGGGTAGGCTATTACACACAATATTAAACAGACCCGGGACCCGACCTGGACCCGGCTGACCATTTAAAATATAGACCCGAACCTGTCCCGGGTCCTCGGGTCCTCCGTGAAGACCTCTAGTCTCTTGGGCTCATTAAAGACTAGTCGTCCTGCTGCTCTCTGGATCATTTGTGGAGGTCCAGCCAAGAAATGACAATGACAGCATGCTCAGTTAAATAGGGCTTGATCTTTCTAATGTTATGCAGTGCAAGCCTTCATGCTGTCTTTGTAATGTGGCCTTTGAAGTTCAGACGGTCATTTGGATTTCTGTCTGATCTGTTTGGGACTATTGTAGGTGATCCTACAATGCTAACACGCACATGCTTGCAGTCGGTGTCATCTGTGCAGTGTGTTCCTGTACAGCTTTTTGGTCCAGGCGCAGTGGATGCAAGGTGACAACACCATCGGCTTTTGTCACCGCTAGTTTTTTTAAGTCGGCTTGGTGTGTCCAGCCTTAAGAGTTTTCCAGGTGGATGCTGAAGTCACTAAAGAGCACCTAGAGACAGTGGCCCAGCTGAACTTGTAAGGGTCGTTTCCCTACAGTGGTTAGACTAAAAGACTAAAGAAACATTGTCATTATGATGGTATACAACTGTATATTTCTTACATTTCTTTCCAAAGTTAATATTAAATCAAGACTAGTTAGCACATAAGTTGTAATTGAAATGGTTTATAAAACATATAGGTAACTGTACCCAGTATTTATGTAAAATGTTACCTGAGAGAGAGAGAGAGAGAGAGAGAGAAAGCAGAGCCCCAAGAAGAGGGCCCCAGTGAAGATATCACTAGCCAAGAGAAGAAACAGAACAATTGTTAATTTTCTTTTATCCCTTCCTTGACCATGCAGTTAAAACCATGTGAGACATTCAAACTGACCAATCAGCAAATTACACCTTCACCTACTTTACTAAAGGTGTGACAATTAGCAGACCCCCGATGTACACACATATTGGCCTACAAGCCTTTGATTGCTATCAGCAACTCTGTGCCTTCAGGAATGCCAAATGGCCCTTTTGTTGTGGAAGATAGGTTTCAGAAAGGAAAGCAAAAGTCTTTGATCTGTTTCGACTCTGAAACCTGTAGGGTGATAAATTATTACAATACTGAGTTTTATAGGAAATGTGACAGTAAATGCATGAAACTCGAAGAATTATTGTTGTACAGAAAAGAGACAGTTGAATATTTCCAGCTGTTATAAATAAGTAGACCTGTATCCACACCTCTTCCAGTCTGACAGAGACAAAGAGAAGCTGTCAAAGAGAGTCCTCTGGTCAAATTCAATCCCAGGATGCTAAGAGCTTAGTGAGTAGCAAAGGCCTGAATAAAGTCTGCTTTGTTTAACTAGCACTAGCACTTGAAGAGGTGCAGGTTAATTAGATTGCAGTGTCAGATATTGCAGTTTTGTAGATAAACAACAGGAGTGTCTTGAATGTGGTCCAAAAGAGAGTAGAAAAGAAAGCAAGAAGATGAAAATGGAAAGAAGATACTTACCAGCAGCGTCTTGTTAAATGTTTGCTGAGTAGAGTTGGGAATCAAAACAAGATCTTTTTGTGAGTTCATGATATTTTTGATGAGATTTAGTAAAGAGCCGTGAGCTTGCATTGTCAATGGAATGTAATGAGAGAGAAAGATTGAATACCACAAACTAATCAAAAGACAATAAATACATATGCCAATGTTTGTTTTGTGCAGTGGTTCTGAACAGTTTTGCTACAGGACCCAGATTTTACACTGGATAAATTGGGATTTCACATAAGTTCAGTATCATAAAAGAGTTTCATAAGAAAAAAAACAAAACAAAAACACATTTATATATATATATAGGTGCATCTGAAATATATGAATATTGTGAAAAAGTTCAATTTTGTTTGTAACATTTCAAAAAGTGAAACTTTTGTATATTCTAGATTCATTACGTTTTTTTTTTTTTTTTTTTTTTTTTTAATTTTGACTTTTTTTAATTACAGCTTACACCTCATGAAAGTCAAAAATACAGTATCTCAAAATATTAGAATATTTCCTAAGATAAAAAAAAGAAAAAGATTTACAAAACAGAAAAGGTCAAGCTCTTTAAAGTATGTTCATTTATGCACTCAATACTTGGCATCAGTGAGGTGTGGCATTGAAGCGATCAGCCTGTGGCACTGCTGAGGCACTATTCTATGGTGCCCCGCGAGGTGACATGGTCGGTTTACTTAGTTTTGTCGAGTCAATTGTTAGTTAGTTTAATTGTTTTCTTCTGTAATTGCTAAAGCAACCTTTTTACAGACTGAACAAAATTAGGCATTGCTTGATAATGCAGTGCTATTTTACATTTGATTATTCAGTTTCTGTACCTGGAGTGGACACCTACAAACTTGAAAAAAACTTAAACATTGTGTAAATAGCACAAATAAATAAATAGAACAAACTTACAAATTAAACAATTTCAAACAGGGCCCACTAGTACAACCTGCACTGGGGCCCTGCAAACCCCAGCTACGGCCCTGCTTCCAAGTGTTTGAATCAGCTTTGCTTGACTGTATTCTCAAGCTTGCGGTCATCCCTGTTGCTTGTGCACCTTTTCCTACCCAATTTCTTCCTTCCAGTCAACTTTGCTTTTATTATGCTTTGATACAGCACTCTGTGAACAGCCACCCCTTTCAGTAATGACCCTCTGTGATTTACCCTCTTTGTGGAGGGTGTCAATGATTGTCTTCTGGATCATTGCCAAGTCAGCAGTCTTCTCCATTATTGTGGTTTCAAAGAACAAGAGATACCCGGAATTTATGGTCATTTAATGAAACTCAAATGTAAATATTCTAATATTTTGAGATACTGGATTTTTGACTTTCATGAACTGTAAGCTCTAATCATCAAAATTAAAAAAATTAAAAAAAAAACCTTTTGAAATGTTTGCTTTACATGTAATGAATCTAGAATATATGAAAGTTTCACTTTTTGAAATGTCACAAAAATAAATAAATAAATAAATTCACGATATTCAAATTTTTTGAGATGCACCCGAACATAATATTAGTAACATTAAAGCATACATAGCTACAACAGCAAATTTATTCGCGAAGGGAACTTCTTTCAAAGTGTTGCTTTGTGAGTGTCTTCCTTACAAAGGTCCCTTCCAGCTGTCTATAGGCAAGAGAGTTGTGTCATCTGCCTGAGCCTCACTGTTGCAGAGCCCACTCTTAACTAGACAGACTGCTCTTCCTGTGAGTGCCTAAGTCTCAGGACACTGTGCTCTAGGGAAGCACTTAATATAAATGTATAAACCCAACAGCGGAGTGGATCAGGAGGTTTATACTGATGAGCTCCCACCGGCTCAGGTCCTGCATGCTTCTCACTCTCCCGATTCTGCAGTTTTAAGTGTGTTCTTCACATGAGCAGACCTCCATCCCTCCACAAGAGACTACGGTTTGGCCATGTTCAGTGGTTCATATGAAGGGAATGATGCCATGTTTTTGGAGGCCTGCCAAGGATAATATTGGTGCAGCCGCATCTAGACAGGTGTGGGGAAAGCATGACGTCAACTGTTTGGAGCTCCTTGTAGTGTCTCTGGCACTCAAAACATTTCAATTAGAAGTACAGAACCAATATTTCCTTGTTTGTACAGGCAGCACAGTCATATATATACCATCAGGGCTCAATACAGTTAGCGAGATGGCTCTTATTGTCATTATCTATGTAAGCGGGTTACATAATCTCCTAAAGTGGCTTTATTTCTATAATCTGTGTTTGGTGCAGTGTTTGCTAGCATACAGCATTAAACATTGTGATTGCTTAGTGCTAATAAGGCTCACCACTTAATGTCTTATTGAAATGCCGACAAGTTGTCACATTTTTTCTTGAGTGACAAGAAGATATTGCTGTCAGTGGATTAGAATTGAGAATATAGAAAATGCCAGAGATGCCATTGCTTTCAACTAGGTTATGTTGTGCAGATTGTACTTGAGTGTGTCTGTGTGTGTGCAGCTACGATTCAGCTGCTACCATTCATATAGTGTAAACTTCAGTGTGGCTATATTCACTGCCACTGTCTGGTGTGCATTTCTGAATGGTGCAGGCAATTGTCACTGCCACAATAGCATGTTTAGGTAACCATATTGAGGTGGCTTATGCTTATTAACAACTCAGCTCTATTAGGCTTGGTCAGTTCTGCGCTGATAACACACCATGATATTATACTGTCCCCATAGCATCAGCTTTTGACACAATGTCAAGTGAGCCAATATTAAAAGGGAACGAATCTGGTATCTCATATAACCTGGATTCCCTGAGATGAGAGAACGAAACATTGCACACACTGGCCATGTTACTGTGCTTGAAGAAGGGTGAGCTTTGCTCTTTTTGATTCAGTTGAAGGATTGTAAGGAGATGCGGTTTGTGTTCTATATATACAGTAGACTATGAGCTATGTCAAAGTTGTACGCTCAAATGCCATCGGCTAGTGAATTTCACTAACAGGCTTTAGTCAATCTAAGAGAAAGGTGTTTCCCCATAGCATCAGCTACTGACATCGTCAAATTTCTCATCTCAGGGAATCAATTCATTTATGGACCTATATTTTATGAAATTTAAAATGTTCCATGCATTACAGTGTATAAGGACTGTAGCCTTCATGCTTCAGAAGGGATTCAAAAGCATCATATCAGCTGTTAACAGCTTCACTTTTATTATGTTAAAAAGAACGACAAGATTCTTCAGATAAATTGTAATAGAATAAGAACCATAATTGTTAAATTCTTTAGTATTCCCATCTCTATTGTTGAGAATGACAGGGTGTTTGTCCCAGTGGAGGGATAGGTATGGGTTTGCATACCCATGTGGCTCTTCCAGAGGTGAGTGAGATGTCAGGTGTGATTATTCTGGAGCAGATCAGTCAGCTGTGAGGATATCGTCCTTTAGGGCATTTGTGAGGCAGTGTGTTTCAGTGGAAGGAGTGGAAGGATGGGAAGAAGAACAGTGCTGAAAGAGAAAAACAGACCTGAGCAAACAGAGCGGAGATGAAGACCAATAGAAGATTTTTGATTGTTCAGTAAATGGGATAGCGATAGAAATCGTGTCTATCTCAGGGCAGTGGTTTGCAGGTGTTTTGCTGTGAGGAAATGGTGTAAAATGTAGATTGACCCACAGCTTGTGGCCCTTCAATCCAATATAATGTGTTTTTTTCAATAGGTTGCTAGAGGTTCAGTGTATTCATGAAATCAGTGTTGATGCCTTTACTTTAATGATAGTGAATACTACTACTACACTGAAGAAGTTGTTTTTCAGTCTGGATTATGACAGGGTGAATGCCTTTTGCTTTCTGTACTGTAATTGCATGTATCTATTTAAAAAAAAAAAGAGAGAGTTCTGTTTGCAGTAGCTGTGAATCTATTAAATTTCTAGTTTGAGGCTCTACTGCATCTCGATGCTCAGAGTTTTGTGCTCATCTGTGATGGATAATTCATCTGAAGGCTCTTTCATGGGCTCTTTGCTCTGTGTTGTGTTTCGTGCCTGTCAGCCATCATTGTTTTCCAGAGCATGTTGTGCGTAAGTTTATTCTTGCCGCGGCTCCACTGGGAAGTCTGTCGCACGCAATTCCCAGCACACCAATTAAAACACCTGCCCATTGACATGAACTTACACAGATCACGTTACATACCCAGATGAAACCTGCTGCTGTGCATGACACAGACACGCACATAGACCCAAACTCCCATCACAGCGCCGTGACTCTGGCACGCGATTCTGCCCGCTTCAACTCCCTCCTGACAGTCAGTTTACTCTGGCCGCAAAGGACACAGTGATTATGTCATCATGTATGCAGTTATTATTAAGCATGTGTGTGTGTGTGAGATGCAGTTTTGAGGGGCGAGTATGCTTTTAACTGTGTTAGAGCATCTCCTTCCTCTCATCACTGTCACTGTGTTTCCATAGTAACAGTGCAGGTCTGTTCTCAAAATTGCTTTTAGATGTTGTATCAATGGTTTACACCTGTATGGATTACACTCTCTATCCCAAAGAATAAACCTGTATCATAAGAGCTCATTAGATATTATTCTAACAGTATCACTGGATCAAATTGTGTACTGTACACTCACATGCATGTTTAAAATAAGTAAGCAATAAGTAAGCAATGTATTGTGAATAAGTCATGACTGAAGGGCGTCGTTAGGTACGATGTGAAGCAAACTACCAACAAACTAGTTTGTTTGTGTAATCACGCAATGATCTCACGTATATGCAATTATATTATTAAAGCACCCAATAATGATGTGAAACGTGGTTGTTTTACATTTCTAAAGCCTATAAAGTGAATTAACTAATCTAAATCAACTCAACTTTTACATAAACAATGAGAAACAATAAACACATTAATTTTGCCTCTTCATTCAAGCTCTCGGTTCACGCATGTGCATATCAGCAGCTCATTAGTCTTCAGTTTGAGTCGAACTGTTTCCTCAGTTCAGTAACTGTTGGAGGAACTGGAGCGCTGAATCAGTTCATTCATCATAGGATCAGATACGCCACTATTTTGGCTCATTTCCAGTCGGAGTGACTGTCAGGCATCCGAAAGTGAGTTTTGATTGAGTAACTTGTAGATCTGTGCTGCTCGAGCCACAAACTGTTTCAGACACTTCAGTCCAATTTGATTAACTTTTTCAACAAGTTCACCAAAAAGAACCAGTTCAAAAGAACGATTTGTTTGCTAAAATAATGTTTTAATGTTTCTTGCACAGACTGATTGTTTCGCTTCACCTGACCTCAATGTATTGTCAGAAGCCACGCATGTTAATATTATGTTCCTTGATATGCTTTTTTTTTTTGTATTATTCTCAAAATCAGGGGTAGCCACTGACTTGCACTTTATGAATCACCAACAATCACAGTTACATCTTGGATAGCCTGAAAGTAAGCAAATTAAGAGCAAATTTTAATTTTAGGTGAATTATCCCTTCAATAATAATTTATTATCAATGTTACAAACAGTTTTTGCTGCAAGAGTTTTGTGGAAACCGTGACACTTTTCTTTGATTGATGGCATTTATTTGAATTACAAGATTTTTGTAACATTAAAAATGTCTTCACTGTTACTTCTGATTAATTTAATACGTTCATACTGATAGAATAAAAGTATTATTTCCGTATTAGTATTATTTTATTTTAAAGCTTACCCTAATATTTTGAATGGTAATGTATCAGAGTTTCCACAGAAATATTGTGCAGCACAACTGTGTTCAACATTGATAATAATCAGAAATGATTCTTGAGCAGCAAATCAGCATATTAGAATAATTTCTGAAGAATAATGTGACACTGAGTAATGATGCTGAAAATTCAGCTTTGATCACAGCAATCAATTGCATTTTACTATATATTCACATAGAAAACAGTTGTTTTCAATTGAAATCATATTTAACAATATTACTGTTTTTAATGTATTCTGATCAAATAAATGCAGCCTTGGTGAGCATAAAATACTTATTTCAAAAATATTTAAAAAAAAAAACTTAATTATTCCAAGCTTTTGACTGGTAGTGTACATGCAAACATACAATATTGGACATGCATACAATAGACTGCACATATGACCAAATTTGTTGGCAGTTTAAAACTTTCATGTGCATTAGTTTCAGAATAGAGATCTTCCAGTCTCATCCACTGACCAGTTCTTTTCGCTGCTGCCATGTTTATGATTTATAAATAAACAGGTGAATGAACATAGCAGCATGGGACTGCACAGGTGGCTGGCTGCAGGGTCTGAGCCTCTGCCCCTTTGCCCTCTAGCAGGCAGAGCACTGGATATGAGCGGATGTAATCCTGTAATCAAATCACTCCACTGCTCCAGATCCACTACAGGGTTTCCATTTCTTGCTCGCACACACGTGCTCACCAGTCTAATAACGAGTTTGCCTCGCTCCATCGTGTCAACATTCATTTACATTGCAGTCTTTGATGCATCTGCAGAAAGTCATACGTGATGGAGTTTGTTTGTGTTTTGCTTCTTTTCTGCTGATTATTGAAATTATTGTCTGTGCCACAAAATGGACAAGCGGGTCAGTGCTGCACAATTAATCGTACATTTGCTTTCCACAGTTAAAAAATCATCTGTGACATTGGTGTGCTCACAAGCAGAAATATATATATATATATATATATATTTAAGAAATTTAATATCTACACTCTTTCAAGTCTGTTTGAAATTTTGTTCATATCAAGCTCAGTCAGTTCGACTGAGGTATTTACATGAAGGCTTTTCAGTTTGATTGAGCTATTAATCTGATTATCAAGAGATTATGAGGCTGCATGTAAACATATCCAGTGAAGTAATGACTGTGAAGTTGCAGGCAGCAGTGTCTCCCACTGTCAGGCTGGTGTAGGATGTAGTTTGAAGTATAGTCGCTAAGCAACACAAAAGGTGGGAGTGGGATACAAGCTGGACCCGGAGCAGAAACTGATGCAACTTCTAGAGATCAAGCCCTGTGGGAGCAAGGAAAGAAAAAAAAAAAAAAACGAAATGTTAGTGGAGTGATGTTTATTTTGTGTAGCGCAAAGCAGAACATTACCAGGATGTTTATTCTAATGCAAAAAGGCTTTTCTAGTTTTAATTGATTCTGATATTCTAGATATTTTACACTTTGATATCCTATTAATAGGCCCGGAGTTAGCGAGCTTAATGAGCATGATGTATAATAATGTGACACATGACTCCAGTAATAAGCCTTCTGTTGACATCAGCTTTCATATCTACAGTATATAGGTAGTGTCACAGCCTCTTAGCCTGTTGAAAGCTGACAAAGTGTCACATCCAAGACATCCACGATTATAGTGCTGTAGGATGATTTTTTTAGGAGGGGGTTCTTCACCCGTCATTTATAAAAAACATTATTATAACAGTTTCAAAATAATAAAATTCCTCTAATGTTCACATTACCAATAGAAAAATGTACTTCAAATATCGTCTTAAACATTCAAATCTAACGTTCTCATAACGTTTCAAAATAATAAAATGCAATGTTCCTCTAATGTTCACATAACCGAGAAGAAATTTCTGAAAAAAATAGCTGGACATTTTGAACTTTTAAAAAACATTCAGAAATAACATTTTCATAGCTCAATGGAAATGTTAGTAAAGCATATTTTTGTCAGCTGCATGCGAAGCCTGGCATAGGGCTTAAACCCATCTTTATTTTTTATCATTATTATTATTTTTTTTTTACGTCCAGCTGGTGAAACTGGCTCCAGACATCAAGCTTAAGAGAAGCTGTAGGGAGGAATAGTCTAAAATTCATCCTCAGTGTTGGGCAAGTGCAGCTACAGGACAGATTTGGTAGAGGTTGTTGCTTCAGTCACTTTTCTTTTCCAGCAAGCATTTTGCTTTTGTAAGTTAGATAGTGTTTGTCAATAACCATGACCAGGCCACATTTTATGAGTACCCTGCTAAAAAAAAAAAAAAACAATAGAAGCCCAGTAGAAACCATCACAGAAATCAATTGTTGCCATTAAAATACCATTATAAACCATTAGCTTTTTCCAGTAAAATCATTACAAAATCCCTTTTTGTAGTGTGTTTTGGGCATTGTTCCAATAGGATTTAACATCCCACCAATAGAATCCATCACATACCAGTACACACCATTATGGTTTCCATTAAAACCAATACAATTCCCATTATAACCTTTAAAACCATTACATTTTCTATTGTGTTTTGGGCAGGGTTCTATTGTTTTTTGTTTGTTTGTTTTTGTTTTTGTTTTTCAGCAGGGTAATCAATGCAAGTAACTGTACAAGTTGTTAATATGTGACTATGGAGCACAAAACCAGTCATAAGGCTACATTTTTTTTAAAATGGAGATTTATACATCATCTGAAACCTGAATAAATAATATTTTCATTGATGTATGGTTTCCATTTACAGAGTTGGGTATAACGCGTTACTGTAATCTAATTACTTTTCCTGGTAATGCAGTAAAGTAATGAGTTATGTTTTAAATTAATGTAATTTTATTACAGTTACTTATGTCAATACAATTACGTTACTTAAGTTACAAATGCAGTGTTAAAAAAAAAAAAAATGAGGTAAAAATCATGTTTTGCACGTCAGTATGCCCTTTAATAAATCACCAGAGAATGCGAGATAAAATGAGAGTCCTACAACATTTAGATGTAATGAAAGGTTGCCTATCATATATTTAAAAATGTTGCACTCGACATTTTTTAGTCTGGCATTATAGTTTGAGAAAGTTCAACAAGTGAATGTGTACAAGTTTATTTGACAGTAACACTAATACAGTAAAAAATAAATGACTCATCAAAATGAGATCCTTCGCTGGATTAAACCGCGTCAGCTTATTCCTCACAGCATGTCTTCTTCCAAAAACGAAAAGTAGCCGAGATGAACTTGAATCTTTCTACAGAGGTGACATGAGCATTGTTCGCGCGGATGATTATCTTATAGCTCGCGATGTGCATGGGCATGATCACATTAAGAGGTGAGCTCAGACGGGAAAGACTGGACCTCGCGTTGGTTTCATACGCAAAGAATATTTGTTTTCGCCATGCCTTACTTCATTTAATAATAGACACTTCAAGCTTTCTTTAGATATAGGCCTAGGTATTTCTCATGTCATTTTCGTTCATTCTAGTGACTCGTTTCAGTAAGATGTTCACGGAGACTGAGAATGCAGAAAGCGCACTTGTTTCTTTATTTTACAAAACCAAAAAAAATAAAAGTTTTGTTGATATTGGGAGTGAATCATGGTATACAAATAATAGGCCTACTTATGTATTTTTTTCAGTCAATATGAAATTAATGAAATAACTGTGCTTCTCTTTGTAGTGTATTTTTTAGGTTTGATAACTTGAAAGTAAAGTAAACTTGAAAGTAAAGTAATTAGTAATCTGATTACTTTTTAAATGCAGTAATCAGTAATGTAATCAAATTACAATTTTAAAGAAGTAATTCGTAATTTTTAGTGGATTACTTTTTTTTTTTAGTAACTTACCCAACACTGTCCATTTATGATAATATGTGGCTAAGATACATGCAAAAAAAAAAAAAAAAGGAAATCAAAATATTGAGAATTGCCTTTAAGGTTGTCCAAATGAGGTTCTTAGCAATGCATATTATTAATAAAAAATTAAGATTTTATATATTTACAGAATTTACAAAATATTTTCATGGAACATCATCTTTACATAATATCCTAATGATCTCTGGCATAAAATAAATGTCGATAATTTTGACCCATACAATGTATTGTTGGCTATTGCTACAAATATACCTGTGCTACTTAAGTCTGGTTTTGTGCTCCATGGTCACATATGATATGATTATAATGATTTCATTTTGTATATTGAATGCTAATTTAAACCATCCAGACTTCATCATTAGTTATGTACAAGAGGGCATAGATTCAACCTCAAGTTTCTACCTGTTTGTCTTTGATTTTCCTCCAGGTAAATGGCTACATTGTGGCTATATTTAATGTGGGCACAGATGACATCAACATCGAGGAGAAAGCAAAGTTTGTAAATGATGGAAAGTACCATATAGTGAAGTTCACAAGGAGTGGCGGCAATGCCACACTGCAGGTGGACGATCTACCTGTTATTGAGCGCTACCCCACAGGTGAGACCATCACTTCACACCCCAACAACACCTGCCTGAGCTGCCTGGAAGGTTACTGGATGATTGTTTACTTGACATGAAATTGTTTCTGAATACTGCACGTTTGTGTCTATTTAATTTTTCTACTATGAACATAAAAATGTGAATTATGCTTAGCTCACCTGTTAGTTAATTGGGTGAATCACTTATAGTTTTTACATGTAATTAACTTGTTGTTCATAATTTAATGGAAAGATGGGCTAAAGACTCTTAAGGTATACTTAATTGGAAATGTTCCCTCTGTCTCACACACAGTTGAGCATGCAAGCCTTTTGAAATATATTCCTTTGTCCGTGAATGTAGATAGATGTGTTCTAGTGGACCATCTTTTCAAGCACTCAAATCACTTGTACATGCATTGCTCGTCTTACTCAAGAACACAAAAATTAGCTGTGCACAGGGACATCAGCAGACAGTCTGAGCTGGAGTGGAACACAGACGAGGGAAGTGCACTTTCAGATTCAGTCCTTTAACTAGTCGGGCAACACCCACATTATGAGACAAAGTTTTTGTTTATTTGTTCGTTTTTAATGGCATTGCGTCAGCAGGATTTTTGTGTCACGCCGCAGGTGTAATGAGACTGTGTTTCTATAGCAAGACATTTTCAATCAAGTTTTATCTCTCAGTTTCAACAAGTCCACCAAGGTTCACCTTACAAAGCTACATAGGTTGATAAACAGTGACAGTGTAACGGTGAAAGATCTACACATATAAGTGTCTGCTGATTGTTGCTGGCAAGAAGAAAATATTGATGAAAGTCTGGCCTTCCAGGCATGAAGAGATAATGAAAATCTTCTGTGATACTTGCCATCTCCATCTGTAGAGGAAGTGCTGCCCAAGATCTGTCAAAGCTTTAATTATTTTGATCCTGTCCTGCTCTGTGGACACAATACACTAGTAAATGGCCCTGTCCTTGGCAGTTTATCAGTTGTTCAGAGTTCACTGAAAATAAAGAAGCAGAATAGGTTGGAATTTTTCCAATTTTCTGGAACTGTTGATCTAGCTAGACCTTTGTACACAATTGAAAGCCTCTCCAAACACTTCTATTTTGAATTGATTCCATTTCAAACTTTTAATTGGTGCTAGAGTTTATTTGCAGCAAGAGCAAAAAGTGTTAAAAGTAAATAAACACAAATACTGATAGATGCTATTTATAAATAAAATAACTATTTTCTCTGTATTAACTGCAAATAGAAGTTAGCTGCTATTTGCACTAAGAGTAAATAGACAAATGGGATTGTAAAAAGGCAGATTCAAACTTGGGTTGGCAAGTCACTGCTTGGCGATTCTTACTCCCTGCAGCTGGTGCCAGATGGATGTCTTAGTTTGTGTAAATAGCCTCTGCCAACAAGATGGGCTATTTCCATTCACTCTCTGAAAGTATTGTATAAAAGTCGCTAGGGCAGTACGTTTTCAAGGGGTATAATATGTACCATTTGAGTACAAATATGTTCACTTCAGTTGCTAATATGTACCATTAAGGTACTAAAATGCACCTTTTAGGAGTAAACATGTTATAGAGACATACCTTTTGAAAGGGCCCCCACCCCAGTGACAACTTTTGTCCCTTTTCGTTCTGAGAATGTTCAGTCTAAATAGATACTCTGTTACTTTGTCATTACTCTTAAGCTTAGGTTGTTGCATTTACAAAAAGGTGTTTTTTAGTCTTAGGCATCACCTGGTTAATTCATTTTTCATGAGATAACTTAAGTATGTTGTTGGTGTTATTTCTAACATGTCCCTAACATTTCTAAGTAAGCCTCTTGTATACCAAGGTAGCCAAGTTTACAAATCCTTGTGGATAAGAAAATGAGACGCAGTGTCATAGCTGATGCTATGTGAACACCCCCACATTACAGTTGTCTGAAGCCCATAGAGAATCATGGTAATTCATTAGCTGATGATGGTAACATCACCATCTGAGGCACTGTGTCAAGCACCATGACAAGGCTGCACTCACTGTATTACTTCTCAATTGTGGGGCCCCACATCAAAATTGTATTCATTGGGTTCCTCTAAGGCTCTGGGCCCTATGCACTTTGTCCCCCTTTCCCTCTGTTGCGATGCCGCTGCTATGAAGTGACTGGCAGTTTAACGGCCTGTGAAAACAAACAGATGATCCGATTCGTGTCACTGACTTAAGCGGTAGACATAAAGCCTCAACGAGGAGGCTGAAGGAGCCTACACAATCTCTTCCTCTCTTCTGACTTAAAGGGCAGAGGAGAAAATTGCAACACGACAACTTGAGAGTGAAATAAAGTGGAAACAATCTTGCGCAGATATCCTAGCCTTGGTTGGAATATGACCTAAACCAGGGCGAGAGCAAAATCCATACAGGAAGAGTTTGCAGATACATTCTGCAGATCTCCAATCCTTTTGAGAGTTTTCAGAGCCAATAACAAAACCTTTTTTAAGAGTCCTGCTATGAGGCTGACTCTAATGACTCAAACAGGAAACCTGTTAAACCGTCTAAAATTATAGATCCAAATAAGGAACACAAACAGAATGGAACGGCCTAAGCTAATCCAAACCTGTTCCTGGAGGGCCGATGCTCCTTTTGGTTTAATACTTATTTTACATTATAGAAAACAAAGTGTTATTCAAGGGGGGGGGGGGTTGAGCCTAAGAAAGTGGTGGAGCGAGGAAGAGGAAAAAGAGAAAACACACAGGCACAACTATCGGGACGTAACAAATACTTTCACACTCTTTTGTTCATGTTTATGCAGACAATTCTGTCATTTATACTTCTAGACCTTATTTGTCTCAAATTAAAAATATACTTCAGTCTGACTTTAATGTTCTGCAAAATTGGCTCTATTCTAATAAATGATTACTTAATAAGGCTAAATCTCATACCATGGTCTTTGGTACAAAGCATATGTTTAAATCAAAATCTGTTAATCTAACAATATTGTGTACTGATGGCACGTAATTCCATAGAGTGGATCAAATTGAATACTTGGGTTTATGGCTGGATCCCAAACTTACTTTTAAGCTTCACATTAATTATATACTAAAATTAATTATATACTGTCGTTGCTCGCCACATGCAAATGTATAATTGTCACACCTGGAGGAAGTTCCCATAGCATCATCTATTGACACCACGTTGAGTGAAACTGCTATCCTTGATGGTATCTTATATTTTACAGTATCATGATTTTTGCATTAGTAGCACAATGTGACTGTGTTTGAAAAATTATAACAGGAATATGTTAATTTGTTAAGATACGAATAAAAAAAAAGAAAGTAAAATAGACTTTTTTATTGTGTATTAATAATATTAAAAAGATGAACTGAATGAAAATGAAAGAGAGAAGATGGAAACAAATGACATAGACAGCTTGATTCTGGAGTACATCATTTGATTGTGTTTACTGGTAGTCCTTTATTTCACAAAGCCTATTTTCACTTGCTGGTAATGTATCTTTAGGTTATATCATAGAGGTCAAATGTGCACAGAATGTGTGTAAGTGTACAATGCACGTTTGTGTTTACCATTTTAACAATAAAAAGAGATCATAAAAATAGCATTATATATTTAGGACTGCCCTGACTTAGCTATTTCACATACCATATGTCTACATAAATAAATAAATAAATAAATAAAACAAAGTACACACATTATCCGGTAACACTTTATTTTGATGGTCCCTTTTGAACATTCTGTTGACACTAAGTAATGTTGCAACTACATGTCAACAAACTCTCATAAGAGTATTAGTAGACTGTCTGCTTCATATCTACTAACTCCTTATTGTGTTGGTCTCCCAACAGATATTCTACTGACTATAAGTAACTTTGCAAGAACGTGTCAACTTAATCTAACCCTAACCCTACCAGTCAACTAATACACTACTAACAGTCTAATGAGAGTCAGTAGAAATGTAGGTGCAACATCACTTATAGTCAATAGAATGTGTTAAAGGGACCATCAAAATAAAGTGGAACCCATTATCCTGCTCAGTTTACATCCCCTTGGCTTTTGACATACTGTGTATCTTCCTCAGTGATCAGTGACTGTTTATATGTTTTGTGGCTGTATAAAACATATAATATGCTTTATCCGGAGTAGTGACACTGCCTACTGTTCTTATTGAAAATTTTCCAGTCACTGCTCATTCTTTGGATTTTCAACATCGTCTGCATATTTGAATTCTTCCAACAGCTACTGCATGATGTTGATATTCAGCTTTTCAGACTTATGTTTGAGGCACTCAACTATTACAAAAGATGCAAACAATAATTGATGCTCAAGAAGGCAGTACACTTTATTAGAAATCAAGGTAATGTAAACTTTTGCAAACAGGATGATTGGTGTAAATTGCAATTATATAAGATCTCTTATGTTTGTATAAATTCTGCATTGGGTTTATAAACAAACATAGAATTCACTAAACTGAAAATACACTGAAATAAACTGAAATTGAGTGTAATATATCTAATATAAGATTTAAACTTTTTTCATTTTAACAGCTCGAATAATAAGTTCTAAAGTTCCCCATTGATTTTGGATTGTAACCAATGAAATGTCTCTTTAAACTTTAAAGGAAACATTGATAGTGAACGGCTGGCGATCGCTAGACAGCGAATTCCATATCGACTCAGTCGAGTAGTTGACGATTGGCTACTCGACAAAGGTAAAAACACTGATAAAACTTAATGAATAAGTTTTAAGTAGTATATTTTTAAATGTGAAATAAAGCAATAATTTAAACATTTAGTTAAATTAAAGGATGAATTTTAAATAGATAAATGTAGCTTGTAATAACTTATTTAATAATGTACTGATCTGTATTAACTAATTTATGTCATAAATTTTGGTTAAAGGGACTGTAGATGTAAGTTTGAATAAGCTTGTTAAAAAGTTTTTTAATGTAATTTAAACTTTTAAATCATAAAATCAAAATGTCCAAATTAAAATGATAATTGTGTTAATATAATGAATTGACAAATTGTAGCATGTGTAAATGTGTACATTTGTGTACTTTTTTTGTCATATAAATACAAAGACAGCCATAATAACTAGATAATATTTAATAATCATAATAATCATAGTAATAATTACCAATATAATAATATATAATATTTAAATAATGTTTAAAAAATATTAATTGCCATTTGAGTCCCTTTAAGAAAAATTTACGTGTAGCTAAGAAAATGACAGAACATCCACTGGAAAAAATCAATTACTTTGAAGTGCATGTGTAATCATTTCATCTTTTAAATGAAATGCACAACTGTTTTTCTTGTTGATTTTAATTGAATTATTTTTCAGTCTTTGTTTCATGACCACCCTGTGTACCATTGCATCCAATCCAACTCATCTTGCTAAAAGGCAGACATGGTTGTTGTTGTTAATACATACTCTGATCATTATACTGCACACCTACACAACATTAATATCAGATGAATTTTGTAAGTGTATAAAGTTATTAAGCTGCCTTCAGATTGACTGTTAGCTGTAAACATCTGCCATGGATATGTTTTTAACTCCATGACAACAGGAACACATATCTTCTCCCTTTTTTTACTTTAATCAGTAATGCTTAGTTTTGTAAAACTTCACTAGGAATTAAACGAGTTGTTGATAATTGCTTGTGTTAAAGAGGCCTTTTAGCAAAGTGCCACCGTTACCACTGTTTTGTTATCTTTTATTTTTCATTATTTATGTTTCATAAGCATCCCTTCATTACAGCCATGATAAATCGTCGGGCATCTACATTCCCCAGTTTCTGAATAATCCGTCTTTTCCTCAGGCGTGATTATTTCCATCACTCTCCCTCACGTATGTTTCTCTTCAGTCTGCACTAAGTTTTTTTTTTTGTATTGCAGTAACTTTGTTCTCCCGCAGGCCGTCAGCTCACAATCTTCAACAGCCAGATGACCATCCAGATCGGGGGCTGGGAAAAAGACCACAGCCGTGCTTTCCAGGGCCAAATGTCTGGTTTCTATTACAACGGATTGAAGGTTTTTAACATGGCTGTGGAAGGAGACCCCAACATCCGCATCGAAGGAAGCGTGAGGTTGGTTGGGGAGGCGCAGTCGTCCTCCATATCACCACAGTCCAGCGCTACGGTTTCTCGCTCTGAAACCTCTACCTCAGTCATGGAGATCACTACCACAACCACCTCCAACCACAAGGTCAAACCGAGCACAGCAAGCGAACCCCAGCAGGTCAGAAAACTCCACTCGTTCCTTTAGTTGACCTCCACCCTTTCCTTACCATTTCTTTGTTCTACCTGTCCCATCAGTATTTCGCTGGACTTTTTTCTGATTTGTATTGCCCAAAACTACTGAATGTGCATATGCTGCAGAGCTTCTCCAAAATTGTGGCAATATTTTCAGCTTTTATTGTATTGTTTTGCAGTGAAACCCCACCAATATTCATGATGTTTTTATTGTTAATGCCAGTACGAGTACAATTTCCTGTAAATACTTTGATGCATAATTACTGATATTGTGGTCCTGCTGTGTCGAATGTAACCTGGGTAAAAGTAGAATAAACTACCCTGCCACAAAATTGCAGCAGGACTGATATAAGCTATGAGAATAAGTAAAAAAAAGCCAGTTGGATCACAGTCAAAGAGCCAATAACCTAAAGGCAATGCACAAAGTATTACATTTAATTATCGAAGCTGTTTACACTAATAGAACAAACAAAATGACAAGAAGAAGGGAAAAAAAAAAACAAAAAAAAAACAGACTGACAACAGGGAGAGGGGCGTGAAGAGTAAGGACAGTGGATTTAGCTTTTGATGTGACCTATATGATATACATCGCCCTTAACATTTAACGTTACATTTACATTTAGTCATTTAGCAGATGCTTTCATCCAAAGTGACTTACAAATGAGGACAATGGAAGCAATCAAAATCAACAAAAGAGCAATGATATGCAAGTGCTATAACAAGTTTCAGTTAGTTTAATGCAGTACACGTAGCAAGGTTTTTTTTTAATTATATAATAAATGAAAAGAAAACAGAATAGAAAAAGAATAGGTGAAGCTAGTGTTAGAGGTCTTTGTTGCTTTTGTTAATTGTATAATAAATAAAAATAAAGCAAATAGATTAGAGTAGTTAGTTTTTTTTTTTTTTTTAAGAAAACAAGCAGTTAGTAAATGAACAGAGTGCAAGCCTAAAAGGGACAAGTTTTTTTTTTTTTTTTATTCTATTTTTTTTAGAATAGAATTTGAATAGAGAGTGCTAGAGTTAGAGGGTCAAATAAAGATGGAAGAGATGTGTTTTTAGTCTAATCTTGAAGATGGCTAAGGACTCTGATCGGATTGAGTTGGGCAGGTCATTCAACCAGGAGGGAACATTTAATTTAAACGGATCTTTGGGGTGAACAATAAAGCGAAGTTCACTTGCAGCACACAAGCTTCTAGAGGCACATAATTCTGAACTAATGAATTTAGGTAAAAGGGTGCAGAGCCAGTGGTGGTTTTGTAGGCAAACATTAATACCTTGAATTTTATGCGAGCGGCTATTGGTAGCAAGTACAAACAGATAAACAGAGGTGTGACATGCATTCTTTTTGGCTCATTAAAAATTAATCTTGCTGCCGCATTCTGGATTAATTGTAAAGGTTTGATAGAACTGGCTGTAAGTCCTGCCAAGAGAGCATTGCAATAGTCCAGCCTGGACAGAACAAGAGCTTTAACAAGGAGTTGCGAAGCATGTTCTGAAAGAAAGGGCCTGATCTTCTTGATGTTGAATAAAGCAAATCTGCAGGACCGGGCAGTTTTAGCAACATGGTCTCATAAAGTCAGCTGATCATCAGTCATAACTCCAAGGTTTCTGGCTGTTTTTGAAGGAGTTATGGTTGATGTACCTAACTGGATGGTGAAATTGTGATGAAATGATGAATATGATGGAACCACAAGCAGTTCTGTCTTGGCAAGGTTGAGTTGAAGGTGATGGTCCTTCATCCAGCAAGAAATGTCTGTTAGACAAGCTAAGATGTGCGCAGCTATTTTCGGACCATCAGGATGGAATGAGAGGTAGAGTGTCATCAGCATAGCAGTGATATGAATTAGATAACCTAGTGATGCCATATATACAGAGAAGAAAATTGGTCGAAGAACTGAGCCCTGAGGCACTCTCCAAGATACCTTGAAGGACCTATCTGAGAGATAAGACTCAAACCATTGGAGTGCGGTACCTGAGATGCCCTTTGCCAATAGGGTTGACAGGAGGATCTGGTGGTTAATTGTGTCAAAAGCAGCGGACAGATCCAGCAAGATAAGTACTGAAGATTTGGAATCCACTCTTGCCAGTCTTAGGGCTTCAACAACTGAGAGCAGGGCAGTCTCGGTTGAATGTCCACTTCGGAAGCCAGACTGGTTGTTGTCGAGGAGATTGTTCTGTGTGAGAAAGGCAGAGACTTGGTTGAACACAGCTCATTCAAGTGATTTTGCAATGAAAGGAAGAGGATTACCTGTCTGTAGTTCTCTAGAAGAGATGGGTTAAGGGTGGGTTTCTTAAGTAGTGGGGTTATACAAGCCTATCTAAATTCTGAGGGAAAAACAGCTGTGTGAAGGGATGTGTTAATGATGTAAGTGAGTACAGGTACAACCGCAGGAGAAATGGCTTGAAGGAGATGAGATGGAATAGTATCAAGCGGACAAGTACTAGGATGATTAGAAAGGATGAGTTTGGAGACTTCTGCCTCAGAGAGTGAAGAGAAGGATGTGAACGAGTGTGTGTTTGCTGGTAAGATGTGTTTGACAGATTGTGGTGTGGAAAATTGTGCACTGATGGTTTTAATTTTATTAATGAAGAACATGGCAAAGTCGTCAGTTGTTAGAGTTGATGAAGGAGGGGGAGGAGGAGGACAAAGAAGGGAGGAAAATGTTTTAAAGAGCATGCAAGAGTTAGACGAATTGTTAATTTTGTTTATAATGTTTACATTTATGATATCGCACCATTTATTTTTTCATAAACTTTCAATTTCAAAGTAGCTTTCTAGTAACCAAATAATGGTTATGTGTAATCTTTGTGTAACATGAAACATTTCTGTTTCAAGAAATGGAAAGTGGATTCAGAAATAAAAATATGTTTGTTTAATTCCCTCATAGCAAGTGTATCACAGCTATTCACTTTGATGTTGACAGTCAGAATGTCTCTAATCTGTTATAATAATTTGTTTGTTTATTGTTACACTTTTCACAGATAAAGTCTAAATCTAATGCTTTTTATAGCCATTCAATTAAGCTCAGTTTCCCATTTCTCTTTTTTTATTGTATGTTTTTCATTCTGTGTGCAGTTCTTCTTGAATTCATCCACTCTTTCCCGTACCATCTGTTTTCCAGACTACTGATGACTTGTTGGTGGCATCTGCCGAGTGCCCCAGCGACGATGAGGACATAGACCCGTGCGAGCCAAGCTCAGGTGGGTTAGGTTAGTCTTATCTTTATTACTACTGTTCTTTCTGACTGTTTTTGTTCACTTTTACCTCAACAGCTGTTGTTCTTCTACAGCAATGTGTCATTACCTGGTATTTTAAATGATAAAATATACAAATTTTAACGCAGGTTGATTGAGCTTGTCATTGTAGATTAATTGCACATTGATGCTTGTGTGTAGAAAAAAAAAACAACAGTAACAATGGACAGAAGAAAAGTGAAGTAAAGAGAAAAGTATACGTAAACCATAATTCTGTCAGGACCACTATCGTCAAAAGATAGATACTTAGCATAAAGTTTTGGTTTGGCGGTATGGTTCTGTTCTGTGCAAAAACTCATGAATGAGCAGGGAGAGCAACAATAACCCCCCTAGGGTAAACAGAATAGAACAAAGCAGATATAATGTACTTAATGATATTTAAGTATATTTAAGTCTGATTCAGCAAGGAATATCAGAAAGACAAGTCCTGACTGTGCGAGAGGAGGAGTTGGGGATGGAGGAGGGTGATTTGCTCCTGAGTAAGCAGGAAAAGCTGCTGATTGATATGGAATAGAGCTTATATAGGAATGTCGCGATAGGTGTTGTATTCCTATAGGTAGATAGGATCAGCTGAGAATCAGCTGATGCAAGCTTGACTCACGTGACCTACCAGAAGTAACGCTAACGCTCCATTTAATGGTCTTGACAGATCCAAAAAATATGAGAAAGGATTTTAACTTATTTTATGAAGATAATAGATAATAGTCACTAATTAGTATTTATTTATAAATGCTTATAAATGGCAGTTCAATGGTTTTTGCCATCCTGGACATAAGGTGAGATCATCTATAATCAGTGCAATGCTGCCACCACTCTTTCATGACAATAAAACTTTAGAGTCATTTTATCTTGTGTTAGAGATTTTATTCTCAGTGTTGCAAGCAATGTAGTAAAACATATGTGACACTAAAACTTATCCTGCACTAAGATGGAATGAAAATACTACAGATTTGTCAGGATAGATGACAGAAATGTGTTCAAAATGTTTGACAACTTACTTAATACCTCATGTCTCCTGTAATTTTTATGCATTTTAGCCTATAAATTAACTGTTAAAAACATTTAATTTAGTTAATTCAGTTTAAATAATTATTCTCTGTATTTTTACTTCATTACCATTATCATTTACTATTCATTATTATCAGTGCACAGTGGTACAGTGTAATTGTATATTTAAGTACTGAGTAATATTTATTAACTACATGTACTTACTATATGGTTAAGGTTAGGATTAGGGTTTGGTTTAGGGTTACTTGCATGCAGTTTTGGTCAAGTTACTGTTAATTACTGATTACTCCTTTTAAAAGTAATCACGTTACTGTTCTGAATACTTTATTTCAAAAGTAATTAGTTACATTACTAGTTACGTTCTGTGGCTACATCCATAGAATTTACATGAAATCCCAGCATAAACGCTCCCAATACATATTTGTTATTAAAACATCACATTCACAAAACACTGTTATTTTTACCTAAAGCAAGCATAGGCTGCTGCCTACATGGTTTGGCATGGCAGACTGCCATGTCTAAAAAGATGACATCTCAGTTCATCGCAATCTCACAAAGCTCTGTTATAACACAATGAATATATGTATAATGAATGTTCCATAATGTCTACAATTTGTGTGTTATAATGAGAGGATTCATGACCACGCAAATTTCACCACTGCACTCCTGACTGGCCATTGCGTTCCAGAAATCAACATTACTCAACACAGCAAACAGGTGTTATAGCCTAAATAGAAACTCTGCCTATGTTTGCGCCTGTTAATCGTTTTTATTTTATATTAGTTCTTGTTGCTTTTGTGAAATAGATGAATAACAATTTATTTGTTTTAGATATTTTATGTTTAGATATTTCTATTTTGCGGGAGTCCCGTGAATAATTTTATTCTCCCACATCCCGCACACACACAGAAGTGTCTACCGCGGACTCAGGTCTCTAATCCACTGACACTGGACTCGACAGTGCATGTGCTACACCCTTTTTACAATCTAGATTATAAAACACTGCATTCTGTCAGCAATGCAACACGGCAGTAACGTATAGAGACCTCGGCTTGTTACTATACTCTTAATTACCATTTTGAAAATTATAATGCGTTAAATTACTCCGTTACTAAAAAAGTAATCAAATTACGGTAACATGTTACTAAGTAATGCCTTTCTGCCCAGCACTGCTTGCATGTAATTAATTATGCATAATTAATTGTTATTATAATAGTAAGTACATGTAACATGTGTAACAAGAACATCTTACAATAGTGTTACTGTATACTGACTGTTTATTAGTACTTAATACTGTGAAGCACAGTATTAATGCCTTATTCTGCATGACCATATTCTAGATTCCTTAATCATACCCAACATTTAAACATATACCTTACTACCAACTACCTAACTTACTATCGATTAACAGCAGGAGTGGGATTTTAGTTTATTGAGGGAAAACGCTTAGTTAACAGTGAAAAATGTGTTCTCTAATCTAAAGTGTTGCCATTCCACTTTGTCTACACTGTCTAAATTTCTACATTAAAATTTCATTAATGACACCCTCAAATCACACCCTGATTATAACAAACTTGGTATATGTTATGTCCACCATGAGAGTACATAAGCAAGATTAGCACTTGTGGAGAGCTGGCATTCATTGTTTTTTTTTTTTTGTTTTTTTTTGTCAGTTGCTGACATGTACAGTCTGTTTTTGCTCTATTTTCTTTGTGTGCTGTGATCTCTGAGGAATGACATGCGGCTTGCGGCTTAGTTTATTCTACTAAGTCCTGTAGGAGTGAGATTGAGTCAGCAAAAATCATTGCTTTGTGCCTCATTGATACACATCATCCCAACAGCGGTAGACTCACTAGCTGCTTATCTCTGTCATGGTCGTGGTGCGGGAAGGATGCAGGAGACTCAAGGTAGGTAAATACTTCTTTGTTTATTAACATAAACTTCTAAATAAAGCTAGACTAGGATGGAGACACGGGAGGTCTCCAAGGCGAAGCAGGGAGCTCGGGCAACCATGGCGGGTCTGGACCTTCCGTGGGCTTAGCCGCCTTGGCCACGGACATATGCCAAAAAAAAAAAGTTTTCTTGGGGAAGTTGAAGTTGAAGGCTGGGGGTGCTCTGGAAGCGTGGAGCTGGACGGAACCAGCGGGGACGAAGGAGGGCTCTTGCGCTTGCGAAGAGCCGGCACTGGAAGACACTTGCGAGGAGCAGGCACTGGAGGGCACTTACGAGGAGTGGAGCTGGCCGACTGGGGAAACTCAGGAGATGAAGGGCTGGACGGAATCTGCAGAGGGAAGGGAGATTCTGGGGTTAGAATGGGCGCAGCAAACTCCAATGGTAGTGCCGTGTCCAGGAGTGCAGGAACAACTGTCGGTGGGCTTTCTGCAGACGGGTTTGCCATACACTCTGCAGACGGGCCTGCATGGTCCGCGAATGGTGGGCTTGGGTGAGCCGCGGATGGCGGCGTCGATCTCCCGCGAACGGCGGTGTCGATCTCCCACGAACGGTGGGCTGGGACTGAGGATGCTGGCGGAGCTTTGGAGGATGAGGGGGCGTTTGGATTTGGACAGGCGGTCCGAGCCGTTGGTGCGGTATGTGGAGGTTCTCGGCATGGGGTGAAAAAGGATGTAATCAATTTGCTCGATGAAATCCTCCACATACCGCTCCAACCTCTGACCAGCCTGCCGCAAACCCCACAAGGCGTCCTCAGCTGCAGTCATCCTTCTGCGAAGTGGTCTGTTCATCTGTCACAGTTGTGGTGGGGGAAGGATGCAGGAGACTCGAGGTAGGTAAATACTTCTTTGTTTATTAACATAAACTTCTAAATAAAGCCAGACGGGTAACACCACGGAAATAGACGAGTAAACAGACCAAGACTAAGGGAGAACTCAGGACTTAAACACACAGGAAGTAATCAGGGAGAACAGAATAAGGGGAGGAGTAATCAAGGAATAAATCAAATTAACTTAACAAGAACAGGAAAATAACCAAATAAGGAAACTCAGGAAGGACAGGGGAAAAACAAACAACAAAGAGTCCAGAATCCTGACAATCTCTCCCATGACTCAGTGGCAACATGAAAATTGATCCATCTATCTTCCAAAAAAAAAGGGCAACAACAAAAGAGCAACAACGTGTATGTGTTGTGACAAGTCCTGCTTAGTCTTATGCACTACACATAGCAAGGTAATAAATGAAAAGAAAAAGTAGATAGAAAAGAGATAGAATAGATAGAGCTAATGTTAGAGAAGTTGTTGTTATTATTATTATTTTCATAGTAATTAAAAAGAAAACAAGTAGATAGAATAGAAAAAGAATGAAAAGTGAAAATGAAGGATTCCCTTCAATCCTCTGCCCTAGAAATGTGACAACCACTTGTTATAGCAAATAAAAATGGTTTATTTGTTTTAAAGAAGGTGGAAGCAATTCAAGAGAGGCTCTTAGCCAAAACAACAAACAAAAAAGTTGCTTGCTACTGGGAGGAGAACTAAATGACCTATACAGGTAAAAGAAAATACTTAAACAACATAAGTTTCTCTCTACTCTCTTACTAACCAAAAACAGAGATGAACGTTTTTCAAAAGAAAAGTATTAGAAGGATACAATAGTTTTAATACCGACACAAGTTGTAGAAAGAAAGAAAAGGATCATTACCTGATAGCAAAAGGGCTAGACTCTTTTCACACCGAAGTACACACAAGCTACAGTGTGTGCAAACTAACTGCAATACAAAGAAGACCAACACTCAAAAGTCCACACTTAGTTATCTGGAACACACAAGTCCAGTGCGGGGGAGAAGTGAACCTCCTCAAGCAGTGTTCACTGCTCTTTTGTAGCAGCACATTCTGCAGCACACTCCTTACAAGCATCAAGTGTGGCTAATTAACTGCAAGCCAAGCAGAGAGAGAACGCACTGGCAAACATAATATACAGAGTAAAATACATACCCAAACACATTTATACACAGGAAGAGAGTTTCAAGTTTTTTGTTTTTTTTTTAATAAAAAAAGGGTCAAGTGTAGAATGGAAGATGTAGAATTGAAGATGGCTTAAGGCTGGCCACACACTAGAGGATTTTAAGGCCAATTTTAAGCCCAATTTGCACCCTTGAATGATCAGGGGGTGTGGCATAATTCGCGGCTTGTCGCAAAATCCTCTATTGTGTGGTGACATTACGATTATTTATCTGCTCCCAATCGAGACGGAGTGTCACCAAACTCAAATCATAAATATCAAACATGTCTGATATTTAGGACTCTTCATCGGGCTCCCTCTGACGTGATACCCGCTATAGGCAATGAGAGTGAGCAAGCGTCACCTACCAGATGTTGCGTGCTTCTACAGCTGAAACTTGGCAGCCACAAACATGACATGAAAGCAGAGAATATCACCCATATTCTTTTCTATATTTTGTTTTCCACTGTGAAACAGAACGCGCGCCAGGAGAGCCAGCTGACAACGTTGATTGTCTTCTGTTTGTTTTTCTTCTCTAGTCACGTTTGATCTTGCGAGTGTCAGTGAGATCTCGTGTCACTGTGAAATCGATCCTTCAATCTTCAAGTGTGTGGTCTCGTGGTCTGGTCTAAAAATCTAGTGTTTGTTCAGAAGATTATAAGGCTAAAAATCGGTTGAACTGTCTTCATGTCTGTGGACTAACCATGGTTTTAAAATCATTTAAGATTTGAAAATCGTCTAGTGTGCAGCCAGCTTAAGACTCAGCTGTTTGGTTTGAGTTGGGAAGGTCATTCTACCAGCAGGAAACAGTTAAGGTAAAAGTCCATGAAAATGATTTTGTGCCTCTTTGGGATGGCACTACAATGCACTGTTCATATGCAGAATGCAAGCTTCTGGAGGGCACATACGTCTGAAGTAATGAATTTAGGTAAAGGGGTGCAGAGCCAGTGGTTGTTTTTTAGGCAGACATCAATTTTGAATTTGGAATCTTATGCGAGCAGGTATTGGTAGCCAGTGCAAATTGATGAACAGAGGTGTGACGTGCTCTTTTCGGCTCGTTAATGACTAATATTGCGGCCACATTCTGGACTAGCTGCAGAGGTTTGATAGAACCAGTGGCGTAGGCAGAATTTTATTTTTGGGCACTAGTAACTAACAGACGGAGTTGGGCTCAATGTTCAGTATTATATACAAAACACAGACATGATCATGTATCAGTATCGCTTAACTCATACATCGACATAGAAGAGCTACAACCTGTCCACATACAAAACCTGAGTAGCAGTTTATTTATTCTGAAACATATATTCTAAAGTCAATTAAAATGTTATTTGTAGATTTTCATTTTCATTTCATCATTCTACAGTAAATGCAGGCTAGCCTATTCAAGGCACTGTATTTCCTCATCATATTACCTCAAATATATTATATATAGGCTAACTAACATGTATAAAATTATTTATTCAGAAAGGTCATGTTTGTGATTTTTAAATTTGTTAATTCGTTATTTAAATTAACAGACCTACATATTCGGAAACAGGTGCAGTTGCGGGCATCAGTCCCAAAATTTATAAAAATAATCTTTATGTGGACGACTGGCAACAGCTGGTCTTAAATTCTTTAGACACCGCACACTAAACAACTTTAAACACTGACTGAAAACACTGACTGAACCCAAATGACATTCATAATTGGCCTGATGGTTCTTGGACTGGCTTTACAGAATGAACCGGATCAGCCAGTACTTGGAACTGAAAGTCTTACCTACTTGCGGGCTGATGGACGGGTTCTCTTCCATGTCAGTAAGAGTTTTTAAAAGTAATTTTTACAGAATTATGTATTGCTGCTGTTTTTTCTCATATTTTCTAACATACAACTGCAAATTACAGGCTAATTAAATACTGTTGGTGAACACGCACAAATTCACAGGCGCTACTTGCCCGAAACAGCCTGGATAGCACCTAATTGCCTCACACAGCTATCAGTCAAACTCATCAAGAATTAGATAAAAACATAATTTATTTGAGTTATTTGAGATGTTATAGGGCCAGGCAGTTTTAGCAATGTGGTCAGTGAAATTAATCTGATCATCAAGCACAACTCCAAGGTTTCTGGCTATCCTAGAAGGTGTTATAGTTGATGCACCTTGCTGGATGGAGAAATTGTGATGAAGTGTTGGGTTGGCTGAAACCACAAGCATTTCTGTCTTGGTTGAGGATCATCAGGATGAAGTAGGGTGGAGTGTCATCAGCACAGCAGTAATATGAAAAGCAATGTTTCTGAATGACAGAACCTAGTAATGCCATGTAGACAGAGAAGAGAAGTGGTCCAAGAACTGAGCCCTGAGACACCCCAGTAGCTGGATGTTGCAACTTGGACACCTCAGCCCTCCAAGATACCTCGAAGGAACTATCTGAGAGGTAAGACTCAAACCACTGGAGTGCGGTTCCTGAGATGCCCTTTGCCAATAGGGTTGACAGGAGAATCTGGTGGTTAACTGTGTCAAAAGCAGCAGAAAGATCCAGAAAGATAAGTATTGAAGATTTGGAAGCCGCTCAAGCCAGTCTGAGGGCTTCAGCAACCGAGAGCAGTCTTGGTTGAATGTTCACCTCTGAAGCAAGACTGGTTGCTGTCGAGAAGGTTTTTCTATTATTAGTTGTTTCTGTCCTTTATTTATTAATAATAAAAGGAACATTCACAGGAGAATACATCAGCCAGGTGGGCTAGATTTTTCCAGGCAGGGTCATTTTTGATTCCCTGTAGGCAGCAGTTATTTGTAATGCTGTTTCTATCAGTTGTGGAAAGCAGCAATATGTGTTCTCCAAGGCAAATCAGGCACGGGGGCACAGTGTGATTGATCATTCTATTATGGTTGGAATTTATAACATTAATAAGATGTGAAAAGATTTGAATTAGTAGTATATATATTTACTTTTAAATAAATAACTATTTTCAAAACCAAATGTATTGTACTTTTAACCAGGATCATTACCCAGACAACCTTGGACTTGATGATGTGTACCATGTGGTGAAGCATGGTGACTTTTCCATACCGACAATGTAAGAAACACTTTTGCCCCATTTTATCCCCTGCATTGGTAACTACATGGAAATACAGGCCCACTCTTGTAGACTGACCTTTTCATTATTGAATAAGACATACTTGGGTTCTGGTCATGCGCCCTCAGCCTTGCACACGCTGGCTGTTTTGCTAGCTTGCCAGGCTCATTTTGTGAGGGACTTTGGTGAGAGCACTAAATCAGATGCCAAGGCTGTTTGTCAGCTACTAAGAGCTCTCAACTTGGCACTGAGGTCTAATAAGCATAAAGCTTACTCTATGGGATGGCAGACATTGTGGCAGAAGAACGTTATCTGTTGCTTAAACTGATAGACATCACACACAGGGATAAGGCCTTCTTGCTGAATGTGCTCATTTCTCTGTCAGGGCTGTTTGGTGATGTAGTCCAATCAGTGGTGAAGGTCTGTTTGTTGGATGGCTGCATTCCAGCAGATGATCCCTCCTCGTGAGAGAGGCAGCCCACTGCCTCCTCAGTTCATGCTCGCTCGACATTATCTCAGCATCCACCAGATAAGTAAAAATGGACCATTCAGTCAAGTCAAGTCATCTTTATTTATATAGCGCTTTTAACAATACAGATTGTGTCAAAGCACTTAACAGTATCAAATTGGAGGATAGAGTGTCAGTAATGTATAATGATAAAAATAAACACTCAATTTTCTCAATTTTCAGTTAAAGGCATTTCAATATTGAATTCAGAGATGTCATTGTCTAGCTCAGTTTAGTTTAAATAGTATCTGTGCAATCAAATCGACGATAATCGCTAGAAATTAAGTGTCCCCAAATGAGCAAGTATTCAGTATAATATCAAGCAGCATAACAGACTGGTAAAATTAATGGCAAAGCTTCCAGTCTCAGCCACTTCCAGTTAAGTTAAAAATAAAGTGGCTACATCACCTGTGCTAAAACATACTCTAGTTGAGCACCATCTGTAAGTCTTTTGTTGTTGTGTTTACATCACCATTTCTTTGGCAAATAAGTTTGCTGCTTTTGACCACAAAGTGCCCCAATAATCATAGACTTCCACAAGTTATGAGGCGTATCAAAGTGCATTTTCATGAGAAGCAGTCAACCTTGCCATACCAATATGCTAGATAGTGCCAGTGGGTACCAGACTGGGAACTTGGAACAGACTGGGAGTCAGAAGCATGCAGAAGGCAGAGTCCAGGGTGGGTCAGATGAGTGTAGTTGGACAGAGCAGGACAGCGAGTCACTGTGGACTGAGCATTAAGAAGACAAAGTGCAACAAGACTAAAGCTATTCACTAGAAAATACTGAACAAGGCAAACCCTGTGAAGTACAAAACAATCTGGCAAAAACATGATTGTAGAGGGCACAGTAAAAATGGAGGATAGCACATGAAGAACAGGTGAGCCTAATGAGGACTAGGCAAAGATAAAGATGTGGTACAGAAAAACAAGGGGTGCAATCCAATTTAATTTTTTTGACACACACTTGTGAAATTCCCTAAGCACTTTGCAGATTGCAAGGGGTCAAGGGTTTAGGATGTTCCAGTTAAACCCATTGCAAGGGTCCACCAGTAGTGGGCTCTTGTGCAATGTAATCAATGACGTACATCTGAGTCAATGAGATGGAGGGAAGTCAGCAAGAGAAGGGAATAGAAAAGTGAAGTGGAACACAGCCAATGAGGCAGGGCAAGGGGAGTAAATGACCATCATTAACAAAGGCAGTAAGTGTATTCGACTTCATGTGACGCTGTGCAGACTGTAACACCGAGCTGAAATGTTAAACAGCCCGGATGGGAACACTGTGGGGTGCTAATAATGCACGGGAGACGAGAAGATGGCGTATTTTCCCGAGTTTAATAAAACACCTCAAGCACCGACACACTCGTCCACATACATGGGGAACGAGTGAGGGAAAATGGTACATAAACATCCAACTCAGGTCACAAACAGAAAGGAATAAAATAAACTAAAGAAGTCGATAGAGCAAGTTCTCTCTTCCCCTTTTCGTCTCGTACAGCCCCACCCTATTCCCATGCGCAGTTGTCAATCTACCACAAAACTACCGTAAATACTCTAGTGGCCGTTACAAGACCAAAGACCAGTCTGCACTTTTCCTGTAATATTATTGTTATATTGTGCCATGTTTATCAAAACTTTCCAGGAGGCGTCCAGTGCACAATATGATGTAAAATGTAATGAATAACAGCCCCCATAATAATTTCTTCCTGAAGATGTCATCTGACTTGCCATGTAGCCACAGCTTTGTTGACAATACAAAGAAAAAAAAGAGAAAATCTGGTGCAGAAAACTTTGCGTTAAAAAGCCTGCAATGAATTGTACAAAAATGACTGACCTTTTAATCCCAACAACACCTTCATCAGCTTCAACTTTGTCAGGTGCGCTTCAGGAGATGAAGGTAGGTCAGAAGACGAGATTGCACCTGCTGTGACATTTGCCAGAGGATGAGGCAGGGCAGCATCTCTAGTCAAACACAGCTTGGGCAAAAGGGGAAAAAAACTGAAGGTGATTCAGAGCATGTGAGTCATGAAGATGAAGCCTCTACACTGTCAAGTCATATTTTGTATGGCCTCATTCAGGTGAACATTTTTCAACACCATCCTTTTCAAACCTCTTTAAACACTTTCATCGACAAGGCCTTTTATTGAATAGAACATTGCTTTCTTTCTGTGAGAAAACACACTCCTTCTTTTGCTCTGTGTCTGGTATTTTTTTATGAGTGACAATTTTATTTGTTAGAGAAGAGTGAAGAGTGTTAAATGAGAAGAGTGGTTTGTGTTGATGCCAACCTTCTATGGTCAAGTCTGGAACAGCTGGACAGCCAAATGTCATCAGAGATCAGATCAAAAGACTACTCATTGTGCAGACATTATTAATATTGTTGGGAAGCGAGGGCTTAGTTACAGAGGGTACTCGACTCTGAGGCTGCATATGTACTTGAAGAGACCACAACAGACTGCCAGACCTTCCTGAATTTGATTCTGCTGTTAAACACATATTGAAATATTGGAACATTTCAGCCATTAGAAATGGCAGGGGTTTGCTTGTCTCTTTCTTTTCCAAAACTGTTGGTTAGTATGATAATCAATGTTATCCACAGTATCATTCATGAATCCTTATCACCTAATTATGTACAACAGGCTAAAATACACTCCTGTACATACATTTTACACAAGATATGCAAGACATAACTTCTAAGGCTCAGTGCCCTGCCATATTGCAATATGTGACTGAAACTGTCCAAGAGAGATTAATAGATCATGATTCATCATCTGGGCAGTCTTTTGCTATAATGCAAACATACTAAAATTAGACGAGGATAAGTGCATCAGCAAACAATAGGGCAGCAAATATACAAAGGAGCTACAAAGGATTGTCTTCTTTACTCACATCCCTATTAATGTCTGATGTAATCATATAATACCTAAAACAACTCTGAAAAACAAAGAGTGACTTTGGTTGTTAGCTCAAACAACAAATAACTATTTGAATGTTCATTTGAAAAAATAAGTTTTATTTATATATCGTAACCAGTCCAGTGAGCCACAAGAATCCTGAAATTCTCATTAAAGTTTAGTCTCTCGATCCAACCCTGTACGACACTTGTTGGACTCAATGTGGAAAGTCACCATCTGTACTGCTCAATACAGCACAGACAGTCAGCCGCTTAGTAGAGGCATTGTCAAACAGTTCAGATTTCAAAGAAATATTATAAATCCAGAAGACTCTGTCAAACAATAATATCTACTTATCCAGCATTATAGGAATTAACTCACCTAAATATATGAAATTTTGTCTTGGTTTTATAATTCACTTTATAATTGAATGGCCTGCATACTCACATACGTTTTATATTGACGCAGCATGCACTTGATGTTAAAGAATTTACATGTAGTGCTTATGAGAGTATGTTTCTCTTTATGAACCGCAAGTAGCCTGTTTTGCCCGTTTATCACTGAATTTTGATGTTGCCTGTGGTCATGTAATTGCATGAACACCTACAATATAATCATATATTGTTTTTCGAGGTACTGACTTGAAAAAGCAGTGGTAACACTTTATTTTAAGGTCTCTTAACTAGTTGCTTATTAGCATGCATATTACTAAAATATTAGCCATTTATTAGTAGTAATTAAGCACATATTAAGGCTTTATTCTACATGACCTTATTCTACATCCCTAATCCTACCCAACACCTAAACTTAACAACTTGAAATTCATAGTTAATAGTGAACAAGTGTTCCCTATTCTAAAGTATTACCAAAGCAGTTACTATTATCTGTCCATGAGGTTGGTATGACCTCTCTACTGTTCAGGATGATGAGGGGTGTCTCATATATTAAGTATATGTTTACAGCTTTATATTAAGCTGTAGCTCATGTTGAAGATGTGGCCTGTCAGGTAGTGCATGTACTCAGTTTCACCATCTCTGATTAAAAGTCAGAAGCAACAGCATTTGTAGCAGGAATCCTACACAGGTCAGCTACTTTTTTTTTATTTTATTTATTCATTTATTTATTTATTTTGTGTGTGTGTGTGTGTGTGTGTGTGTGTGTGTGTGTGTGTGTGTGTGTGTGTGTGTGTGTGTGTCAGTACTTGGATCAATATGATAAAGCTCATTTGTGTGGGAAAGCTGGAAGTATCTCACGTATACTTAAGAGAATTCCAAATTGTCCCAGTTGGTGAATTTTAGTGAAACATGTTTGATGGACTGACCCTTGGTGTTTTTGTTTCTTCAGCTAACCCTACAGGCCCCGGGGTGAAGAGCTATCCTGGTCAGTCAGAGGTTTTCCGCGAGTCCAGCAGTACCACAGGCATGGTGGTCGGCATCGTCGTTGCTGCCGCACTTTGCATCCTCATTCTTCTCTACGCCATGTACAAATACCGCAACCGTGACGAAGGATCGTACCATGTGGATGAGAGCCGCAACTACATTTGCAATTCAGCCCAGTCAAACGGAACAGTTGTAAAGGAGAAACCGATGGATGGCACCAGTAGTGTCAGCAAGAGCAAGAAAAACAAAAACAAGGAGTATTATGTGTGATACTATTATTCCTGGTCCTTACAGGACCATCGTCCTCATCCACAGTTCTCATAAATGTCAAATATAAGACCTACTCATGTAAGATAACAAAGACTGAGAGATTATGGAAAAGCATTTAGTCATCATATATTAAACAGCGGTACAGTGGAAATCTTCAATATTTAATTCATGCACATTGGAATGGATGACAGAACTGATGGACAGACACTTGCGGATGTTCAGGAAATGTCCAGCAGGCTGGCCGGAGTAACACAAACTGATTAAATACTCAACAATTACCCATAAGTGATGGAAAGATTACCTAATCCACCCAGACTCTGGCACTTTCTTATGTAACGAATGTAAGAAGAAGGGAATGAAGAGTGAGTAATGGACTATTACAAAACGTCTTTCTGTTTTTTGTTTTGTTCTCCTGAAGCATCACTGAAGAATGAGAGAATAAGAAAGGACAGAACACGTCTCTCAGACTTGATAAGTATTATAGAGCTAATATAAATTTGACTGCAGATGGTAAAAGAGAAAAGAAGATTATGGCATTATCTTTGGCAAACAAATGGCTGCAAAACAGTTGTGGATATCTCAGTGATAATGGATTCAATGTCTTATTTAATATGTTTCTATACAGTAAAACTACAACTGTGTGCTTTTTGGACTGTCAAAAATTTGTGTTTTATAACCTGTTGCATTGAGGATGCAAACTTTATTTACTCCTTGTCAGAAAAAAAAACTAAATAATCTTACATGTCTATTATAGAATTTATATATATATCAACAATGACATTTTTTTTTTTATTTGCAATGAGTTTTTTCATCGTGTTGTTTCAATTGTTTTCTGCAAATGAATGTTCAAACGGTTTGTAATATATGTGTGCACATACACATTTAGAGTCCATGTTTTAGAAGGTACTCTGAAAGACACACAAAACAATGAAGCCAGAGCCTTCCAAAGACATATCACTACCAATAAACTCCCATGAGATGCATCTCGGCCTGCAGTGAGAGATGAGATGAATCCATGTTTATTTGTGCTTACACACCCTCAAAATGTAATCATATATCAGATTAATTTACTCATTTTTGTCTTGAGAGTGTGTCTGTGTGTCTCCCTCATTTCCTACTTCTAGAGCAAGATACAGGAGAACTGTTTTTGAGCTAAACACAAGAACCAATAAAATTCATTTGACTTATTTTTTAGATCTGTATTACTTTTTTTATACAGTATTTTGTTTCTGAGACTTCCAAATTATATGTATTAAAATAGTTTTGAAACATTAATCAAGCAAGTAAAATATTACCCAGAATGAATTATTTTCTCTAAAATAATTTATGAATATGTGCTGTCTTGGATAAATGCAAAATCTTTATTTATGTATGTAGTTGGTTAATTAGTTAGTGTGTTACATATTTACACAATATTTTATATAATACCACTATGATTCTTATATATATAATATGCAAATCTTGTGAAATGAAATATCCTTTAAGATCCAGCAGAGGGTTGTACTCTGTGCTCGGTGAGTTGAGGATTGTCGAGTGTCGTCTGTGTGGCGCTGGAGAGTCCAGCAGAGTTGAGCAGGTCTTGTCCTCGGGTCTTTCAGCTCTTCTGTGTGGCGCTGGAGTCGTGTTGTGTCTCGGCTGTCTCTGGCTGCGTTGTCTTCACGGTTTGACAGTCAATGGGCAGCATCCTCTCAGCTGCTTCAGACGGCTGATTTACTGGCGCCTGTATGTAGAGCTTTCCATCAGCCATGGAGCAGGTCACCGCCTCGGGATTCACTCCTGGAGGCAGATCAAACACCCGTCTGAACTCTTGGCTTCTGTAAGAGTACGAGCCCTTCCCATCCTCCTGCTTCTTCTCGCTCTTTCCGCTGACATGCAGCTTCCTGCCCACCTGTCTGACCGACAGTTCTTCTGGGGAAAAGTCTTTAGTGTCCAGCGTCAAAGCAAAGCCTCTTCCCTCTTTCTCCATTGTGCAGGCGACTGGGGAGATCTCCTGCGAGGGTGGCATCTGCTGGATCTCCTCAAAGATCTTGTGCTGAAGTTTCTCCAGCTGCTCCAGGCTGCTCTTCAGCTCCTGCAGTTGCTCTCCGTGTCTGTAAAGAGATGTGATCTCCGGCCAGAGACTGCGCACTGGCCCGTCCATTCCCACGAAGGAGCCGAGGGAAGGCTGGAATCCATGCAGGCTCAACATTTTCAGTGGCTTTTGTGGTCTACTTCTGCTCCTCGGTCGAGTTGTCTCTCTGGTGGCGTCGTAAGGCTTTTAGATTTGACTCAGTTCTGTGAGTCTCTTAGCTTTATACTGTGTGTTCATCAGCACCAGCAAGTTCATGAACTTTCCAGGTAGTTCTGGACTCGTCCATCGGGGGGCAGCATAGAGAGAACTGATGATGCCTCACCAGTCACACTCTCATTTTAGAAGATGACCAATACACATCTATTAAACTGGAATTATTGATTTATTAGTTTATGTAATGTTTTTACACAACCAGAAAATCTTCTCTTTTTTTGGTTATTCACAAGCCCACTATATTTTAAAATAGATTTGCTTTTATAAATGATAAACACTCAGGAGCTGCAGCTAACAAATATTTTCTTCGTTTTCTACATTATATGAGGTATATCTCTTATTTGTATAGGTCAGTTATCACTAGGGTTGGGTATCGTTTGAATTTTATCAATTCCGATTCTGATTCTTTTCGATTCCAGTGTGATTAAAAAAAGATATCAAACATTTATCCTGTGTCTCTTTTTGTAAACCATTTAGTTGCAGCTGAATATGAACAAAAATCAACAGGTTAAATAAAAACTGGACTCTTTAAGAGCTGTTTATATGCAAAATAGAGCTGCATGATTCTGGATATATATATATATATATATATATAAGATTGCAGCTGCATCCTTTAAGGTAAAAGTCCTAGAGGGAGGGCAGTTAGTTGTCATTAATGTGGTAAAGTTGGGCACTGGGTGAAAGAGTGTAGGAAAAAAAATAGAACAATGTTATTCAGTTCCTACTCAGTCTGCTTACAGCCCTGAAGCAGCTTCTCCGCTCATCACCAAACTCATAAGACAGCTTGCTGAAGTGCTGACTGTTGGGGCTGCGAGTGCTTAATTCAATCTACTGTTTAATTTAATTAAAATATTTAATTATAGACTTTATGTAAACAAAACAAAAGGAAGTTGTCTGTCACTTCCATTTGGAGACTTAGGGTTAAGTACACTCACAGAGTTAAATGTTATACTGCAGCATACTTGCTATCATCCCCTGTTATCATATCTGCTATGATCGATGTGTCATTGGAATATGGAGATGTGTTGAATCAAATCTGCATTGCACCGAAAAAAACAATAAAAAAATGGCAATTTTTTATGACTGCTTAAATTACTGAAGGACAGACAGGATATGCTGTTGCTTCTTTTCCTAAAATAGTATTTTCTGGTCATCCGCAAGCTTATTTGCAAGCTTCAAAGCAAACAGAGCTCATGTCTCACTCTGTACAGTGTGCACACGAACAAGAGGGACAGACCAGGACACACATACCAGGGAAGAGCCCAATGAAGAACCGAAGTGCAGCATACCTCGAGGGCCAAACCTGCGGTGAAGACTTCCTCAGAGGTTTCCTCTCTCTGTATTTATCTCCACCTCACTGAGGCTATAACAGAATCGATTGTAATGAAGCCTTGGGACAAGTTTGGATTTGGATGATTTCTGATTGTGGACTAATTTAGGATCAGGTCAGTGTGTCTGTTCGTCTCTTCCTCACTCTCCCTTCCACCGTCCCTGATGCTCTCAGCATCCACACTTTTCCTTCAACGAACAGAGAAGTACACGTTTCCAGATCCTGTAATCACAAACACTGCTGAGATTCATGGATTCATCACAGCTGCTATTATTATGTTGTGCTGGATAGGTGTCTTTAATGTCGTTTCTCTTAAATTTGTGTAAATTTTTGTTTGACCATCCATCTGTTCTGGTTGCTGTTTTTAATCCATGTCAAATAAGTACTGAAATCAAAACCAATTCTCAGCCATCACTATAAAAATATCATTCCACTAGCAAAATGTATTTTTTTTTTCTGCTGTCACCGCCATCCTGCAGCACAAGTGTTGCAGAATACTAATAGTGCTTTAGTGCTTGCAACATCAAGTAACATCTTAGCAGTAATACCATTATTACATTTTCAAGTGTTGATTTTAGAATGGATTTTTGATCTGTCCACTAAATTGGACACTGTGCATTGTTATCTATATTTCAGCTACAATTTATGATATTGCTGTGGGCTGATGTTCTTGAAAATAGTTCATCTGCAGTATTTATTTTATTATTATTATTATTATTTTTTATATGTAGAGTTAAAGAGTAAAGCATGATAGAAAGGCCTACAGAATGGTGGAGGAAATAACATCAGTGAGGATGATGATAGTGTTAGTGATGAGTAATGGATGCCAGAAAAAGAAGCCTTTTGAATCTACAGGAGAGTGAAATAGAAAGTATTCTTCAATAGTGTTTGCAATATTTGAAGCTATATTATTTTCCACATGATTTATATCGTTTTACTCATCGGTTTCTTAAATACACACAGTATTACTGTGCTACTGTATTATGATTAAACAAAAACACATATTGTCCAATCAAGAGGACATCTGAAAATATATATTATATATTCCCGACTCATGATATAAATGGTTCTGCACCTAAACCTTACATGAATTTCACATATTGGATGTGAAACAAACATTCATATCAGTATTATTTTAAGCACATCACTGAACAGCATGTTTAAATATGCATTTCATCAAGAATTCAACTCTGAATACCTCTTGACATTATTTAACTTATGTCCTTTTATGTATGTAAATTTCTATGCACTTTTGTGATTTTTGTGTGTAACAGTAGGCTGCGGCATCATGACGCCAGTTAGCCAGTAAAGAAGAAGACTTTTATTTTGATCTGGCGATGTGACGCCATAAGGCTGCGCCACGCTCCTGCATCTGTTGTGATTCGGCTGAAGATAGGTTTGAGTTTCAACCATTAAACAGTGTTTAAATTAGTGCAACTCGTTCGGATAAGTTCATAGTTTTACAAGAACTGTAGAACGAATTATTATTGAATATAACATTGTAATGCTGTATCTAACATCAATGAACGTTATGTGTGTGAGTAAAGCAGATCCGCACGAGTAACACAAAGTGCGTCTCATTTGGATCCTTATAACATAAATCAATGTATCGTAAACACGAATTCAGTCTCTTGCAAGCATGAATGAGAGAAACGGAGCTTTTTGAAACTCAGAACCAGTTAATTTACAAAATGATTCAGTGATTCGAATCACTGCAAGCTGTTCGAAACAGTGTTAGTGCAATGACAACACTAATTTGCAAATGTTTTCATTAAAGTTTGTCTTTCTGTTCATTATTCTTTTCCCAAAGATGACAGTGCCCAAAGAATCAACAGATATCCATTTTATAAAGATGGCGTTTATTAAAGAGGAGAGTGAAGACGTGAAGATTGAAGAAGCATTCAGAGTTAAACAAGAAGAAACTGACACACAAACAGGTTGGTTTTGATTATCAAAGCTGAACTCAGTCATATGATCCTTTTTAAAATGTTGACAATGAATGGTATTTTTGAAGAACGGTTACACAAGTGGCCAACAAATAAAGTGTTCTTATTTGATATGGGGCCTCATTTATAATGTGACCCCACAAATGCTGTACACACGTTTTCTGTTGCGTATGTTCACTCTATTAATCACATGTATGCATGTGATAGTAAGATCAAATTTAGGATGGTTTTTGCTAGGGTTGAACTATTTTGGAAAATAATCTAATTGTGATTTTTTTTTTTTTTTAACTAATATTGCAAATGTAATTTAATATGCAATTATTGTTTAAAGCTCTTTATGTTCTGTATTATTTAATAAAGACAAGCAATAAATCATTGTATAGTATGACCAACACAATATTAGATTTATTAAACATAAATGTTATTTTCTGTTGGGCAGGATATGTTATGATGAAATTAGGTGATGCATGAATTTATATGAATTACGTTATTTAACAACTACAATCACAGTAGTATATTGACTGATTTGTTGAACTTCCAGCCTTGTATGCATGTAATAATTATGACAACATAAAGCACTGACAAATAAGCCTGGTGCAAACATTAATATGAAAGTCAGTAACAAATCGCACAAACTAAAGTAGATTGCAGAAATATAAAAACAAATCTGTTGCTTTACCACACTAAGTATTTAGGTAATTCAAAATCACTGTAATAAACATATATGTAATCATGTGGATTGCACTTTTTAAACACTGTCTGTTAACTTTAGACAGACTTTAAATAAAAAAAAATAAGAATGTACTGTAGTGTGCCAACTTGATGCTTCCTCTGAAGACTGCTTAGATGTGTTTTACATGAAGCAGCTCCGCTGGACCAATCAGTGTTTGTCATCAAAGTACTGCAAGAGCTATAAGAGAGCGGACGTCTCCTTATGCTTTCTGTTGCCATACTTTGATGTCATACACCGATCGGTCTTCAAGTCGAACACACCTCTTTACTCTCGCGTGTCAAGTGACAGAGTGTAATCGCAGCCTCTGCGGTTGAAAAATCACATTTTTTCATATCGTGATATTAGTTTCTACACAACATTTTATTAATGGGGCCCCACGGATTGGGTTGCCTCATGTGGTCAGACATGTTGAGATCACATGACCAGCCACTAAAATGCTAATACTACCGTTAAGTATAGCTGAGAACCTCCTTCTTCAAAGATGGGCATTCGTTATTACTACATGTATCCAATTAAATTAGGACATATTAACACAAAAGTAGTTTAAAACAATAATTTTTTTGTAATGAGACCTAATAACAACTTATGCATTGATAACAACAAACATTGTTTTTATTCAAACATTTTAAAATAAATTTATTTATTTATTAAAGATTTATTTATGCCTTTATTTGGAAAGGACAGTGTAGATTGACAGGAAAGCATTGGGTGGAGAGAGAGGGGAGCGGGAGCCGGCATTCAAACTTGGGTTGCCATGTGCACAGTCGCACTGTATGTTGGCGCACTAACCGCAAGACTGTTGGCGCCAACAAATGTTCAATCCTTTGACTTAAATATGAAACAGTATCTTAACAAAACATTTTTCATCAAGCGAACCGTAAAATGTGAGTGATCAACTTTACGTTTGTCTGTAAGTGGTTTTGTCTTCTCGTCATCAAAAGCTTTCACTGTGTCAAACTTGTAAACACAACTTTTTTCATTAAAAACACCTTTATGTCCTTTACTAAATAAGATTATAAAATATTTGAGTGGCAGTTAGACTCTCATCTATAAATACTTCCTTTTATTTAAAAAATGCAGTGAAAGCTGCTAATGATATTCAGAGCCTCATAAAAGTCAAAGGAGTGAAAACACGTAGTTTACAAAATCATTGAAACATACCTGAAAATGCTGTAAATAGCAGTAGATAATCATTAGAACAAACAGTAAGTGAGTCATATGTCAAAAACACAAGATAACTAATGAAACTAATAAAACATCACCTGTTGATAGAGTTTCTGCATGCTGTCTACATTGTTTCTTCAATTGATGGGCTTTGGCAAGCAAATAAAACAGCCTGTGACCAGGCTACTTGTATAAATTTCTAATAAACTGCCGCATAAATTGTTTTAATCAAAATGTTTGAAAGTTTGGGAGCGACACAAACAGTTTAAATCAAAGACACAAATTGCACACTAAAGAGATCAGAAGTTTATTTTGGATGAATGTTTCTTCTCCGGGGGCTGGTTGCACCAGCACGTACTTTACAACTTAGCCTAGTTGCAACATAAAGGGGCACTGAGTTACAAAAAAAGTGTTTTACTAAATATTTTTGGGTTGCATTTTTGAACTTAAACATACTCAGTTAATTACGTAACCTCTGTTCCCTGAGATACGGGAATGAGTACTGCGTCACTAGACGGTAATGCGGAAAACTCCTTTTTCTCCAAGGACTGAATACTTTTTCAATCACGCAGTGTAACTGCACGGCCGTTGGTTCGTGCAGTGTATTAAAAACGAGCCTATGGCGGTGAAGCCCGCCAGAGTGGGTGGGGCCATCTGGTTATATAAGCGGGCATTTCGCCATAGGATCTCAGGTAAATTCGACTGAAGCGACGACACTGAGTCGTGCAGTGTCATGGCACGGCAATGTACGCAGCACTCGTTCCCGTATCTCAGGGAACCGAGGTTACGTAAGTAACCAAGTACGTTCCCTTTCGATACTTCACTCGTACTGCGTCGCTAGATGCTAATGGGGAACCAATTCAATCCCGCCGTGCCATATAAGAGGAATGACTGATATAAACTGGCCTTGAGGACTCAGAGGGACCAATTATATGCAGGCTGAGCCCTGCGGGAAGCAAGAGGGATGAACTCATAGAGGTCAGCCCGGTTTTGGATAATCGTTCCAAGGGTCTAATGTACAGCCTCAGCACCATTATTAGGGCCAAGAGCATTCTTGATGAAACAGGCAAAGCCTGAGAATCAGACCACCTCAATAGGCGTGTGCACTTTAAGCAGATAAAATCCGGGCCTGTAAGGCCGGAACGTCCAAGTTATAGAACCTGGGAAAGGTGGACGGGGAGGCCCAGCCGGCCTCCGCCCAGATGTCTGCTATGGACACACCACTACGCCTCGAGTGGAATGGGCTCTCACTCCCACAGGGCTCTGAAGACCCAGGGAGGAGTAGGCTAGTGCGATAGTATCTACCAAGCATCGAGAGATACTCTGCTTTGTGACCGGAGACCCCTTGGCGTGGCCACCAAAGCATACAAAGAGTTGTTCCGACTGCCTGAAAGGGACAGAACGCTCTGTTAGAGCAGAGAAGGTTAAACTCCTGGTCCTCCTCAGAAGAAGGGAGCGCAGAGAGAGTAATAACCTGAGCTCTAAACGGAGTGTAGAGCACCTTAGGGACATACCCTTGTCTTGGCTTTAGGACTACCTTGGAGTCATTAGGCCCAAACTCAAGACATGCAGGATTATCGAAAGAGCCTGCAAGTCGCCCACTCACTTAGTTGATGCTAGTGATAGTAGTCGCTTTTCAGCGAAAATGTCTTTAAGTTTGCAGACTTAAGTGGCTCAAAGGGGGAGCCCTTGAGGGCTCTCGGGACCGTGGGCAGATCCCATGTAGGGACCGTGAGAGGTCGGGGCGGATGCAGCCTCCTGGATCCTCTCAGGAAACGAACAACTAGGTTGTTTCGGCCCAGCGACTGTCCGGCTATAGGAGCGTGAGAAGCTGCTATAGCTGCCACAAACACCTTGAGCATGGAGGGGGAACGGCCCTTATCCAACAGCTCTTGCAAGTAGGACAATATCACAGATATGTCCCATGATACAGGGTCCTCGCCACGGGTTGTACACCGGGCGAAAAAGTCTGACCACTTAAGGGGATAGAGACGTCTCGTGGACGAAGCTCTAGCCTGTGAGATCGTATTTAGGACATTCTCGGGGAGATCAACCGATTCCCATCGAGAGCCCACACATGTAGAGCCCACAGTTCAGGCTGGGGGTGCCAAATCATTTTGTTCGCCTGAGAGAGGAGATCCCACCTCAGGGGAACGGGCCACTGCTCTGAGATCCAGTGATGGTTTCTCCAGAGCGGGGCCACTAATAGCACTCTGTGTCTGTGTTCCCTGGCTCGCTTGATTACCTGGGGGATCAGAGCGATCGGAGGGAAAGCGTATAAGAGGAGGTTGGGCCATTCGTGGGCCAATGCATCCTTGCTCTTTGAAAAAAAAAGTTTGGCAGTGAGAATTGTCTTTTGAGGCAAAGAAGTTGACCTCTGCCTTGCCAAAGATCTCCCAGATTTTCTGAACCGTTTGCGGGGATGTTGCTCCAAGATAGCATGTCCACTCCCTGGTTCAGCACGCCAGGCACGTGTGCTGCCCTCAATGAACATAGGTTGAGATTTGCCCACTCCAAGAGGTGCCTTACAATCTCAAAAAGGCGTTTCGAGGTGAGCCCAACTTCGCGATTTATATAGGCCACCACCGTCATGCTGTCTGAGCGGACCAGCACGTGGTGTCCCTTCAGGTCCGGCATGAAGGTTTGAAGCGCTCGACATACTGCAGTCATTTTGAGGCAGTTGATGTGTAGCCGACCTTCTGCTATCGACCAGAACCTCCCCAACCTGTGTTGGAAGCATCTGTCGAGACAACCTTCCTTCTGTAAACCATACACATCATCACGCCTTGTCTGAACCATTGTGGGTTCTTCCAGGGGACCAGGGCTGCAACGGAGGCTTGGCTCACCCTGACGCTACACGTGGGGTGGAATCAAAGGTTTTAACCACCACTGAAGGGGTCTCATCTGCAGAAGGCCCAACTGAAGTACTGGAGTAGTAGAGGCCATGAGGCCCAGCATCTTTTGAAACACTTTGAGAGGGTATGAGGCTTCGACATTGAATGATGCTGCAAGCTGTTGTATAGCCAGTGCACAGTCTGGTGCGACTGCCGCCTTCATGTGGACTGAGTTGAAAACTGCTCCCAGGAATGAAGTTCTTTGGCTGGGGGACAGTGAGCTCTTGGCAAAGTTGATTCTGAGTCCCAGGCGCTCCAAGTGGCTGAGGAGGAGGAACCTGTGGGCTAACAGCTCTGCCTCTGACTGTACCAGAATGAGCCAGTCGGCGAGGTAATTCAGGATACGGACTCCCATCTGTCTTAGAGGGGAGGGAGCCACGTCCATGCACTTCACAAAAGTGCAAGGAGCCAGGGATAGCCCAAATGGCAGGACCGTGTATTGATAAGCCACTCCAATCTGGATATGAAAGTAAGCGTCCTTCAGATCCAGTGAAAAGAACCAGTCCCCAGGGCGAATTTGCGAGAGGATCTGCTTGTTAGATCAAGGATGGGCCGAAGGCCGCCATCCTTCTTGGGGACGAGGAAGTAGACGGCTGTAGAAGCCTGACTTGCTATGAGCTGGCGGAACTGTCTCTATTACCTCAGCTCACAGAATGTGAGGGTTTTTGCTCTGCACTGAGGTGGAGACCACGCCACTGAAACGCGGGGGTCTTCGAGCGAACTGAAGCGAATATCCTCGCTTTATAATCCCCAGAACCCAATTGGACAGCCAGGCCTCAGCCTGTGTGACAAGGGGTTGGATTAGTACGGGTGGAGAGCCGACATGTGGGGGTTTGACACTCAAGGTGACTGGAAGAGAAAATTTGCTCTTTTGTTGAAAATGTTTGCTTTTTATTTTTCTCGCTATAACAGTGACTGTGCGACAGGGCGCTTTGAGAACGGGCCCGTGACTCACAACGTTTTTTTGGACAAAGAACCGAACGGGGTGCTTGAGGGCACGACAGAGGGCATTTTGGGTGCGGTCCAGCACTGGTGAGACATTGCCCCTTCCTCTTCCGTTCCAACAGATTAGAAAGACGCCGGGGGCGCAGGATCCATGGTCAGCTCGGGCCGGGGTCCTTGGCGCTTGGGAAGCGGGTGGCGTCTGGCCGAGCGTGAGCGCTGTCGAGGCTCAGGCTTCTGTGCAGGCTGAGCGGGCGATGGCGCAGGTTTCGCTGGCTGTGCTGGAGGAGATCCGGAGCGACTGGTGGCCGTTGCAGAGCTGGATTGTTTAGGCAAGAAGTGTCACTTAGCCTGGGACGACTTCTGTGCTGCAGTTAATCACTCCACAAAGCTCTCGATGGCAGGTCCAAACAGCCCCGCAGGGGAGACCGGAGAGTCGAGGAAGGGGACCTACGCTCGTCCAGCGAGGGTGGAGGTCATTCTGCATGGCTTGGAGGGGTGAGCGACCTTAGCCTTCCTCCCTAGTGGGTGGGCAGAGGTGCGCAGCCACTGCTTCATCGAGAGGAGGCATCTTCTCGTAACCCTTTTCTTCAGCGCCGTCCACGGAGGAGAGAGTAGAAGAAGAGTTAGAACGAAAGTGGGCTGAGTAGGGAGCGTGCCATAACTTCGTAATCTCATCATGGACCTCCGGAAAACGCCCGGCAGGAACCATTCATCCAGACGGCTACGAGTGGGCTCCTCCGGCGTGGACCACTCCAATCCCAGCTCTTCAACTGCCTTAGAGAGGATGCGGAAAAGTTCGGCATCCATCCCCGGCTTGGAGTCGCTGGGCTCAGCAGACAGAGAGGGGGCAGGGTCAGCAGTGGAACCCAAAATATCCTCAGTGTCTGATGCTATTAAAGACAGGCTGTCATCTAATAGCTCGTCCTTGACAGCGCCGAACGAGACCATGTCACTCGCATCAGCAGAGGGACGCTGGCCTTCGCACTCAAAGAGAATGGGAAAAATCACTCTGCTTGGCGGGGGTGAGGCACGCGGGATCTGGGCTGGTGTGAGCTCGCTCGTGACCGAGCGCTTGATCCCCTTGCCCCGCTGATTTTTCCTCACAGGTGCAATGACGGCGTGGCATTTGCAACAACGACGCTGCTCTTTTGGAGAAATTAGCTTTTTTAGGTTTGCCAGATGGCAGCAGGGGATGAGCTGGTATCTGCGGAGATCGCTGAAGCCAGCTCGAGAGCAAGCGGAAGCAGCGAGAGGTTGCAGAAAAAAAGGTAGCTTCTATCCTTCAGTCTTCTGTCTCCAGTCCCGAGTGTCAGCGAAGGGAGATCGTCGTCGCTGAAGGAGAATTGATCTGAGATTCTGTGGCAAAATGCCTACTTATATAGCCATTCTGGCGGGCTTCACCGCTATTGGTTCGTTTTTAATACACTGCGTGATTGAAAAAGTCTTCAGTCCTTGGAGAAAAAGGAGTTTTCCCATTTATATATATATATATATATATATATATATATATATTCCCCAGTACGAGTGAAGTATTCGAAAGGGAACTTAACTCTACATAGAAACATTTAAGGAAGTCTTTGACCAGGTGATCCGTGTGAAACAGGAGATTTATTGAATTGCATCAATAAGCTCAATTTTCTCATTCACGATGCTGTTGACATACAAATTTATCTCTCTTAAAAAGTAAAAAAGTGTATATATAAATGACGTTTAGCAGTTCTTTAACACAAAGGTGATCTAAATGGCACACTTACCCTTCTGTCTTTGCTATCATTAAAACACTGCTTAGAAAAACAGATTTGGTCAGGTTGTGTGGAAATATAAAACTGGATATCATTGTCATAACAGTGGAAATTAATGACAGTATCTGTAATAGAAAACATGAAAGCAAAGGACCTGATACTGAGCCCTGTGGCACTCCATAGTTGTGTCTGATGAGGTTCTCTTTCAAACAAACAGATTTAATGGTTGGATAGCTAGGACAGAAATATAAATAATTCTCAAGCTATTTCATAGTCTATGTTGTCAAAAGAATACTTGTAACTTTTATAATCACAGATTTTGTGCTACATTGTGACTTAAATCCTGAAATTCTTCACAATTCTCCATACTGTTCCTCGGCAAAACTGAACACTTTTTTCTAATGGTTTGGATATAAATGGTAGCTCTGAAATGGTCTATAGTGCATTCACAAAAAAATCTTAAGGCTAAATGCTCCTAATGCAGAAATTTAGGAGCAACTTATCTTAACAAGATAAAATTAAATTATTGGGGAATACAGCCCGAGTTCCTGTTTTTTTTTTGTTTTTTGGGTAATAGTTTTGGTAACTGTTAGCTTGAAAGTACATAGGGCATGTCCTAAAGAAACCTAAGAGTTCAAACATGGAGTGGCTTAATGTGAATAGGATCTGGCATACATTTAATTGCTTTTGAAGCTTTACATGTCATATAGTTTTGATGTCTGTTGCTTTGTGCCTTTAAACAGGTTATTTGATGTAATTTTTTTGTTTGTTTTATTCTTTTTTCTTCTTTCCCATCTTAGGCCTGATGGCACTGAAAGAGGAGAATCAAGAGCTGAATGATAGAGATGAGAAACATGATTTCATGACTGAAGAAAACGTTTTTAATTGCTCTGAGACTGAAAAGACTTTGTCAAGAAAAAAAGCTAAAAAGACAGCAACTAAAGGTAATTACACCTGCCAACAGTGTGGAAAGATTTTTAATCAAAATAGAAACCTTACAGTCCACATGAGAGTTCATACTGGAGAGAAGCCTTATACATGCCAGCATTGTGGAAAGAGTTTCAGTCAAAAAGCAAGTGTTAAAGTCCATATGAGAGTTCACACTGGAGAGAACCCATACACCTGCCAACAGTGTGGAAAAAGTTTCAATAGAAAAGGAAACCTGACAGTCCACATGAGAGTTCACACAAGAGAAACCCCATTCTCCTGCCAACAGTGTGGAAAAAGCTTCACTCAGAAAGGAAGCCTTAAAGTTCACATGAGAATTCACACTGGAGAAAACCCTTTTACCTGCCAAGAGTGTGGAAAAAATTTCATTCGAAAAGCAAGTCTTAAAAGCCATATGAGAGTTCACACTGGAGAGAAGCCTTTCACATGCTCTCAATGTGGAACAAGTTTTAAACATAAAGGAACCCTTAATGCCCACATGCGAATTCACACTGGAGAGAAGCCGTTTGTGTGTGGTCAGTGTGGAAAGAGTTTCAGATTTACAGTAACCCTTAGTCACCACATGATAATTCACACAAGAGAGAAAAGTTTTATATGTCATCAGTGTGGAAGGAATTTCACAGACAAGAAGCCTCTCAAGAATCATGTAAATATTCATTTGGGAGAGAAGCCTTTCATGTGCCATCACTGTGGAAAGACTTGCAAAAACAAAGCAAACCTTGAGGTTCACATAAGAGTTCACACTGGAGAGAAGCCTTTCCCCTGCCCTCGGTGTGGAAAGCGTTTCGCACTCAAAGGAAACCGTGAGGTTCACATGAGGCTTCACACTGGAGAGAAGCCTTACAAGTGTCTTAAATGTAAGAAGAGCTTCATGTATCTTAGAGAGCTGAAATGTCATTTGCAAACTCATTCTCAAAAGAAACTACAGCATTCAGTGTGTGAAAACAAGTTTACTAAGAGGAGCAATTTAAAAAATCATCTCTGTGTTCTCTCTGGAGAAAGGCGAATTAATTGTGATCAGTGTGATAAAAAATTTATTTTGTCATCACACTTACAGATACACCTGAAAAGTCACGCAGATGTGAGACCCTATTCTTGTTCTTTCTGTAGAAAGAGTTTTAAATGGCTCAGCAGTTTAAAATGGCACCAGAAAACATGTATATCTGTGAAATCAAAGCTACTATCATATAAATGAAAAACTTCAAATAACGAATAAAACACAAACATAACAAATACATTAAATTATAAATTTAAAATGCTCCATCGGGACAAGGTCACGGGAATCAGATAAGCCTTTACACAATCTGATTTGGCTGCGGTTGGAATTGAACTGTGGGTGTCGTCTGGTCAGAGGAGAACTGGCCCCCGACTGAGCCTGGTTTCTCCCAAGGTTTTTTTTTTTTTTCTCCATTCTGTCTCAGAGGGAGTTTTGGTTCCTTGCCGCTGTCGCCTCTGGCTTGCTCAGTTGGAGACACTTAATTTCTAGCGATTATCGTCGATTTGATTGCACAGATACTATTGATGACATCTCTGAATTAAATAATGAAATGCCTTTAACTGAAAATTGAGTGTTTAATCTTATCATTATACATTACTGACACTCTGTCCTCCAATTTGATACTGTTAAGTGTTTTGACACAATCTGTATTGTTAAAAGCGCTATATAAATAAAGGTGACTTGACTTGACTACTTTCACACTGCAAGTGAATGTGGGCCAAATGGATTTTCTGCTTTTTTTTTTTTTTTTTGCCTTTGGTAAGGCTGATGTGCATAAGATATGGATTAGAGGTTTCTTCCCTCAGGAATCTAATATTTAATTTGATAATTGTGTTTTGGTCATCATCTAAGTTCCACTGGTGGAGAAGTTCATAACCGGGATGGAAGCTGGATGTAGTGGGTGAACTGATGGACATTTTTTCATTTAGCACTAGTGATGCCATTACTAGTGGTGTTATGGGTGCCTTTAGACCAACTGCCTCATCCTTAAGACATCCATACCATTGTTGTGAACTTTTATCTTCTACGAAGCAGAGACCAGGAGACGTTGGGATATCTTTCATACAGAAGTTACTCTTTATTGAGAAGAGAACTCGCTGCGCGTCGCTGTAGTCATCCAAGTCTAACTAAATCAGTGATACATTGTAGTTTTAATACATTTAGGGGGCAGTGCTTAGGAATGGAAACAAAGCACCTGGGTGACGACATTAAACAAAGCATGCAAATGAGAGAGGATTCGATTCAATCAAGAGAAAACCGGTTTGGCAGGTTATCTGGCTTGCTCAAAAGAGAAAGACAGACCCAATCAGCATAACACTTGATTGCATTGATAATCCAATCAGTCTAACAATTTAACGTCTGGGCCAGGAGCTCCGAAAGCAATTTGCAGAACAAAAGATTCGAGTCTCAGTGATCTGACTCATTTAACTTACAATAAGAGAACAGGAACTGGCAGGAACCTTTTGCTATAAACTTTTTATATCACAGTCATTCATCTGATGTCACCATCTTCACCATAAATGTTAAATACAATGTATATAACTTCTTCAGTTCTAATCTAAATTAAACATTTAAATAAATTTGTAATCCCACACCATAAGGCAGCAGTTGCTATGAAAAGTGAATGATATATTCCAATGTCGCAAATAATGATCTGCATTGTTAAAGGGATAGTTCACCCAAAAATGAAAATTTGATGTTTATCTGCTTACCCCCGGGGCATCCAAGATGTAGGTGCCTTTGTTTCTTCAGTAGAACACAAAGGAAGGTTTTTAACTCAAACGTTGCAGTCTGTCAGTCATATAATGCCAGTCAATGGGCACAGAATCTTTGAGAGAGAAAAAAAAGCATGCACAAACAAATTCAAATTAAACCTTATGGTTCGTGACAATACATTGGTGTCCTAAGACACGAACAATTGGTTTGTGCGAGAAACTGAACAGTATTCATATCATTTTTTACCTCTGATAAACCTCAATGTCCGACTGTGACAACATCCGGCGCGTGATGCGTCAACCTGCTCTGGCACATAGATTAGCGACTGTTTCTATGGGCTGCAATACGTAAGGATCTACTTAGATATCTATGTATATATATATATATATATATATATATATATATATATATATATATATATATATATATCTATGTTCAGAGCCGTTGAGGCGTCACACGCCAGAAGTTGTGGATGAGCTCAGGAGAGTTGGACATTGCCTGTATCAGAGGTAAAAAAAAATTATATAAATGCTGTTCAGTTTCTCGCACAAACCGATCATTTTGTGTCTTAGGACATCAATGTATTGTCACGAGCCGCATGGTTTAATTTGGATTTGTTTGTGCATGCTTTTTTTCTCTCTCAAAGATTCTGTGCCCATTGACTGGCATTATATGACTGACAGACTGCAACGTTTGAGTTAAAAATCTTCGTTTGTGTTCTACTGAAGAAACAAAGGGTGAATTTTTGGGTGAACTATCCCTTTAATTTCTTCAAAGAATATAGCCACTTGTATATTTGAAATTTAATTTCATGATAGGATTGGAAATGTAAGAATCTGGATAAGATCTGCTGATTCTACGTCCTGACATAACATATGAAAACTAAGGTGAAGTACATTGTATTTGTTGTTTAAGGTAAAGATGATTAACATCAGGTGAACGATTGTTAATGTTTGTAGCAAGACGTTTCTGACAGTTCCTGTTCTCTTTATTGTAAGTCAAATGAGCTGTATTACTGACTCTCACCTTTTGTTTTTAATGACTCTTGGTGTCCCTGTCCCATTCCTTGAATGATTATGCTAATTGGATTTGGACAGGTCAAATACTTATACCTGCATAGTTCACTTGCATGAAGTCATATCCCAGTTGCTTTGTCTCTATCTCTAAGCACTGTCCTTTAAATGTATATACGACTACAATGCACAGATCCCTGATTAGACTTGATGATTGCAGCAATCAACAGCACATTCTTAAAGAATCCTGCTATAGATACACAGAGCCTCTTGGTCTTTGCTTCTGAGTTTCTGACAGTAACAATCATGTCATATGTAATGTGAATAAAAATCAATTGTACTGTTTGTCATATAAAAAATAATTATAAAAAACAATTATAAATAATAATAATAATAATTATTATTATTATTAAACCAAGTGTAAATAATTTCATTGCAAAAGAGATTGTTCTTTGGCAGAAGTGAGATGTCATTTGGTCCTTGCTTATACTTTATATCAGGGTTTCCTGATATTATGTTAAATAATTATAGAAATGAAATCACATGTAAAATTAAAATAATTTATGAGGCTGCACAATTAATCAAAACTGAAATTAAGTGAGTGCTGCTTTTCTGATTATGGCATTGGCTTAAAGTTGTGACTTTTTTGTTTCCCCTGCATCGAGTGTGAATTAAATCTTTAACAAAACCCACTCATAAGTATAATTTAAAATTGAACAGATCGCTATAACACAATGAGATACTCCAGTCTAAAAAGATTAAAAGTCATGGGAAATTGGATAATGAAATGCAAAATGTGTCCTCAGACTCAGAGAGCACCACAAGACACGGGAGGAAGATGGAGGCAAGTGAGTCTGCTGATAAAAATCCTAGTAATGTCGAATGCATTTAAACCACTGGAAAAGTGAACTAGTGTTAAGATTAATGAGGTTCACTCTGGGGTCACGGAAGTTACAAAAAGTATAATGGAAACTGAGGAATGCATCTCTAAATCCTTCAATTTAGATATAGAGCCGACTCCCAAGGAATAAGGTGGATGATTGGAATGCAAAGGCTGGAGAAATGATCTCCTAATTTTGATTAGTCAGACTTCCATAGAAAGAAGAAGGTATGCATGTGCCTCTTTGGAAAAATGGCTACCAGAGGTTCAAAGCAGGAGCCAATTATCAATTAACTACTTTCTGGCAAGGCATCAAAAATGCCCTTGATAACCGTTATTATGAGGTTCCTCAATTTCAGGCAGAAAGAGCAGGTCCTAAAGTCCATAGAAAGACAAGAAATTATGGTATGATACAGTGTGCTAAATTACTTAAAATGGACACAAGAAGAGCTGTTACTTCTTGCCCAACTGGTTAATGAAAGCAAGGATATAGGGTAATCAAATGAAAATTGTCCCCGACAAGTTCTACAACAGTCATAATAACCCCGCGATTAAGGCGATATACCTTTTTCTTTAAAGCTCATTATCGTCAAATGTTTCCAAAGTGTTTACATTCCAAGGCAGATTGCCAGCAACAGCCATTTAAGGATAGTTTGTGGTTCAGTCTTAGTGACTTAGGAGTCCTCTTCACTACTCCCAACGTTTCACAGATGTACACTGTTAAAAATTACCTGTAAATTTTACAGTAAAATACTGGCAGCAGGGTTGCCAGCCAGTTACTGTAATTTTTACAGTAGCGGTTCTGTAATTTAATTTACAGAATTTGACTGTAATAAAGAATACAGTAAAATTCTGTAAATTAAATTACAGAACCGCTACTGTAAATTTACAGAATTTTACTGTATTCTTTATTACAGTCAAATTCTGTACATTAAATTACAGAACCGCTACTGTAAAAATTACAGTAACTGGCTGGCAACCCTGCTGCCAGTATTTTACTGTAAAATTTACAGGTAATTTTTTACAGAGGAATTTTGTAAAATGCAGCATACATAATATATTTTTTTCCCAAATGCTGCCAATGACTGGCAGCTGAATTTTAAATGTAAACTATTAACTGCATAAGCTTTAATCAACTGTACAAAGTGTTGTATACTGTATAACTTAATTCAATTATAACAAAAAATAATGACACTTGTTTGAAAAACAGGTCAAAATTTATATAATAACTTTCAAATTTGCATGAATAAAGTAATAAAACAGTGTACTTTGTATTATATTGAAATCATTTATTTACAAAATGTTATTTTTTAAATGGACAATTAAAGGGTTAGTTCACCAAATAAGTAAAAATTCTGTCATTAATTACTCACCCTCATGTCGTTTCACATCCGTAAGACCTTCGTTCATCTACAGAACACAAATGAAGATTTTGATGAAATCTGAGAGCTTTCAGTCCCTCCATTGGGTGCAACGCAACTTGCACATTCAAGGTCCTTGAACTAGAATGTGTAAGTTGCGTTGCTCCCAATGGAGGGACTGAAAGCTCTCAGATTTCATCAAAATCTTCATTTGTGTTCTGTAGATGAACGAAGGTCTTACGGATGTGGAACGACATGAGGGTGAGTAATGACAGTATTTTCAACTAACCCTTCAAATGTTTTTAAATTACTTGAAACATATAATTAGCAATCATATACCCTCAACAAAAAGAAGAAATATGCAAACTGTTACTTTATAACCACAAGTTGACCAACATGGTCATAATAAAAATAATTATAAAAACCACAAAGATTCCGATGACTCTTCATCACTTCATGAACAGACCATGGCACCACAAACAACAAGGCCCCAAGTCCAACAAACTTCTGATCCAACAAAGGAGAACACCACAGGATGCAAAGAGTGGCTAGAAATATTGCACAGAACAGAGGACAATATATTAGATACATTACAAAACATAATGATACAGCCAGACACAGATAGAGAGAAGTCAGATACAGATAGAGTATGACAGATACAGTCAGATACAGACAGAGTATGACAGATACAGTCAGATACAGACAGAGGATGACAGATACAGTCAGATACAGACAGAGGATGCCAGATACAGTCAGATACAGACAGAGAATGACAGACACAGTCAGATACAGACAGAGGATGACAGATACAGTCAGATACAGACAGAGAATGACAGATCCAGTCAGATACAGACAGAGAATGACAGATACAGACAGAGGATGACTGATACAGTCAGATACAGACAGAGGATGCCAGATACAGACAGAGGATGACAGATACAGTCAGATACAGACAGAGAATGACAGATCCAGTCAGATACAGACAGAGAATGACAGATCCAGACAGAGGATGACTGATACAGTCAGATACAGACAGAGGATGCCAGATACAGACAGAGGATGCCAGATACAGTCAGATACAGACAGAGGATGACAGATACAGACAGAGGATGACGGATACAGTCAGATACAGACAGAGGATGACAGATCCAGTCAGATACAGACAGAGAATGACAGATACAGACAGAGAATGACAGATACAGACAGAGAATGACAGATACAGACAGAGGATGACGGATACAGTCAGATACAGACAGAGGATGCCAGATACAGTCAGATACAGACAGAGAATGACAGATCCAGTCAGATACAGACAGAGAATGACAGATCCAGTCAGATACAGACAGAGAATGACAGATACAGACAGAGGATGACAGATACAGACAGAGAATGACAGATCCAGTCAGATACAGACAGAGAATGACAGATACAGACAGAGAATGACAGATACAGACAGAGAATGACAGATACAGACAGAGGATGACAGATACAGTCAGATACAGACAGAGAATGACAGATACAGACAGAGGATGACAGATACAGTCAGATACAGATAGAGAATGACGGATACAGTCAGAGACAGAGAATAATAAAAGGAAAATTAGATCTTGATGTGTGTGTACTTACATTTCAGAAATTCCACTGAAAATCCATCACTTTGCAAAGAAGAGTGGCAACATGTGGGTTCACTGCAACCTGTTTCTTCTGTACCATTTGCCCGGTCGTTTTAGATGGCACTTTTCCTTTGGACTTCTTTGTTCCTCTCTCCGGATTAATACCTACAAAGCGTCTAAAGGGTTATGAAACAGACAATATGTAATTAAGATGCGTTTCTCTACTCCAGTGAGGACCTCCCAGAAAGTTTTAGATGTCCACTAATTAACTCATTAGCTTGCTGGTGTTAAATGAGGAAACATCTAAATAATTTGCCCTGAAAAATTTCATGTCTTCTCGAGTTGAGAAGCATTGTGTTAAAGGCCTCAACAGATATAACACATAACATATCTACATAGATAAAATGAAAGTTCTGATATAACATATCAACATATGTAAAATACTGGTACTGAAGTTGTTAGAATTCAACTATTACCTTTGAATGAACTCCAAGGTACATGCTGCCTCCTCCTGGTACTCAAGATTGAATATATAGTACGATGCGAACAGAGTGGCAAGGCCAGACAGGAAGCTGGGCCGAATGCCCTCACACACAACCTCGCCTTCAATAGTCAGCATCCAGTGTCCACTCGTCAAAGTGTCTCCTAAAACAACCACATGTTACAAGTCATTTTTAACTATACCATTTTTATCTTTCAGCTTTTTATATTTAAACTATATTTTAATATGTAAGAGTACATGAACTCATTCTTTTAAACCAAAGTTAACAAGAGGCATTACAAACAAACAATAAGCAAATTAGAGCAAATGTCCAACTGAACAAAAAAAACAAACAAAAAAAAACAATTCTATATAAAAAGGCAAAAAAAAAAAAACGTCAATGGGGGCAGAACATCAGTGTAATGTAATACTGGTAACACCGAGTACCGCAGCAAGCATAAAGCCAACAAGACAGCCTTACAAAAATACTCCACTGAAATTTAAATGGAGGAACACAACATAAGAAAAATCCTTAATATAGACAGAAACCAGAAAAAACAAACAAACAAAAGTACAGAGGTACAAAGTACACAGTTAAAGTAGTTACATATACAAGATTTTCTTTTCTGGTCAAGTCCAAGTTCTGGTCAATTAAGAGAGTACACTTACCAAGCACAATTAGTCGTGGGCTCCCAGGTGCACCTCTATAAAGGGGAGAAAAAAACCCATTAACTGTCCATATAAACTAATACAAGAACAGCTACAGGTTGTCTTTCATTATGATACCGGTATGAGTGTGACTTAAATGCATTAAAGCTTTTAAAAACCAAACAGCAGCTAGCTATTCCACACTTAAAAGTTGCATTTGGCAAATTCCTGTGTAATTTCATGTGCCTTACATATGCCAAAACGGTCTCAAATTCATGTGAGCAAAACTGACAGATCATCTTGAACCTTATTCTTTTGGATGCTAACTATTCTTAATTCCCACACTCAGAAAACAATGCTATCTGGAATCAGACAGGGATAGAAGGAACAAGGCACAAAAAAGCGCGCGTAAGCTCCCGAAAAAAAGCGCCATAAAAAGTATGTGGGACTTTAAATGCATTTTAAACAGTTAAATGCTCTACGTTTTACATGCTAATTGGCACTATATCAGGTATAAATTCCAACTGACGCAAAAAAGAACATTAATAAAAATAAAATAAATTAATTAAAAAAAAAAAAACAACACACACTAAAATCAAAGACTAAATTACCGCTATAAATCACCGTTCTACAGCCGACAAGAATGCGACAGCCACCTATAAGTAAATTATCTTTATTGCTAACTGGAACTGCCCTCTCAACTTCCCAACTGAACTGCACAAACGCAAGTTAACAACAGATTCGAGCAAGAACCCAGAAGCAAAACTCCAGAAAAATATTCTACAACTACAATAAGTCAACTCGTTTGTTTATAGGTCGGCGTTGCGCATGCTCACTTCATTTGTTCAAGTGTCACAGCACTGCGTTATAGTAATACATTAACTATACAAGGCAGACTTTATATCAAACAGATGTTAAAGTGTTCACATTACCTGAAGTTAACAAAGGCCCACAAATCCACTCCTCGCTGGTCAAACGCTTGGAACAGCACCATTCTCCCATTCAGCGACGCTCCGTGAGCGGGCTGACCGCGAGGATTTAGCAACGCATTTTCATTTCTGCGGCCGAGTTAACAGATGACTAAGTTACCGTGCAAATTTTACACCATAAAATAATCACGACGAAGTGTGCTGATCAACACGAAGTTCTCGTGAATAACGTTACCCACTGGTGTCACTGAATGTAATTCATAATTTAGGAACTCTATGTTCTACCCATAGATGCTGTGAAATCCTACCGCGACCGCGCTGCTGAAACCCCGCGCAAGTCTCCTTCGAGCACAGCGGACGGAGGAAGCGTGAATCCGGGGTTAACGTTACCAATATTAACCGCGAATGTATATACCTTCATATACTAGTCTATGACAGTTACTAAACATGAAAAATAAAAAAAATAAAAGTCACTTACCACAGTTGTGAATCACTCTTCTTGCCGCTCCCAGAATCTCGACCGTTGAAGATCCCAAGATGGCGCTGAAGATTTTAAGTTGACAGCAATATTCTGTAAATTTGAGTCAAACCGCCACGCGACCCCAGAATGCATTGCCGTTTACAGCAATATGCTGTATTATTAAAAAAACAGCCAGCTGCTGTAAAATAGTGCTGTAATTTTTACAGCAATTCATTACAGTGTAGGAGCTAGTTTTGGCGCTAAAATGCTTTGAGAAATACTCTAAGAGCCCTAAATTTAGGACTGACACGGCCATTATTTTTAAGATTTTCTCCTAAATCGGCGAGTTATGAGCTACTTATAGCCTTAGATGTTTTGTGAATATGGGCCCAGGTCTGTAACATGATTAGCTATAAAGGGATGTCTTAGAGAGGCAGAGTCTCTTAGAAGTATAGATGGGCAGAGGCTCTCCAATCTGTGAAAGTGCGTAATAAGACTGTGGAATACTTTAAAAACAACATTCCTCAATGTCAAATTGCAAAGGCTTTGCTAATCTCATCATCTACAGTGCATAACATAATCAGTAGATTCAGAGAAACTGGAGAAATCTCTGTGCGTAAGTGTCAAGGCTGAAGACCTTTGTTGGATGCCCGTGATCGTCGGGCCCTCAGACGACACTGCACCACTCATCTGCATGATTCTGTCATTATGATTCATACTAAATGGGCCCAGGAATACTTCCAGAAACCACTGTCAGTAAACACAATCCGCCGTGCCATCTGCAGATGCCAACTAATACTCTATCATGCAAAAAGGAAGCTATATGTGAACATGGTCCAGAAGTGCCGTTGTGTCCTGTAGGCCAAGGCTAATTTAAAAATGGACTGTTTCAAAGTGGAAAAGTGCCCTCCGGGCTAAAGAGGAGGGAGACCTTCCAGTGTGTTATCAGAGTTCAGTTTAAAAGCCAGCATCTCTGATGGTATGGGCAGCTTGCATTTTTTGGAAGGCACTATGAATGCTGAAAGGTATATAAAGGTTTTAGAGCAACATATGCTCCCCTCCAGATGATGTGTATTTTAGCAGGACAATGCAAAACCACATGCCAGAGGTGGGGGCAAGTCACACATGTTCAAGTCTCAAGCAAGTCTCAAGTCGCAGTACAAACAAATCAAGCAAGTCAAGTCAAGTCAGTGGCTCACCTCAACCAAGTCAAGTCGAGTCCTGATAAGGGTCGAGTCAAGTCAAGTCACTGTATCAGACAGGAACAAATATATTTTTGCCACACGACCTTATTCATTTTTCCTCAGAAATTTACTTTTTAAATAATACATTTTAAATACTAATGTTTTAAATATAACATTTTGAAAATAGGCAAAATACTACTTTGTATACCGATAAGTCTGTAATTGAGAAAATATTGATAAAAATACAAGATAAAAATATATTGAGTTTGACCATCGTAGGAGACACAGATAATAGATGTTTGAAAATGATTTTGCATTAAATATCTCCAGTGAAGACTGGGATTCAGTCTGGGAGCACGCTAAATAATTTCAGTGTGTAACAAAACATGCTATTCAATTTTAAATAATATGCTGACTACAAATCACCCCTTATATCAGAAATAAAATGGACCCAAAATTTTTCATCGGATATAGACACCCTATTGTCATCATGGCTCAAAACAAGAAGCCTGTTGCTGTTAATGTTTATGTATCTTTCCCTGTAGCTTATCCATTTCTTTGATTTTATCTGAATAAGAACTAAATTGACAGCTGTGCATTTAAGTTCTGCTTAACCTTTTTGTTTTGTTTCGTTTTTGTTTTCTGTTTGTTCTGTAGGAAAAATAATTAATTAAAAAAATTAAATATAGAAATATGAAATTAACTGATAGACCAACTCTATGACATTAATGCCGCCAGTAAGTGGTTTATCACAGAAGTGTTCACTGAACCGATTCATTCAAAACAGTTGATTCGTTCATGAACAAGCAAGAATGGGCCACTGATTCACTCAACCGATTCGTTCAAATCCCTGGATTGAGTGTGTTGCTTTGAGACACGCGTAACTCTAGCTGTGGGCTCAACGGAACTGTTGGCAGCCGCGCTGGAAATATTACTAAATATCGTATGTTATAAATATAAAAACTCACACTAGGGCCATTTTGACAACATGTCTTGGATTTTGGGTTCAAGAGAAATATCACTAATCGATAAAACACTGTGGTTTCCGTGGTACAATTCCATATAACCTATTGATTTACAAAGAGGGATACTCAACACTAAAGCACTGTTTTGAGAGGCAAACACCAGCGAAATTAAAGTTTGACGTCGTTAATTATAAACACGAGATTAATCATTTATAATCACTTTAATTTAATGACAGACCTAAACTGAATTTAAGACCAATGCTGTTTTCAACTAACGAACAAGCTTACATACCTTTCCTTTATGAAGTGGTGACGTCCTGGCTTTGCAAATGCATACAGTTTGGAAGAGTGTTAATCCAAACATAATCCACCTCTGCCACATGCTGCAGCTATTACAACAGCATGGCTTCGTAGTAGAAGAGTCCGGGTGCTGAATTGGCCTGCCTGCAGTCCAGATTTTTCACCTGTAGAGAACATTTGGCATATCAAAGATGACCACGAACTCTTCAGCAGCTGGAAACCTATATCAGACCAAATTCCAAGTCCAAAACTCCAGAAACTCATAACCTCGATGCTCAGACATATTCAAACGGTTTTGAAAAGAAGAGGAAATGCTACACCATGGTAAACATGCCATTATGTTAGATCAAGTCTCCTCATCTGAAAAATCTGATTGGACACCACATCCTGCCACAAAATATCAGTTTTGCCTCCAAAACCCAGTCAGCAGAGTTTTGTCAGACTCCCAAAACCAACAAGTCATGTCTGGTACCTGTAATAAGTGTTTTGTCTGGTATTGAAAGCTGTGCAAAGTTTAGTGAACATTTCCTACCAGTAGTGAGAATTGAACCTGTGACCTTTGGGTTACATGTCTGACTCTCTAACCATAAGGCTATATTTTGTGGAGTGCAGCGATGTGACCAAGACAGCACACCACACACTATCAGATTCCATTCACAAACAACCAGAGTCCTGACTGTGGACTTGGGAAATCTTGTAAAATCCCTCATGGTCAAACGTCAATTTAGAGCAAGCACATGCACAGAGAGCCTCCAAGTGGTGCTCAAGCATCTGCCCTTTTGGCGTCTGACTAGACCCTTTTGCAATGTTCTACTTTAGTATTTTTTTTTTTTTAATTTAGCCCATGGCCTTAAATCTCAAAAACAGCAGTCAAGTTCTAACTCTGTGAGACAGCACAAGCGCCATTGAGAAGGTTCTCTATGTGCACTGCAAAGCATACTGTCTGAATCTGGTCCTAGTGGATGCACCAAAGCCTAACAAGCATTTTGTAGCATTCTTCAACCTTGCGGAGAAACTATGTTTTTTGCACTAGTTCTCGAAAGTGCCATACTGCCTTTGGTGAAATGGCATCAATGTTTATATCCTGAAAGGGGTCTGAGGATATGTTTGAGGAAATATTTGGATGTGCATCAAAGAAAGTGGAATTTACTGTATTTTCTAACTCAGTATCTGTCAAATGTAACCCATTGTAGAATTGCTGCTGTCTCTTTATGAATGAATGGAATATTCATGCCAGACAATGTGGAGTAATAATAAATAGCAGTGAACATTCGGATTAGGGGTGTCCTGGGATTTTACTCCAGTGCTCATAGGCTACATGCTCTATAGTGAGAGAGGCAGGCAAAGGTAACCTAACTGGTCGTTTTTTTTTTTTTTTTAAGCTTCCCCCAATCGCCTTTATCTTCACGTTTTTTTGCTTGCCATCATGAGCCCACTTCGCATCCGTTTCGGTTAAGCAAAAATAGATTGTGTTAGCGATAGTCAATTAATTTGACACTTTTTCTTTGATGATGAACCAGCCAGGCCGACGGCCGCTGGATGGACGGCCGTTCTAGACTTCTCCAGAATGTCTAGATGGCCAGTCCGCCCCTGAAAGGGACTGTCTGTACCGCTCAAGCTGTGCATACAAATAACCCATAACCGACAACAAAGTGTCAATTAACACAAAGTGTATTTACAAGAGAGTATTGCATTAAACCACCCAACATCAATAACAAGCATTCAGAGAACAATATGAAATACAACAAAATGTATGTAGATGTGTGTGTGTGTGTGTGTGTGTGTGTGTGTGTGTGTGTGTGTGTGTGTGTGTGTGTGTGTGTGTGTGTGTGTGTGTGTGTGTGTGTGTAAATAGTCCAGCGTGTGAGGCACTGTGTGAGCAAAATATCAGTATCACAGGTGTAACAAGTCTGATATCAGAATCTTTCAAAGTCCACTAGGGGAAGTATTCCAAGCAAAAATAGGAAAAAGTATACTCCACACAGAGACAGCACCTAAGAAAACCATTCAGGAACAGCAGGCAAGAGTTTTGACCCAGCAAAACTATAGGCTACTATTTTAAAAGGAGATAAGAGGAAAAAAATGTAGCATGGAAACTTTTCTGATGAATATCAGTTCCCTTTAGTGATAGATATAGACTCCAACTTATTGTTTATATTTTTGTTCCAGTAAAGTATTGAGCCTGTTACAATGTTTTCTCTGCTGGCGCGTCTCTGTTCTCCTCTTTGCGTCAGTATTCAGCATGTGCCCTGTGTTAACGTCCTAAAATGTTTGTTTGCAAGTCTGGAACAGAGATTGGCTAAAATAAAACTAAAAACTGTTCAGATCTATGGCCGGTTGACCAGTGCTATATAACTCTCAAATCATCCCCCGGGCCGGATTAAACACCTGGCCATATGTTTGACACTCCTATATAAAAACAAACTTATACTAGGGCCATTTTGCTATATATATATATATATATATATATATAGTGAAAGTTTGATTTATGATTATTATTCTGTCCCATTACTTTTGGTCCCTTAACAAGTAGGAGGCACATATGCAAACTGTTGTAATTCCTACACCGTTCACCTGATTTGGATGTAAATACCCTCAAATTAAAGCTGACAGTCTGCAGTTAAAGCACATCTTGTTCGTTTCATCAAAAATTTTAGAATTGTGTCGATGTCCCAATATTTATGGACCTGACTGTATACGCTAGTGCTGTCAATCGATTAAAAAACCAGTCAGTATCCAGTGTGACCACCATTTGCCTCACGCAGTGCAACACATCTCCTTCGCATAGAGTTGATCAGGTTATTGATTGTGGCCTGTGGGATGTTGGTCCACTCCTCTTCAATGGCTGTGTGAAGTTGCTGGATATTGGCAGGAACTGGAACACGCTGTCGTATACGCCGATCAAGAGCATCCCAAACTTGCTCAATGGGTGACATGTCCGGTGGGTATGCTGGCCATGCAAGAACTGGGATGTTTTCAGCTTCCAGGAACTGTGTACAGATCCTTGCAACATGGGGCCGTGCATTATCATGCTGCAACATGAGGTGATGGTCGTGGATGAATGGCACAACAATGGGCCTCAGGATCTCGTCACGGTATCTCTGTGCATTCAAAATGCCATCAATAAAATGCACCTGTGTTCGTTGTCCATAATATACGCCTGCCCATACCATAACCCCACCGCCACCATGGGCCACTCGATCCACAACGCTGACATCAGCAAACCGCTCACCCACACGACGCCATACACGCTGTCTGCTGTCTACCCTGTACAGTGAAAACCGGGATTCATCCATGAAGAGAACACCTCTCCAAAGTGCCAGACGCCATCGAATGTGAGCATTTGCCCACTCAAGTTGGTTACAACAACGAACTGGGATTGTTTCTGACAGTTTGTGCAGAAATTCTTTGGTTATGCAAAGCGATTGTTGCAGCAGCTGTCCGGGTGGCTGGTCTCAGACGATCTTGGAGGTGAAGATGCTGGATGTGGAGGTCCTGGGCTGGTGTGGTTACACGTGGTCTGCGGTTGTGAGGGCGGTTGGATTTACTGCCAAATTCTCTGAAACGTCTTTGGAGACGGCTTATGGTAGAGAAATGAACATTCAATTCACGGGCAACAGCTCTGGTGGACATTCCTGCAGTCAGCATGCCAATTGCACGCTCCCTCAAAACTTGTGACATCTGTGGCATTGTGCTCTGTGATAAAACTACACATTTTAGAGTGGCCTTTTATTGTGGCCAGCCTAAGGCACACCTGCGCAATAATCATGCTGTATAATCAGCATCTTGATATGCCACACCTGTGAGGTGGATGGATTATCTCAGCAAAGGAGAAGTGCTACTACTAAGTACTAACACAGATTTAGACAGATTTGTGAACAATATTTGAGAGAAATCGGCCTTGTGTGTGCAAAGAGTTCAGAGTTTAAGTTCAGCTTATGAAAAATGGGGGCAAAAACAAAAGTGTTGCGTTTATAATTTTGTTCAGTGTTATATATATATATATATATATATATATATATATATATATATATATATATACACAGTATTGTTCAAAATAATAGCAGTACAATGTGACTAACCAGAATAATCAAGGTTTTTAGTATTTTTTTTTATTGCTACGTGGCAAACAAGTTACCAGTAGGTGCAGTAGATTCTCAGAAAACAAACAAGACCCAGCATTCATGATATGGACCCTCTTAAGGCTGTGCAATTGGGCAATTAGTTGAAAGGGGTGTGTTCAAAAAAATAGCAGTGTGGCATTCAATCACTGAGGTCATCAATTTTGTGAAGAAACAGGTGTGAATCAGGTGGCCCCTATTTACGGATGAAGCCAGCACTTGCTAAACATGCATTTGAAAGCCTGAGGAAAATGGGTCGTTCAAGACATTGTTCAGAAGAACAGCGTACTTTGATTAAAAAGTTGATTGGAGAGGGGAAAACCTATAAAGAGGTGCAAAAACTTATAGGCTGTTCAGCTAAAATGATCTCCAATGCCTTAAAATGGAAAGCAAAACCAGAGAAACGTGGAAGAAAACGGAAGACAACCATCAAAATGGATCGAAGAATAACCAGAATGGCAAAGGCTCAGCCAATGATCACCTCCAGGATGATCAAAGACTGTCTGGAGTTACCTGTAAGTACTGTGACAGTTAGAAGACGTCTGTGTGAAGCTAATCTATTTTCAAGAATCCCCCGCAAAGTCCCTCTGTTAAAAAAAAGGCATGTGCAGAAGAGGTTACAATTTGCCAAAGAACACATCAACTGGCCTAAAGAGAAATGGAGGAACATTTTGTGGACCGATGAGAGTAAAATTGTTCTTTTTGGGTCCAAGGGCCACAGGCAGTTTGTGAGACGACCCCCAAACTCTGAATTCAAGCCACAGTACACAGTGAAGACAGTGAAGCATGGTGGTGCAAGCATCATGATATGGGCATGTTTCTCCTACTATGGTGTTGGGCCTATTTATCGCATACCAGGGATCATGGATCAGTTTGCATATGTTAAAATACTTGAAGAGGTCATGTTGCCCTATGCTGAAGAGGACATGCCCTTGAAATGGTTGTTTCAACAAGACAATGACCCCAAACACACTAGTAAACGAGCAAAGTCTTGGTTCCAAACCAACAAAATTAATGTTATGGAGTGGCCAGCCCAATCTCCGGACCTTAATCCAATCGAGAACTTGTGGGGTGATATCAAAAATGCTGTTTCTGAAGCAAAACCAAGAAATGTGAATGAATTGTGGAATGTTGTTAAAGAATCATGGAGTGGAATAACAGCTGAGAGGTGCCACAAGTTAGTTGACTCCATGCCACACAGATGTGAAGCAGTTTTAAAAAACTGTGGTCATACAACTAAATATTAGTTTAGTGATTCACAGGATTGCTAAATCCTAGAAACAAAAACATTTGTACAAAATAGTTTTGAGTTTGTACAGTCAAAGGCAGACACTGCTATTTTTTTTAACACACCCCTTTCAACTAATTGCCCAATTGCACAGCCTTAAGAGCGTGCATATCATGAATGCTGGGTCTTGTTTGTTTTCTGAGAATCTACTGCACCTACTGGTAACTTGTTTGCCACGTAGCAATAAAAAATATACTAAAAACCTTGATTATTCTGGTTAGTCACATTGTACTGTATTATTTTGAACAATACTGTATATATATAAATATACATATATACAGTCCCCTCCATAAGTACTGGAACAGTAAAGACAAAATTGCTCTGTTGGCTGTGGAGTCAAAACATTTGCAGATATGATTAAAAGATTACTATAAGACAAAACTACAGAGTGTCACATTTTATTATTAGCCGTTTCAACACATAGATGTTTTACCAAATAAAAAGAACAGCAATTTTAGAGTTCATCCCACTTGTTGATGTGAGCATAAGTATTGGGAAAGTTGATTAAAAGCTATTGCAGATCCCTTGCGCACAATCACAGCTGTAAGTCTGTGACCCATAGACATCACCAGACTCTTGCTATCATCCTTTGAAATACTTTTCCCAGCCTTTAATGCAGCCAATTCCAATCGTTGCTTATTTTGGGGAGTTTCTGCCTTTACTCTCCTCTTCAGCTGATGAAATTCATGTTCAATCGAATTTAAATCTGGAGATTGACTGAGATTTTCCATTTCTTTGCCTTTATAAATTCCTTGGCTGAACTGGCAGGTGTCTTGGGTCATTGTTCTGATGCAATATGAAGCACTTCCCAATGAATCTGGTGGCATTTTCTTGAATATTGGTAGGCAAGATGGTTTTGAACCCTTCCAAATTCATTCTGCTACTGTCATCATACATTAAGTCATCAGTAAAGTTGAGAGGACCTGTTCCAGAGGCAGCCATGCATGTCCATGCCATGACAACACCTCCACCATGCTTTACAGATGAGGCTGTATGCTTGGGATCATTGCAGTTCCCTTTTTTCTCCACATTTTTGCTTTCCCATCACTTCGATAAAGGTTAATCTTTGTCTCATCGGTCCATAAACAGTTTCAAAAGTCTTCTGGCTCACCTTTGTGCTTTTTTGCAAACTCTAATCTTGCCTTTCTATTTTTGGTGCTGGTCAGAGGTTTGTATCTTGCTGTGTAGCATCTGTAATTCTGTGCCAAAGTCTCCTGAAGACAGTAGATTGTCAGAGCATCACCTCAGCTTTCTGGAAGTTGTTGGTGATTTTACAGACACTTCTTTTAGGGTTAATTTCAGACAGTTCATGAAACTCTAAAAGTGCTGATCTTCTCAGCTGGTAAAACATCTATGTGTCGAGTCACTCAATAATAAAATGTGACATTCTGTAGTTTTGTCTCATATTCATCTTTTAATCATATTTGTAAATGTCTTGATCCCACAGGCAACAGACCAATTTTGTCTTTACTGTTACAATACTTATGGAGGGCACAATGGTTACAATGGTTTAACTGACTCAGAGTTTCAAAAAGCTCTGTTGATAATGTTCTTTGTTCGCTTTCTCTATATAATTTATTCGTTGTTTGAATCACCAGCAAAATTAAATCATTACAATTAATAGGCCTAACTTACAATGTTTTTATTAAATTGTGATCACGTTAATTTCCATCGTATTAAAAACATTTCATGACGTGACACCCATTTACTTGCCTAAAAAGATGGATTTATGATGTGCATTGTTAACAGATTACACTAACATTAGGTTAGGCTATAACCTTAGCCTGGAGAGAAAAAAAGTTTTCAAAATCATCCCCCCCCCTCTGCTTTTTTCACAAGTCGCACCCTGTATATACACATACACACACATACATACACAGTTGTGTTAAAAATAATAGCAGTCCAACATTACTAACCAGATAAATTACTGTTTTTGGGTAGAAATTATATTTCTACATGGCAAATATTTTACTAGTAGGTGTGGTAGAGTGATAGAAAACCAACAGAACCAACAGTCATGGCATGCATGCTGTTGATTCTGTGTAATTGAATCATTAATTGAAAAGGGCGTGTTCAAAATAATAGCAGTGTGGAGTTTAATTAGAGAGGTAAATCATTCTGTGAAAAAAAAAAAACTGGTGTCAAACAAGTGGCCCTTATTTAAGGACGAAGGCAGCAAACGTACTGTGCATTTCTCTCTGAAAATCTGAGAAAATGGGTCGTTCCAGACATTGTTCAAAAGAATAGCGTACTTTGATTAAAAAGTTGATTAGAGAGGGGAAATGTATAAAGAAGTGCAGAAAATTATAGGCTGCTCAGCTAAAATTATATCAAATGCTTTAAAATGGCAACCAAAACCAGGAAGATGTGGAAGAAAATGGAAAACTACCATTCGAATGGATCGAAGAATAGCCAAAATGGCAAAGCCAATGATCAGCTCCAGCGTGATTAAAGAAAGTCTGAAGTTACCTGTGAGTACTGTAACAATTAGAAGACACCCATGTGAAGCCAAGCTATCGGCAAGAAGTCCCTGCAAAGTCCCATTGTTGAAAAAATGAAGAGGTTACAATTTGCCAAAAGAACAAATTGACTGGCCTAAAGAAAAATGGCACAATATTTTGTGGACTGATGAAGCAAGATTGTTCTTTTTGAGTCTAGGGGCCTCAGACAGTTTGTCAGACGACCCCCAAACACTGAATTCAAGCCACAGTACACTGTGAAGACAGTGAAGCATGGTGGCACAAGCATCATGATATGGGGATGTTTCTCATTCTATGTGTTGGGCCTATTTATCACATTCCAGGGATCATGGATCAGTTGGAATACATTAAAATACTTAAAGAGGTTATGTTGCCTTATGCTGTAGAAGAAATGCCCTTGAAATGGGTGTTTCAACAAGACAGCAACCCCAAACATGCCAGTAAGCGAGCAGCATCTTGGTTCATATATATATATATATATAAAGATTAATCATTTGTAACCACTTTAATTTAATGACAGACTTAAGCTGAATTTTAAGACAAATATTTAACAGGACAGCTTACATACCTTTCTTTTTGAAGTGGCGACATCATGGCTTTGTAAATGCATACAGAAAATCTCCTTTTATGAATATGATCCGATTCGAACTGTTTATATCCAAAAAAAAAAAAAACATCTGGGAGATTCTCCTACTTTCTGTATTTGGGTTACTGGTGTTTAGTGATGACATGACAAGACTGAAGCAGCCAGATGAATTCACATGAAGTGTATAGGGATATACTCTCTGCCCAGATTCAGCCAAACGCAGCAAAGTTGATTGGACAGCGCTTCATAGTACATATAGATAATGACCCAAAACATACAGTAAAAGCAACACAGAAGTTTTTGAAGGTAAAAAAGTGGATTATTCTGCAATGGTCAAGTCATGCATTTCACTTACTGAAGACAAACTAAAGGCAGAAAGACCCACAAACAAACAATAACTGAAGTCAGCTGCAGCAAAGGCCTAGCAAAGCATCACAAAGGAGAAAACCCAGTCTTTGGTGATGTCCATGAGTTCAGACTTAAGGCAGTCATTGCCTGCAAAGGATTCTCAACAAAATATGCAGTCACAGGCCAAAATCTTAAGGCCGGGACACACCAAACCGACAGTCGGCCAATGTCAGGCCATTGGCGAGTGTCTCTCGGGCTACTTTTGGTGGTGTGACGGATCTCGTTGGGTTCACATCGGAAGTTACATTATCTTACCTGATCATTGCAATATGTTACATTATCTTACCTGATCATTGCAATATGCAAATATTTTTATAACATGAGCCGCTTAAAATGAATAACGTTATCAACTTACCCCATGTTCAAAATGGTAAACAAACTGCTTTGTTTATCTGTGTATATATATTGTATATTGAAAACTCGTTCTCAATATTAAAGAATAGTCCACACCACAGTTATAACGTTAAAGGCACAGAGAAACGATATTGTTGGAATCATTTTTAGAACAATATTTCCAGCTGATAAACAATACAAACACTGATACCCAATCAGAAACAATCCTGCTATAACAAGCTCAAGAATTTAAAGCAGCAGACGAGCGTGTGCTAAGCTGACTATATAATTCGCTGGTGTAGACGCTAATATCATTATCTTTATAGTTATCGTTCTTGGTGTGAACAGAGCTTTAATCCGGTCCTTTTTCAGCCTTGGTACCAGGGGTCGTCTACTTGCCTTTTAAAAGGTGTCTGCAATTGACCTAGCATCATTTCATTTAATGTTCATTCATTTTTCATTTAAGCTTATCGTAATCTGTTTGTCTACAAGCATAATTCTAACTCTTAGACAAGAAATTGAAAACATGTTTGCCTGGACATTCTTTAACTAAAAATTAATCAAATGCTGCAATATAATTTTTTATACAGTTTTCTTTTATTCATAGCTTTTCATTGACAATGTGGCATTTAACAGAACATGGAAGTTTATTCATCTAATACAGGGATGGGCAACTTTGGTCCTGGAGGGCCACTGTCCAGAAGAGTTTAGCTCCAACCCTAATCAAACACACCTGCCTGTAACTTTCTAGTAGTCTCAGCCTCAGATGTCATGCCCACGGACCACTGACTGAACATCTGATGCATGTGGCACACAAAAGTTTCGAAGTCGTCATCGGATTGGTTGAATTATACAGGATTTCTGGGAGACATGTGTGTCATGTTCTTTAACGTTCCGCTTGGAAACAAAAATGATGTGATGCCAAACTCCCTCACAAAAGAAGAAAGCCATCATGTTTATAACTGTGACAACGATCGTTTATCAGGATCAGCTAAATCAACTAAGCCATCAGCATGCGCTAGACGTAAACAAAAAGAGCTATTGGTCAGTAAACGTGGATAGTAGCTGCAAACACACTGTGCGATGATCATGCTGTATCGTAGCCTATCTTTTGTCGCAAGACTGTGACAATGGCCGTCTTTGAACCTCTCTCACTGCACGACACAGGACCCCCGATTACAAGCCACGATCACAGAAATCGACACGATTGTTTAATGATGCCATTCTTTCATCTGAGACAGCCGATAATTGTACAGTGTGTTTCGGGCTTTAGCAATGTACGATGAACAGGCCTCAGGACCAAAGTTGCCCATCCCTGATCTACTATTTGTTTGAGGCATTAAACCGAATCAAAAATAAACCAAACCACATTCCTGGATACCCCAAAACGACATATTTTGCATGTCTTTGAATGTAATGAGTTGATTAAGGAGACATGCAAATGTGCTCAAGGAATGTGGTTGGGAACCAATGCTCTGTACAATGGAAAATGTATAGTAAACATATACATATTTTCTGATAGCATTTTAAATTGATTAACTATTTAAAACCCTTTTGCACAAAGAAAAAAAATAAAGTCTAAGATTAGCATAACTTTTCAGGTGTATCTGCAAGTGTGATTTTTTTTTTTTCACTTTACACTAATTAAATGCTCCAGAGGGAATGTGCAGGTGATTTCTGAAAATGTTCCACTTTGTAAACCTTACTACACTCAGAACACAGCAGTTTTATTTTCACATTTAATTTGCATATGACGTTTCAGGTCTTTTGGATATGTGAAACTCTTCTCACACTGAAGACACTTGTAAGGCTTCTCTCCGGTGTGAACTCTCATGTGAATGTGAAGGTTTCCTTTAACTGTAAAACCTTTTCCACACTCTTGGCAGGTGAAAGGCTTCTCTCCAGTGTGAACTTTTATGTGATTCTCAAGGTTTGATTTGCTTTTACAAGCCTTTCCACAGAAATAACACATGAAAGGCTTATCCCCGATGTGAATTACTACATGCTTCTTAAGGAGATTACTATCTGTGAAACTCTTTCCACACTCATGACATGTTAAACTGTTCTCTCTTAAATGAATCCTCATGTGGTAATTAAGCGTTTCTTTACGTCCAAAACTCTTTCCACACTGGTCACAAATAAACGGCTTCTCACCGGTGTGAATTTTCATGTGAGTATTAAGATTGCCCTTTCGTGAGAAGCCATTCCCACACACTTTGCAGCTGTAAGGGCTCTCTCCAGTGTGAACTCTCATGTGGGAATCAAGGGTTTCTTTACGTCTGAAACTCTTTCCACACTGTTCACACGTGAATGGCTGCTCTCCGGTGTGAATTCTCATGTGAGTCTTAAGATTTCCTTTATGTGAGAAGCTCTTCCCACACAATTTGCAGGCGAACGGAGTTTCTCCAGTGTGATCCCTCATGTGGGCATTAAGGGTTGCTTTATACTTGAAACATGTTCCACACTGAGCACACATGAATGGCTTCTCTTCATTGTGAATCTTCATGTGATTCTTGTGGCTTACTTTATGAACAAATCGCTTTCCACAGTGATGGCATGAGTAAGGCTTCTCTCCAGAGTGAACTCTCATGTGAGTATTGAGGTTTTTTTTGAATCGGAAACTCCTTCCACACTGATGACATCTAAAATGGGTCTCTTCTGAGTGGACCCTCAAGTGGGAATTAAGGATTTCCTTACATCTGAAACTCTTTCCACACTGACCACATACAAACGGCTTCTCTCCAGTGTGAATTGTCATGTGAATCTTAAGACTTTCTTTTCGTGAGAAGCTCCTCCCACACAGTTTGCAAGTGAAAGGCTTCTCTCCAGTGTGACTTCTAATGTGGACTTTAAGGTTTGCTTTTTGAGTGAAACGTTTTCCACATTGTGGACAGATGAAATAACATTTAGATTTGGTCATCTTAGTCTTTGTTCGTGAGGAAATATTTTCAGTCTGTGTGGTGTGTGATTTTTCTCCAATCATGAAATTATGTGTCTGGTCTTTCTCTTCCAATTCATTAAGTTCTTCTCTCTCCTCTTTAGGCGCCATCAGGTCTAAAGTGAAACAAGGTGTACACATTTTTTAGACATTACATAGACCCAAAGCAACATACGTGAAAACCAACATAAAACATCAAAACCAACATGAATGCTCAATCCCAAGTCTTTCAGAACTTTAAGAACCTTGTCTCAATGTTGCTAACTCCTGCCTTTCTTATGTATAGATTTATCTGCCGGCTTAATGCTTCTAAAAATGAAATTATTGTGGGTCTATCAAATATAGGGGTTAGTAGTACATGGTATCAGTCAAAGCTGTGGAGACACTGGTATTGCTGTATGTAACTCTTTATGTCTGTGATAGATACTATGGGTTATATATGTTGTCTATTGTCTTTTTTAAATCTAGACCTTGAGTCTGTAATAAAGATTGATTGATTGATTGATTGATTGATTGATTGATTGATTTAGGACACATTGTTTACCAAACAGAAAACATCACAACACCTATCTGATCCCTACCAACTTGTGTGAATTAAGAGTACGGAGTGCATCAGGGCTCTGTATTAGGTCCACTTATTAACATAAATTATTTAATGATATGGCAATGATTCTGAGTCTTACATTTTCTCACAATCTGAAAAAAAAACAAACAAACAAAAAAAAAAAAACTGCACAACTCTTTAAGCAGTAATCAGCAATGAATTTGATTTAATTGCTAGAGATCAGAGAATGTGAGCAGAGTGGAGCGGCAACAATTTTCCCTCCGCACTAAGCATTCAATAATCACTCTGCTCCGGGTTTACTATTTCCGCTCCTCACTGAATTGATCAGAAACACTGCTCTGCCTTCAATCCATGACAAAATTTGCTGAAGTATTTAAGTATGTTTTTAAATATCACAAAGTTCTGTTCAGAATTAACATATCAAACGAAAAATAAATACACAATACTAGAATAACAGTTTTAAATTGGTTTATTGGAACACTACAATTAGCCCAAGTCTATATTAAATAAATGAAATCTCACTTGTCTATGCAGCGTCTCTCGACTATGGTGAAGTTGAGTGTTGTAGCTACTTCAGAAACAGAAATAATATGCTGTAACTTTCACATTTTTAAGCTGAAATCACAGGACAGCGTTGATAATTTTCTCGGTAAGACCTTCTATGAAGCCCATATTTATAATACATTATAAGGGTATTCTTAAGGCATTATAATGAATGCGTAATGCACAGGGGCAGTTCTAGACCACAGTAGGGTTGGGGGTTAAAATTCATCCTAACCTACTTTAAGTATTATTCATTCAATCATTTTTGACCATGTCATGTCATTGCAATCTCTACAAGTAATCTATAACAATTTCAACTAAAATGAATATGTCATCATGTTTCATTTATTTTGACAAATAATTTTGTATGTCAGGGGCATAATTTTTGGGGGGCACGAGTGAAGGGGGGGGGGGGGGATTCTCATGCTTGTCATATGACACACAGCAGCCACAATACCACTGTATAACTGATATAGGCTTATATGTATTATTTTTTTATTCTAAATATTCCCAAAATATATAATAAAATATCTTGATTCTCAAATATGTGTAAGTAAATGCATTTTGCACCTTTATAGATTATGTTAGTTGATCTATAATGGGCGATAGGCAAAGTAGCCTAATAGTGTAATATTAACTTTGCATAAAAATCCGTCTTTTTACTTAAGTACCAGATGTCATACCATAAAATGAGTGTTAGACCATATAAACATATAATACGACAAAATATTTGAGAGAAATAGGAAACATAGAAAAAGTCTTAGATCTTTGAGTTCATCTCATGAAAAATGGGGGCAAAAACAAAAGTGTTGCATTTATAATTTTGTTCAGTGTATATATATATATATATATATATATGGTTATCGATTCAGATGTCACGATTCAATTCCAATTCGCAAGCTCTCGATTTGATTCTCAATTTTTTTTGATTACATTCAGTAAATATAGCTTTAATACAAATGCTGATATTTCTAAAAAATTAAGAGCCATGGGCCTGTATTTTAAACCTATTCTTTTTTTCTTTTCTTTTTTGTATAGAGTCCTTTTTTAAAACAATAATAGGGCCCTATAACGCCCCATTGAAAAGTTTTCAACTTCTGCCGCGAGCAACGCCAGTGAAGTGAAGCGACGCGACGGACCCACAGTTCCGTTCGGCAATGCTTGACGTCACTCCATTCAAAGGAAATGAGAGGCGTTGACGCCGACACCCGTGTGAATGCAGCGTGAAATATTTTTCTTATTTTTTTCTGGTAATCAGATGAAGGCATAAAACTTTCAATTAATTTATCCTAATCAAATGAAACTAAAACCCTTTTATTTTTTGGCAAACAAAGTGCTGCACAACAGAGGTTTACTGTTAAAATTAAAAAGTAGTAGTAGTAGTATTGTTTTACATTTAGTCTTAAGACTGCTAAATAGTAATATATTTCTAACACAGTTTCTGCACGTTAAACCAAACTTTTACTTTGACGGGTTGCCATGAGGAACTTGCAGCTTCTGTGTATGTGATATGACGGTAGTTTTCTCAAATTAAATGGTAAAATGCTAATGAAATGACTCTCAGAGCAGCTGGAGATGATATTCGTGTGTTCATGTCATCATATAGTGAGACGGCAGAAACTGAAAACACCATGAGCGTCATCCATTCAGTCATTGTGAAATGGTGCCTGCATGATGTCAAATGCTTCCTCAGATTTGTAGTATTACTATAGCATTTCACCTGAGCATTGCAAACCACGCATATTGCTTTGTTCTTGGTTCTTGTCAACAGTATCTCCATCATGATAAGCTCTGAATGAATGTCAGGCTTTCTGTTGTAACATCGCGCAGGGTAAATAAGAGGGTGACATCTAGTGGAGAAGACCAATGATAAGATTCACATTCATCAGATCTTGTGTTAAATGTTTGCTGAAATAAATACTGGAAACAATCAATATACTTATGAATGGGAGACACTGCAACGCGCAATATATGGTATAGTCCCGCCTTCTAAATGAAAGAGCCAATCGCTGATCGGTAAAGTCATTGCGTCACTGCAGCAGCCGTTAGCAGCTCCGGTTCCCATAGAAACCTGAGGCTGGAGCAGCCGATGCGCATGCAGTCATAAGTGCATTATAACTGTGCATATGCGTTGGCTGGTCTAGCCTGAAAAATATGATTTTTTGTTATGCTATTTGAGCACAAGTAACAACATTCATGGGGCAGTTCATTTCAGAATTTGTTGCTTCGTTAGATTAGGTGAAGCTTTCTAGAGCACATGTCGACTGCCTGCGTTCACACATGCCATCAAATGGAGTATACTTTGAAAGGCTGTGTGTTCAACTGTACGCATAGCGTACGCGTAAAAAACAAGTATACTTTGGGCTTGAGGTGACCCACTCCATGTCAACTAAAACTGCTTTAATTAGGCCACTTATATATATATATATATTCATACTTTCGACATTCTTGAAAAATATCATTAATTTCTGTAGAGGTCGACATTTTAAGAAGGATAACATGACCGAGTTCAGTTTTGAGAATGGAAACCAACCTGTTTGTGTGTCAGTATCTTCTTGCTTCACACTGCATGCTCCTTCAATCTTCATGTCTTCATTCTCCTGCTTGATAAACGCCATCGTTATAATATTCACGTGGATCTCAGTCGCTTCACCAGGAATTTTTCTGTGTTTGGAAACAGTGTCATATGCAAAATGAAAATAAATAGTCACATACTAACTATTCATGTTAAAGTAATACTGTTTATATGTAGCCTAAAGTGCGTGGGATTGTTTTGCACAGAATTTAACCTGAAAAGTAAGTTTAATATTAAAAAGTTTGCCTGAAAGTAAATTCCCACACACATGTATTCGCTATACCACACTACATGGATGAAATTACACCCTGGTATGAAATTAATACATTAAAGAAAAAAAGAAAATCAACTAAATTATTTTTCAAACATTATATTTGCAGAAAGTACATACTTTGTGGTGCTCCAAATGAGCCTTAAGTGAAAGATAATATACTTAATGATGCACCTCCATATATATATATATATAAGGTAAACGTACCCATTAAGCACACTTCCATTTTTGAGATCAGATTATAAAAATAAAAATATATATATAATCCTACTTGAGGTCTTAACCAATTGATATATTTGTTACTATATAGCTCCTGTAATTTGAAGTCAACCAGATCATCACACGCTGAGATACGAGTCTCCATGTGTTCACACTGTCTGGTGGCCATATTGAAAGCTTTCTAAAAACTTTCACCAAAAGAGGAGCCCCTTAAATGTGCGTTTTTTTTTAGATGTTTACGCCTTTATTTTGGGTAAGTTTCACTACTTATTGTAAAATTAAGACATTAATGTTCAGACTTTTGCATATTATCACCTAGAACTTGGATGTGGGAAATAATTAGAGTTAGATCCAAAAGATAGTTTTAGCAACACAGCGCAGATGCTACAGAACACAGTTAGCTGACTAAGATTGTGTGCTACGCTAATATATTACTCCACAGGCGTTACTGGCTTGTACTTTTACATCCATAATATTATAAATCTACAGTTTATTGCTGGTCTGTGGTTTTACAGTGCTGTAATTTTTAAAGATTTCATATTATTGTAAGGTGAGCTTAAAGGTGAAAATCACACAGTTTCAGTCTGACATCAATAAGAAAAAGCATAATTTCATAGATATTGTTAATAATAGTTGTTCATATTAAAATATGTATGAACTTAATACATGACCTAGACTAGTCATTTTCATAAATATTACATTAAATTTATTAAAAAATTGTTGCTGCTCCCATTAAGCTCAGTGTGCTCTCTTTAAGCTCTTCCACATTGAACATCTGTCAATACTTCATGAACAGACTTTAAATATTAACTGATGGTTGTAACTTTAATTGAAGTTCCTCGATTTTCTATGTATTCTGTCGACTCAGATCTACAGACTGACTCTGATCTTTGCCAGCTAGCATCAACTTCTCCAGACTGTAAATCTGAGGAAAATCATGTAGTGTTCTCCAGCCTTAAGAGACTAAAGATAAGTGGACATCTATTTAACAAGAGGTCTATAATGAGGCTAGTTTCTGTGTTCATCCCCATGAATTAAATGTTTTATTGGTTTGTTTTATTTGATTTTTGAAAGTGTTACTTAGCTGAATGTGGACTCGTCTAGATGTTGCAATGTGCTTAGATGACACTTCATTATGAATATATAACAGATCAAATTGAGTGCCTTGTTGCTTGATTTTAGTGTTGTTTTGGGTTTTGTTTTTTTGTGATCGACTTTGTACCTTCAACAAAATATATTTTTACAATTATTCTTTTAAAGATTTTTTAATAAAACACGATGCGAGTTTAATGGGAACAGGGGTGTGCTTTTTAAAGAACACAAAAATGAAACGATCAGCACAGCCATACTTTTTTTAATTTAATGATGTATATCTTAATTGAAATGCTTTAATACAATTTAATACTTTTGTATGAGAGATTAATATTTTATTTTAACATAATTCTTTGTACTGAAACCAATATCTTGCACACTAAAAATGTCTCAATGTAGATTTCGGTGAGCTTAATAGGTACATTTACCATATAGAGAGAGAGAGATTGTTAAAGTGAAAATAAATACATTCTCAAAATTTAATAAATACAAATGTTAAAAATATTTCTTAAACGCAGCTTTGTTTATGTTTTCGACTCGTCTCAAACTTGTATCAGAAATATGTTATAATGCTGGTTTAAAAGCAGTTAGTGTTTTTAATTATCATAATAATTAACTTATTAATACAATAATATTATATCGAACCTACAATAATTAAAAAAACAAAAGCATGTTGTCCCCATACCTCCATTTATAGCTAATAACGAGTAAGATTACACATGTTTTGACACCTGAATTGGGTTTATTGTTAAAAGTACATCAACAGTGATCCAGACAGCTAGTATTTGTAGGATCTGACAGCTGGTTTGTAATAGTTGTCGTCGCATGTGTTTTGTTTTTGTTTACATGTACTTCATTGACCAGAGGGTGTCGTCAGCGTGCAGTGATGGGGACGCTTTGAAACAGTCAATTATGGAATTAAATAATAAAAGAAAATTAAAAATTCTATTGACTCAAGTGTTTCCGTATGTCCCGTGAAAGCGTGCCAGAGCCCGAGCTCGTGTTTACGACGAACTGAAACGAAACGAACTGAGACGCAATGTTTCTGCTACTCTTGATACTCAAAATACCGTCATAAATATTAAATATTAAATATTAAATCATTACGATGTTACATTTAAACATCCAATAATTGATAACTAGTTTACTTTTTACAACGTTACAACTCATGAACGGTTTACATTAATTTAAACACTTTAAATGCTTTATATGCTTAAAACAAACCTTTCTTCAGTCCAAACACAGAAGCATCACGCGGCGCAGCCTTATGACGCCACATCGCCAAACCAAATTAAAAGTCCTGTTCAAACGCTAAAATCTCACATTTATAACTAAAGAAGTGCATATAAATTTACATTTACACGGAATATATATATTAATGAATTTTTCTGTTTAAGAGAACCATACAAGTGAGTGTGGGGTTCTGCATTTTCCCAGATAAATACAGTAGATAATAGACGCATGAAGGAAGTGTTAGCAGTCCTATCCTATTTTATTTAATGATTAATGACATTTTCACACAGATAGACATGGGTATAGGGAGAGATTTATATGCAGGGGCGCTGTGAAAAAGGAGGCACAATGTTTTTCTTTCCTCTGTAGCAAAAAGAAGTATCAATTTTGCAAAACTAAGAATCAATCAAGTAATCAATATTAAAATGTATGGATAGCAATTGGAACAAATATCAGATTTTGAGGAATATGGATGGATTCAAAATAGAATTCTAGAATGCATATCCAAAAATTAATAGACAGGTGTAAAAAAGCAACAAAATAAAATAAAATAAAATATGTAATGAGGAGCTTGCTGTCATTCTCTTAAAAGTATATATTGTGCACTGATGAGAGCAGCTATTTGTTATGGTGTGTAGCATCTAAAACACAGCTTTCAAAAATTGAGGCTGTTCAATCACTAGCTCTGCAAATAAATGTGCACGACTGGCTCAGACAGGACCCAGACTCAGGAATAACAGCAGTTTACATACTCCACTTCAGTGTCAAAATATCAAGAAGAATCTTTGATCACATTTCTGTGTTTACTGCAGAATTAATAGCAATTCTTCTAGCTCTTCAGTGGTAAAAAAGAAAGAAAGAATTACAACCAATCAGTGATTTGTACTGACTCCCTTTCAGCTCTTAATAGTTTGTCAAGTGGAACATCTATAGCAAGACTAGATATGATATATGAAGTATTTAGAGTCTATTTAGAATAAGACAATCCATCACATAGGCTATGGGGTGAAAGGAAATGAGGAGGCAGATCATCCGGCTAAACAGGCTTTGAAACATTCACAGATGTTTGTTAAAGTGGCATTAAGTCAAACAGAAGTGAAAGGTATAATAGCAAATGTAATAAGGAAGAAATGGCAGAAGGAGTGTGATTGTGGAATAAAAGGTAGACACTTGCATTGCATACATGAAAAAGTTGGTCCGGAAAGAAGAAGGAAAGAGGATATATTGACCTGCAGAACGCATACTGGGCATTGCTCATTAAATCAATCTCTGCATAGAACATGGAAATGTGAAATTGTGACTAATGTGGTCAAGCAAAAACAGTAGAGCACGTACTCTAGGGAGATGAGCCAAAGCAATCTATAATTTGACAAATTATTTATTTGTTTGAAAGAAACATGTTTGATTAATAGAATTATTTTAATTCACCTTTTAAGTTGGTCTGCCAACCTCCATTAAACTTCAGAAGAAGAATGAATGAATGTCAGAGATCATTCAGTTCGGTTTCATTCTTGGTGAAATGTATATGTTTACCGAGACCTTTTTACATCCAGCTGCACCCGGAGTAACATTGACTCTGATCTTTGTAACTGACTCGCTCCAAATTCCTCAGAATTGAAGTTTTTTTTTTTTTTTTTTTGCAGTGTTGGGGAAATTTACTTTTCAAAATAATACATTACAATATTACATTACTCCATACAAAGCAACTAATAGTTACTTAGTTACTTTTTGTGGAAAATAGTGCATTACGTTACTTTTGCATTACTTTTTGTTACCTGGGCTGGGCTTGCTTATATATATATATATATATATATATATATATATATATATATATATATATATATATATATATATAAAGAATCACACCAAAGGTGAAATGAGTAAGTTTAATGCAGTTCATAGTTCCGGGAAGAAGGAGGGAGGAATTGGCAGATATTTAATACATTTAATCACAAAATAAACAACAACAGAAGCAAGCGCCAGCCCCTCACATATGACTGCCTCATAAACATAAACATAAGCACAACCCAAAATGTCCCGGGTCTGGTCCTCTCTCATGACACTCTGCCACTCGTGCAGCTCTTAACCCAATGCAGTGTTGCTAAATAAGAGTTCATATTTTTGGCTCAAGGTAGGTAAGTAGTGCAATACTTATATTAAATAACTGATTTTGAACACAAGAATTATTGTCAGTGCAGGTTTTTAAACTGTATCCCTGTACCACAGTGTATTCCAGACAGACTTGCTCTCTGAAGAGTTTGTAACAGTGGTGCACCTGGTTTACTATTTGCCTGGTTTAATTATTTACATTTTTTATTTTTTTACTTCTTTATTTTAAGTTCGGGTGCCAGACAAGGTTAAACCCCTGCCAATTTAATTAGATTCCGGACAGCTCAGTAAAAACCACCAGTTACAAATAAAGAAACCAGAAAGGAGAGGAATCAAATCAAAACCCAGTAAACATTACTCATATTCCAAATGCAAATTTAATTTCAAGCAGCAAAACCCATCAAAAATATAAACCCAACATTACCGCACGATTTGCAATATTCAAATAACAACCAACATTCAAAGAGATAAAAGAACGAAAACCATTCAACAATTAAACTGAAGAAGTCCAAAAACGGAAACGGTAGTGAATTGAATTGTCCGTGTGAACGGCTTGCTTCCACTCACAAACAGTCTCTGGAAATTATTGAGCACATCAGCATGGTGGCTCTTCAATCAGGTCCTTGTGTACTTTCTAGGATCAAACTTGGAAGTAGGGTGTCCGTTGATGTTTATCATCATTTAGTTTGATATGTTTGAGACCAGTAGGACAGCCCTTTTGTCTGTGCTGATGTTGTTCATAAGGCTAAAGTCCTCTCACACTCTGCTGTACTGACAGGGAATGTTTTCATACAGTTAATGAGTGGTTTTAGCGGCTCACTTGGGCTCTTCCAGTAGGTCCCGCATCCCATTCAGTGATTGGTCTGTGCACAAGTTAAATTGCTTGCACAGTCTCTAAACTGGTTCTTCACCGTGGCGGATGCTGGGGTTTGATGGCCATTTACTCTGATCAAGGATGCTGAGGTCTCTGATGGTCTCATTTTCGAAAGCATTGCTCAAGATTGTTCACAAGGCTTTGTGAGAACTGGCCTGGATTGATAGACTTGAGCTTTGTATTTCTTTTCAAAGCTATAGCTCAATACACCCCTCTCTCATTTGCTTCTAAAGCCTCACCATATTTCTCACCTGAACTCTCTCTAAATTAATGTATCACTCTGAATGTGTGCACCCAGCGTACAAGAGTCTGCCGATGTGAAGAACTACTTCAGCCGCTGCCTCTTTGAATTCACGCTCATTTATGTTCAACATACTTTGTGCATAAATGCTTTAAAGAATGTCAAGTCAAGTCACCTTTATTTATATAGCACTTTCAACAATACAGATTGTGTCATTACTTGAAAGACAGTCTAGACTATTGAGATGGGTTGCTTTCGACCCTGACTTTAAACCAGCAGGGACTGATGAGAGGTTTCATTTCAGCTCTGGTATACAGTAGGCTTGGCATCACTTCTTCTGTTTCATCAGGGGAGAATTACACAGTTTCCTGTAAATTTCTGATATACGTGTTTGAAAAAACTTACAAATCAGGACTTTCAATAATGAGAATAAGATATATGGAAAAATATGACACCAACCCAATTGATATATTTAAGGTATATTTCCTCTGAGTGAGTCGGAAGTGAATGTTTTATAATTTATATTAGTTTTAAAGGGTTAGTTCACCCAAAAATGAAAATTCTGTAATTAATTACTCACCCTCATGTTGTTCCAAATTCGTAAGACCTCCGTTCATCTTCAGAACACAAATTAAGATATGTTTAATAAAATCCGAGATCTCTCTGACCCTCCCATAGAGACAGCAAGGATCCTTACGCGATCAAGGCTCAGAAGCCACGCGTGACGCAGCTGACACAGAAGAGCATACGCTGTTTGCGTTCAGTGGATACTCTCCAAAATGGTGCCAGGGTGATGCGGCGAAGACAAATTGTTGAGTAAAGTCGTTATTTTTGTTTTCTTTTCACACAATAATTATTCTCGTAGCTTCATAAAATTACGGTTAAACCCCTGATATCGCATGGACTATTTTACAGATATTTTTTTCTTTTTACCCAAACGGTGGGTTCAGCCTGTTGGGTCATTTTTGTAATGAATCCGGTCCGTGACTTTCCGTCTGATTGCCACCAGAGGTCGCCCTTCCGTTATATTTACATTTACATTTACATTTATGCATTTAGCAGACGCTTTTATCCAAAGCGACTTACATTGCATTCAAGTTATAGTTTTTACATTTTATCCGCTCTATAAGCGTTATATTGACTTTCACACCACACAGACTGCTACGGTGCGTTTCCACTGGCACACAGCGAGCGGAGCGGAGCGGAAGTTGAGTTTAAACGCTTGCGCGGTGTGTTATGGGATTGAGAGCGTCAAAAATGTTGGGCATTGCTCGACTATGCAAATATCAAGCTAAAAACGCAGGGCGACAACCAATCACTGTGAAAAGAGGAAGATGAAAAGCAAACAGGGTGTAAACATTGTTTTTAGAGGCATGCTCTGCCCTAAATTTGACACGCCCCAAAGCAGTGGCATTGTAGCGTTGTCAGCGGCACTGAGCGCAGATTTGACGCTGTAGTGGAAACGCACCGTCACACATCACCCTGGACTGTTTTTTCCATCATCCATTGCATTGATTACATACAGCTGTTGATTACACACGCTCACCTGAAAGCTATTACACACACTATATAACACCCACTCAGTTCTTGTTCAAGTTGCCGAGTATTGTCTGTTTATCACTCTCCTAATGGTAGCACTTTACAGAGCCATTTTCCTATCTGAAGTTTTGTCTAGTTCCTAGTTCTAGTCTCAGTTCATAGTTTAGTCTTGTCTTGTGATTGCCCGTTACCTGATTACCTGCCTATCTTGGATTTATCTCGTCTTGTCATTTGGACTATGTTTGCACCTTGCCTGGACTACTCTTGTTATCGGATTACCCCTCTTGTCAAGCCCCTTGGATATTGTTAGCTGTCGATCGACCACGCCCATTTTTGGATTTCTCTTGTGTCTCACTTGTACCGTTCCTGTTTGCCATTGTCAGAACCTTGCCTGTTTTTTGACCATGTTTAAGAATAAAGCTTTGCATATGGATCTCTCATCTTGTCGGCTCCATTACAGTTTTTATTGGGTTATTTTTAATATTTTTACCCAGGCGCTGGGTTATTTTTTTAACCCAAACGCTGGGTTCAGCTTGTTGGGTCATTTTATTGGGTTATTTTTACGCTGGGTTATTTTACCTAACCGCTGGGTTGAGCATGGCTGCATATGAAAACTTAGGCAGCTGCCTCATGAGGCAATGACTTTGCAGGCAGCGTTTTTCACAAAGGCATCTCAAGAAACTGATCTCAGACAGGCTTCTGAGGCAGCGTAACATTTTAATGATCTACATTAGATCTCTGACAAAATAGAACCAGTTTTGGTGATAACTAAACAAAGATTTAATTTCTATAACACTAATTTTTTACTAGAAATAACATCAAAGGTGCAAAAAGTTAATCACCAAACGCAACTTTCAGACGCCATCTTTATTTTTTAGCTCAACCATCACGGAATGTAACACACAGGATTGTGGGATATCAAAGGCAGCGAAGGATACATCTATGCTGCCTTCAAAAATCCATCAGATGAAGGCATCTCAGGAGACAGGACGTGAAGCTAACTTTGGATTCGGACGTGCCTCCGAAGGCAGCATTTTTCAGTGTTCTGATGCAGCCAAGGGTTGTAGATACACAAGGGGTAACGTGCTTACCAAGATAACGAGTTAATAAGACCCATCTGGGGAGACTGATCAAGAGGAAAAACTACAAAATGACTACAAACATGGCACAAGAAACACTTAAAAATAAAAGTCCAGACATGACACAGGGGACATGTAACACAAGCACGCTCTGTTGTAGCTTACATCAATGCCTTGGTGCTACATAAATAAAGTAGGTTCCCTGCTTAATAACAAGATTATTAAAAAAAAAAAAAATATATATATATATATATATATATATATATATGGTAAATGCAGTGAAATTGTAATGTAATTTATTCTTTTTTGTTTTGTTTGTTGTTGTAGGTTAGTATTTACAAAGAAAATGTATGTTTTAGACAGAATTAATATATGTGTGTGTATGTAATGTATGTATTTCTTCACTGTTTTTATAAATTCACTATTTATTCCCCCTCTAACATGTCTTTGTCATGAGGAGAAGTACAAAACAATGGAACGTATAATTTAAAGTCATTTTTATTTTAATTTAATTCAATAGAAAAACAACATTTTTTTTCTTTTTAAGTATAGCACTTAAAGACTAAAAAACAATAACCAAAGATGAAAGATATACATAAAAATGAGACGTCATCATGTAATATAGTCCAGCAGAGTTGAGCAGGTCTTGTCCTCAGGTCTTTCAGCTCTTCTGTGTGGTGCTGGAGTCGTGTTGTGTCGCGGCTGTCTCTGGCTGCGTTGTCTTCACGGTTTGACAGTCAATGGGCAGCATCCTCTCAGCTGCTTCAGACGGCTGATTTACTGGCGCCTGTATGTAGAGCTTTCCATCAGCCATGGAGCAGGTCACCGCCTCGGGATTCACTCCTGGAGGCAGATCAAACACCCGTCTGAACTCTTGGCTTCTGTAAGAGTACGAGCCCTTCCCATCCTCCTGCTTCTTCTCGCTCTTTCCGCTGACATGCAGCTTCCTGCCCACCTGTCTGACCGACAGTTCTTCTGGGGAAAAGTCTTTAGTGTCCAGCGTCAAAGCAAAGCCTCTTCCCTCTTTCTCCATTGTGCAGGCGACTGGGGAGATCTCCTGCGAGGGTGGCATCTGCTGGATCTCCTCAAAGATCTTGTGCTGAAGTTTCTCCAGCTGCTCCAGGCTGCTCTTCAGCTCCTGCAGTTGCTCTCCGTGTCTGTAAAGAGATGTGATCTCCGGCCAGAGACTGCGCACTGGCCCGTCCATTCCCACGAAGGAGCCGAGGGAAGGCTGGAATCCATGCAGGCTCAACATTTTCAGTGGCTTTTGTGGTCTACTTCTGCTCCTCGGTCGAGTTGTCTCTCTGGTGGCGTCGTAAGGCTTTTAGATTTGACTCAGTTCTGTGAGTCTCTTAGCTTTATACCGTGTGTTCATCAGCACCAGCAAGTTCATGAACTTTCCAGGTAGTTCTGGACTCGTCCATCGGGGGGCAGCATAGAGAGAACTGATGATGCCTCACCAGTCACACCCTCATTTTAGAAGATGACCAATACACATCTATTAAACTAGATTTATGAATATGGTATGATGAATATGGAATTTCTGAGAATCGTTCTTGGTTATTTATAAGTTCTGTAATATTTTTAAAAAGATATCTGAACATTGATAAGGCTGAACACTGAGGGGCTTCAGTTGATCTGCTTCACTTTACACAATCTAAGAGGTATTAAACTATCCCAGAAGAACATGGGAGATTTGGAGACTTACTGAGGAAAGTGGATGAGCTGAAAGCTTTTCCACACTTTATACTACAGAATATTTCATATAAACACAGAACCTCATATAAACTTAATAAAATTGATCATTCACATGCCTAAAATGTAAAGTTGACATAGGAACATTATTGCAGTATTTCTGAAACTGCCCCCACATTGAAATGGATGCACGTAAGCCTACCAGTTAGCATAAAATCCCTGAATTCATAAAATTGTTGGGCCAACTGTTAAAAAAAAAAAAAATGTTTTCTGGAATTAAAACTAAGACTGTGTGAGTCAATACAAAACGATCCAGCTTTGCTTCCTGTTTGACCAATTTATTGAAAGAACTGATTCATGATTCATTTACAAAGTGGATATTTATTCAGCAGTTCTGATTCTACACAGGAAACTAATGAGCGAAAAAAACATCTACCACATCAGCATTTGGTATCCAAACATATAAGATATGAAAGTTAGCAGTGTTTCCTGGACCACCTAAACATCTTCACTTTTCTGTCCCTACGCAGTGTTCACTGCTCTTACTCCCTAAGCACTGGATATACATTAAAGTGGACTTCGTTGACGATAATCGCTCATCTGGAACGCCATCAAAGAAAGGCAATGATGGGGTCACGCAGATTGTGATATAACATAAATATTGTAATTTATTTTACTTTCAAATTTAAATGCATATAAAATACATATACAATTAGGTATCTAATAAATAGTCAAAATATATATGTTTAGACTATTAACAGATTGTAGATGTCTCATCATGTGTACATTCTTTTCCACACACAGCCTTATATTTAACTCTTCTGAGGTAAATTCAGTCAAATAAAAAAAAAAATGAAATGAAGTCCACTTCGCAGTCCACTTATGGTCGAATGGAACACACTTTCTGTCTGAAAGCGGCGGTTGCACTCATACATCACAGATACAAGATGTGTTAACAGGCCTTAGGTAAACGATACAGTCCTGAGCAGGGCAAATCTTTGCTATCTGCATGCATTATATTCTAATACTGTGTATAAATCAGATAAATGCTGTGTAAGTTTTGATGAAAGAGTGCGAGATTGTCTAAATGTTTGGGTGCAGAAAACGATTTAAACAAGCTATCCATATATTAAAATGCAAGTAGTGCAAATGTGGTTTAAAAACATGTTGAGTGAGTGTGTGAGCTAAAGAAGCTTTTATATATTTAACATTATTTAAACGTATACGAGAGTCCAGTTTTATATATATATATATATATATATATATATATATATATATATATATATATATATATATATATATATAGCGTGTGAACAGGACTTTTATTTTGGGCTGGCGGCGTGACGTCATACGCCTGCGCCGCGCTCCTCTGGGCTGAAGGTTTGTGTTCTTAATCGTTTTTGCGTGTTTATCAATATAAACGGTTCAATCAATTTTGTAGGTTTTACACACGATGCAAAATGAATTATTTCTCATTTAATGTAACACTGTAATGTTTTATCTAATATCAATGGACGTTATTGTTGTGAATAAGGCGCATCCACATAAGAGTAACGGAAGAAGTGCGTCTCATTTCGCTTCCTGTATCGAGAATCGGTTTATCGTTATGAATTCGGCATTGACCTTTCAGTAATAACGCAGAAGCGCACAATGATTTATTGATTTGAAGCGCTCCAATCAGCACAAGTTTACGGCACCTGCTGGTCAAAACTGTGTCAATGCAACGAGATCACAAACATCTTGTGCAATGAGAACTTTTACAGACCAGGTGAATGTATGCATGCATGCATTTATTTATTTATTTATTAAAAAAAAAAAAAAGTTATCTTTTGTAGTTCTATTTTTGTAGAGTGTTGGCTATTTATTTATTTCATTTAAGACACAGTGCACTGACTGCCAAACCAGGGAGCTAGAGATTTACTATGGATTTATTTTTCTTTCTGTTAATTATTCTCATCTTAAACATGACAGAGTCTCCAAAGATGCAGAAAAACTCCTGGTGAAGCAACTGAGATCCATGTGACGAATAAAAAGATGGCGTTTATTAAAGAGGAGAGTGAAGACTTGAAGATTGAAGAAGAGCTCAGAGTGAACCATGAAGATACTGAGGAACAAACAGGTTAGTTTCCCAAAGCTGAACTCAGTCATTTGATCCTTATCAAAACAGAAATAATGTGTACTTTTGAAGAATGACATATGCCTAAATAAAGCAGTTTCTGACATTGCCACATGTGGACAGATATGTTGAAATCACACAACCAGTCAAATACTAATGCACTCTCTATTCTATTTCTATTCTTTAAAAAATAATAAAAAAATAAAATAAAAACTGTCCCTTTTAGACTTGCACACTATTCATTTACTAACTGCTTGTTTTCTTTAAAAAAAAAAAAAAAAAACTAACACTAGCTTCTCCATTATTTTTGTATTCCGTTTGTTTTCTTTTTATTTATTATACAATGAACAAAAGCAAAAAAATAAATAAAAATGCCTCTAACACTAGCTTGCTCTATTCTTTTTAAAAAAAAACCTTGCTAAGTGTACTGTGTTAGGCTAACTGAGACCTATAGCACTTGCATATCATTGCTCTTTCATTGATTTTGATTTCTTTCATTGTCCTCATTTGTAAGTCACTTTGGATAAAAGCATCTGCTAAATAACTAAATGTAAATGTTATTACAGTATCAGTATACAGGACAAAATATAGAAATGTTAAACAGAATAACTGTTTTGTGTAACATTAACTGAATTAAAAACAACGAAAACCATTTAGTTTATATAATTATGCAACTGTATCAAACAAAAACATTTTTTTATAAAGCAAGCCATGTGACTGATTATCTTCACATTTGTTATGTATAAGTGTTCTTTTCTTCTCATCCTCAAAAGCGCTCGTTGTGTCAAACTAGTGTCTTTAAAGCATGACTTTAGCTGCATACAAAAACTGAAAAATGCTGCCTTCAGAGGCACGTCCGAATCCAAAGTTAGCTTCACTTCCTGTCTCCTGAGATGCCTTCATCTGATCGGTTTTGAAGGCAGCATAGATGTATCCTTCGCTGCCTTTGATATCCCACAATCCTGTGTGTTACATTCTGTGATGTTTGAGCTAAAAAATAAAGATGGCGTCTGAAAGTTGCCTTTGATAGTTAGTTTGTGTGTAAATGTATATTTCTGATTAACTTTTTGCACTTTTGATGTTATTTCTAGTGAGAAATTAGTATTATAGTGATTAAATATTAATTTAGGTATCACCAAAACTCGTTCTATTTTGTTGTAGATCATTAAACCGTTGCACTGCCTCAGAACTCTGTCCAAAATCAGTTTCGTGAGGTGCCTTCGTGCAAAAACGCTGCCTGCAAAGTCACCTAAGTTTTTCGGATGCAGCCTTTGATTTCAGACTGATTGAAAACACCTGTGTGCCCTTTACTCTTGGAAGTACTTTGCAGTGAATGCTGTTTTATATATATATATTTTTTTTACATTTATCCTATCAATATTCAGAACCTCATAAAATTCAGAGGATCAAAAACACTTACTTTACATACAAAATATTATAATACTAACACTAACATGACTGAACATAAATAGCAGTAATGGAATCAGTTCATGGAGTCAAGCAAGAAATAAGTCGTGTGTAAGGTTTCTCTCCTTTCTTATTTGAAAGAATGATTTCAGCTTTATTATTATTATTTTATCCTCATTTTAGGATTAGACACTAAGTATGTTTTTCTAACACAAGCGGAGACAAGAGAAGGAAAACTAGAGGAACTTTTTATTTTTCAGGAAAAGTCTAAATGGGCAATTTTTAAAAAAAAATAAATTGTATTTGTGATCCAATATGTTCTTTTCTTATGTTCAATTAATAAATGTAATCAAATGTATTCATTAATTCAAATAATATTACACTCTTGGGCATTTACCTATAAAATAAATTCCTTATGAACAAAATCTTTACACTGCAAAGGTGGAACAGAAGCTGACCCTGAAGTACCATTTAGTTGTATTCAACAGATTATGTTTCTTCTTGCTCGACATATAAACTAGAACTCATTGCAGCTGCATTTTCTTTTTGAGCCATATCTTTTAGAGCCATTACTTGCCAGGTAGAAACATGAGAGCAAAAAGGAGAATAATTATCACAGCTGCTGTTCATAGCATTTCAGACAAAAACTGATTTTGTGTATTTGGTACTCGATTTTTACCGTATTTTGATGCCGTGTCCCGGCGCAAAAACAGTAAAACCCATTATAAACAAGGCATTTGTTGCATCCAGTGGGGACATAATTACTGATTATAATGACTCATACTGTCTTTTTACGTGTTGCATCGCGCCAGGTAAACATTACCATGTCTGCATTTGTGATCGGAGAAACGACAAACAACAAGCGCTACTCTACACTGCTCAAAACTCGCGTTTGAATCGTCAGTGGTAAATTCTTTAAATAAGAAAGCGTACTTACAGTCAGAAGTCAGAAGCACCAGACTGTCCTTGCAAAGTTGGAATTGCCCCACTTTATAGAAACAGTCTTTGAGCAGCTGGCAGCTACTCTCAGGTTCAGGAAATGGTCCTCCGTTAAATGCGCTGCACACACTCTAATATTTGGGTTGAACTGTTCTGGAACAGTGTTGTAAATATAACTTAACCGCTGATTTCTAGTTGTGTCCTCTTTTTGAAGCCCAAACAAAGTACTTTCACTTTCACAACGAAACACAGCGTCTCCAGGACATGGGGGCGGCAACAACAATACTACAGAATAATAGTTACACCTTCTTTCATTGCGTATACGTTTTGGCGGTGTTTTCCAAATCTTCCCACACCGTGATGTAGACATGTGGGGGCATATTTGAATGAGCCGTTTTAGGAGAATATCTCTTTGGTTTTGAGACTTCACTCTTTGCAACTTCAGGGATCTTATCTATGTACAAACAGCTTGTAACACTCCAAAGAGAAAGGAAAACTTGAAGTCGCATCATATGACCCCTGTAAGTGAGCTTTTGTGGATTTCAACATTCAAAATATTATATCAGGCCAGAATTTTGTGACCATAATAAATGTGATGATCATACCAAGGTAGAAGGTTGCATGAGTAGTAAGGAACCAGGTAATTCAAAGCTTTGTGTATAATTAGTATTATAATTAATACAAAATATTACAGTCAGTGTAGTGATGACAAAAATTGGCTGTTGTAATCCTATTTCTTGCATCTGGTAAGCACATTAACTGCAGTATTTTGAACCAACTTACAAACTTATTTACTGACTATAGAAACACAACACCCAGGTTCTTATCTGTAGTAAAAGTACATCCACAGAGATCGAGAATCTTCATCATTGGCATAACTGTGAACTGTAATATCCCTTAGGGAAATAATATAGAAGGAGAAAAGCAGAGGACCTAATACTGAACCCTGTGGCACTTCATATTTTAATGAGATATCCATTCGGTCACGCTTTACACAAAGTGGTAGTGGTCAGATAGATAGGACATGCTAATGCATGTCCACAAAGGCCAAAATAACTCTCTCTCCAAGTGAATGCTGTGGTCTTTGTTGTTGAAATGTCTAATAGCAGAGGAAGAGATATGCACAGAGTTGTAAGTTTCTGCGCTATGATGGGGCTAAAATCCTGACTTCTTTCATTTGTTTATTGGGTATGATATCCAGCATACTTGTTGGTTCCGGTTTTAAATCCTCTCATGTCTGTTACTTTATGCCTTTAAACTGAGGTTAACTTGTATTTGTTTCTTTCTGTCCTAGACCTGGTAGCGTTGAAAGAAGAGAGTGAAGTACTCAGTGAAATGAAAGAGGAAGACCATGATTTCATAACTGAAGAAAAATATTTTAGATGCTCACAGTCTGAAAGTAGTTCCTCACAAAATACAGCTCAAATGACAGGAACCCTTAATTCTCACTCAAGAGAGGCTTATGGAGAGAAGCCTTTCAAATGCCAGCAGTGCGAAAGGAGATTCAGATTAAATAAATACCTTAAGAATCACTTGAGAATGCACGCAGAAGACAAGCCTTTCACATGCCATCATTGTGGAAAGAGTTTTTGTCATAAAGGTAGTCTCAAAACTCACATGAGAATTCACACTGGAGAGAAGCCTTACTCATGCCCGCAGTGCAGAATGAATTTCACATATAAACCAACCTTTAACGCTCATATGAAAAGTCATACTGGAATGAACCCTTACACCTGCAAACTGTGTGGGAAGAGCTTCTCACAAAAGGGAAATTTAAAGTATCACATGAGAGTTCACACTGGAGAAAAGCCTTTCACGTGCCCTAATTGTGGAAAGTGTTTCAGTCATAAAGTAAGCCTCAAGTCTCACATGAGGATTCACACTGGAGAGAAGCCTTACTCATGCCCTCAGTGTGGAATGAATTTTACATATAAGGAGTCCTTTGATATCCACTTGAGAGTTCACACTGGAGAAAACCTTTACAACTGCAAACTGTGTGGGAAAAGCTTCTCACAAAAAGGAAATCTTAAGTCTCACATGAGAATCCACACTGGTGAGAAGCCGTTCACATGTGATCAGTGTGGAAAGAGTTTCAGATACAAAGTAACCTTAAAGAAACACACCAGGATTCACTCAAGAGAGAATTGTCCTATATGTCATCAGTGTGGAAAGAGTTTCACTGACAAGAAAGACCTTAAAAATCATGTAATGACTCACATCGGGGAGAAGCCTTTCATGTGCCACCACTGTGGAAAGAGTTTCACACGTAAAGGAAATCTAAAGACTCACATGATAATTCACACTGGAGAAAGGCCTTTCATATGCCATCACTGTGGAAAAAGTTTCAGATTTAAAGGAAATCTTCAAACTCACTTGAGGCTTCACACCGGAGACAGGCCTTACACACGTCTTAAGCGTGAGAAGGGTTTCACAAATGAAAAAGACCTGAAATATTATTTGCAAACTCATTCTGGAAAGAAAAAGCAGTGTTTAGAGTGTGGCAAGATATTTAGGAAACTGAGCATTTTCAAAAATCATCTGCGAATTCACTCTGGAGGAAGGCAATTTAATTGTGATCAGTGTAATAAAACATTTCTTTTCACATCACACTTACAGATTCATATGAAAAGTCATGCAGATGTGAGACTCTATTTGTGTTATTTGTGTGGAAAGCGTTTTAAATGGTTTAGCAAGTTTAAATTGCACCAAAAAGCAAGTATCTGTGTGAAATCAAGGCTACGATTATGCCAGAGCTGAATGTGGTCTAAATGCAGATTTTCTTCTCAAATAAGGTTGTTGTTTTTTGTTTAACTGTGGCCCATATCAGATACAGTGTCAACAGGTGACACTGCACCATGTTTTATTTTGTACTCTTTACTTGTTAATATTTTGACTGGAGGCTTTTGTTGTGTCATACACATAGGAATGCTTGTGGCCCCACCTGATCATTTCCTTTGCTATAGTTTCAAATATTGAACTGTTGCGGTTGACTGCCTCTATTTTTGTTGTTGTAAAAATATATATATTTCTTTTAATTATATTTAAAAAATATTTAAGTTTCCTAAATATTTGACTCAGAAAATGTAAAAAAAAAAATGTTTACATGCAACCCAGATAATTCACCCAGATCTGTTTATAATCAAATTAATGGCTCAGTCAGACTCAACTGGAAAGCCTTCATTCAATTCGATTGAGTTTGACTGATTATTATTTATTTATTTTTATTTTTCAATTGAAAGGGGTGGTGGAGACTGAATATGTTATGTGTTAGCTAGAAAAGATGTTCTGACAGACATATCAGCTTTCTTTCTAGATTTATGCCATTTAAAAAAAAAAATGCTAATTTTTCATACATACAGTATAAACATCTTTTTTCTTTTCTGAAATCGTATTAGATTAATTTGGACTGATGGAAATTGGTTCAAGTAAATATTAATTTATAAATAAACTGACAAACTAAATGAAATAATAGATATTTCCCTGAGTTATTTGATTTTAATGAGGGAATGCACAGATATAATCAATCTAGACTTAAATAGATGGTATGCACATGACGTCACAATAGGTGGATGTCACTGCAGCTACAACCACTAAGCTGCGAAAAGACAGAGTGACAGAGTTAGTGTTCAGCATGAATGCAGCGAAAACACACACAAAACTGTGCATCTGACTGTACAAATAGGATCTTTTTACAGATGCCAATTGTACAGAAAATAAAAGCATATGGATTGTTGCAATTTCGAGAAACAACTGGAACCCAGGCACACAAATTTGTATTTGTAGTTGCCGTTTTGTCATGCATGTTAAATTTAATCATATCATATTCTAGGTTATACTTTATTTGCAACTCATCAGTTAAATATTTGCCATCTTATATTCTGAGTAAAGGTTAAAAAAAAATACATCCATTATGATGAGTGTTCTACTACAAAGGGAATTAATGTTGATCAGACAAAATAAATAACAACAACTGTTGTTCTGACATATTCACATATATCTAGCACTTTCCCATCATACATTCTGAGACAATTGCAGACATCAACACAGTTTGCCATCCAATGCAATGCAAGAGATGTATCTACCCCATATGTCCCAAAACAACCTGCTTTAGTTACATAAATACCAAGACAATCATACACATTTTCAAGAAAAAAGATTACCACATACAGAGTCTGTTGTAAAAAGGTCTTTTCAAGCTCAAACAGATGTGCATACGCTTACTGTAAATAGACATACTTGAACTCCAGATAGAACCCGAAGTTCTGATCAGTATTACACACCTGCTACTTTCTGCGTACATCTGCTCAGACCCTGATGTGACGCTAAGCACTTGTCCACATCAAAGACAGTTTTTACAAATATGATTTAAGCGTACACACACTCTAAGATCAAATCTGAGCGTACGCACGCTTTATAAATGATGCCCCTGGTATGCATGTCAGGTACATTTAATGAATTAAACAGCCAGCTCACAAATGCATACCCTCTGCTAAACATTGGCCATGTTAACTATAGTATATGTTTGACAGTTAACATTAATTAACACTCAAAAGCAAACTTAAACAAATGGTCTCTTCAATGAATAATGAGAAGCAACACACAAATCCTACGTTGATCTGAATGAATCATGTTGTATTAATTTTGACCCAGCATATAGTAACTTCTGAATAACTTATCTGATCAGTTCATCTTCTGGGAGAGTGCAGCAATCACATAAAGTTTGACTCGGGCTCAATATTCAGTTAAAGTCACAAACAGTGTTGTGATAAAGCAAGAATATATTTTGAATTATGTTTAATATGAATTTCAAAAGCATTTTGAGCTGCAGATTAGATGCACATAGACATAAAAAATCAGCAACATGCAATTCAACAATGGTGACAATCAAGGATGGTTCAAGGATTTCATCCTCTGGTGAGCTTAGCCCTCAGGGAGAATAGCCTACTGCCTAAACTGGTATTATACCAAATAAAACTTTTTTGTTGTTGTTTTTAAATGTATAAAGAAATGGTAACACTTTATTTTAAGGATCAATTCTCACTGTTTGCTAGTTGCTTATTAGCATGCATATTACTAGCATATTGGCTGTTTATTAATACTTATAAAGCACATATTAATGCCTTACTCTGCATGACCATATTTTAGATCCCTTAATCCAACTGAAACTTAACAAATACCTTACCAACTATTAATAAACAGCAAATTATGAGTTTGTTTGGGGAAACTTTTTATTCTAAAGTGTTACCAAAGAAATGTCAACTTCCTACTGCAGTTGTCACGGTTGGGTTGAGGAAGGCACACAAAGATGAAGATAAATTCCAGAAGTAGTGTAATAATATCCAGGAAGAGGATAATCCACATAGACGAGGGGTTGACACACACCAATTCAAACGTAATACCGGACAAAGACTAAAACCAAAGAGTGAGCTTAAGTAAGGCAGGCAGCTGATTACAAACAGGGGATGGGAATTAACTAATGAGCACTAATGAATCAATGAACTAAACGAGGGTACAGAAAAACAAAACAGACCAGATGACTAAACACAGCAAAAAGAGTTCATAATTGTTACAGTTCACCCCCTCCCTTAATGCCGAGTTCACACTGCACGATTTTAGCCCGATTTTTCACTCACTGACAGGTTTTGATAAATCGCCGACAAATGCCCTATATCGGAGGCAAATCGGAGCTCATTCATGCGAGTGACAATCGCGCAATGTGAATTATCACAGACGCGATCTGAGGGAATCGCCGACACGTCGCCGACATCCGCGAAATATTTGGCATGCTAAATATCTGGAGCTGTCGGCGATTCACAATCCTGCTGTGTGCAATGATTTCTGACTGAAAACTACATTGCGATGACCTTCAGCCAATGAGAGACAAAGATACAGGGCAGAGGGAAGTTCGGTGAGGAGTTATAGACCATATTAGTATTTTAAAATGTACAATTATATCATACAGAAACAAGCACAACCGCTTGACCAGCCGCAACATCAGCTTAACAGTTACTGCAAAATTATTATTTACCACTCTTTGCAGAACACAATCCCTGTTCCCTGCATCTCCCTCCTGCATAATCTGTTTTTCTTTTTGTAGCTGGAAATCAGCGCACAGACAATTTGCTGGCTAAATTTTTTTAATACTTCCAGTCTCGCTCAAGAACAAGGGTCTGACGCACACAGGTTCTCGCGTTATTTCCTTATCACTTCCCGCGTGGGTTTTGTTGTGAAACGTAGTTTGCGGATCAGACAGAGTTGTCGGCGATTCTTCCTATTGTGAAATCGTGCAATGTGAACACAGCAGTGACTGAATGCTACCCCAGATAGTCACGCAGTGTGAAAACAACAGCGATCCGACGAGTTTGAAAATCGTGCAGTGTGAACTCGGCATAAGGTGCGGCCGTAGAAGAACCAACGATGGAGGGAGGGCAGGGGTTTTGGAGGGGAACAAGGAGTAGGAGAAAGGCTGGCAGGAGGGCAGGCAGATGACCAGGGTGGCTTAGAGGAGGAGCCATGGAGGAACAGACGGAGAGAGGAGCCAGGGTGACGACAGAAGGGAACTGGAGAAGGAGGAGGAGCCAGGAGGGATCAAGTGACAAGTGAGACAAGTGATCCTCCAGCCACAACACAGATGGAGACTGGCTGACCAGCGGCGATCCCACCGCACTAATGGCGGGCTGAGAGTGAACAAAGGGACTGCCAGGAAGCAGCGGCAGAAGAAAGCAGAAGACACTTGAGAGGAGGCTGGAGAGGGAGGTTGGGTAGGAGGCTGGAGAGGGAGGTTGGGTGGGAGTGCAGGATGCTCAGGGGGCTTAGGAACGGTGTGTGCTGCCCAGACTCACCACAAGGCCAGTCCCATCACCGGGAGCACCAGCGTCAGGGGAATGACCTCCGTGGTCACTACTACACAGGCCGATAGTTCAGGGCAAACAGATAATTCGGGGCAAGCAGATAGTTCAGGGCAGACAAAAAATCTGGGGCAGGAAGATGCTTCAGGGTAGACAAGCGGTTCAGATGAGCTATATTACTCTAGCTGAGACAGGAGAATCCAGATATCCTCCATGTCTAAATGGTCATGTGGGTTTATTGAGGTGTTAAGCGATTGAGGTGTTTTGTTGTTGGATGTAATAATGAACATAGCAGTCGTCATTTACTCCCGACATCTGAGCCGCTAAAGACGCAGGGGATTAACATTACTTTCGTTTTGAAGGGAATGCACCCCCCGATCTGCCTAAATGCGTCTATGTTCGTGCAAATTTTCCTAATAATGTGCTAGTTAGCCAGTTTCATGGCTAAAGTAAGAGAGTCAGCAGAGTCATTAGAATTTAAAGCAACATTGACTAGAATGGCTTGCTAAAAACAACTGATTTTGACACTACCATTGAGAAGTTTTAAACAAAGTATGTTATAGACTTTTCGGTAACGCTTTATTTTAGGGTCTCTTAACTAGGTGCTTATTAGCATGCATATTTCTAGAATATTAGCCATTTGCTATTACTAATTAAGCACATATTAATGCCTTATTCTACATGACCTTATTCTACATCCCTAATCCTACCCAATACCTAAACTTAACAACTACCTTAATAACTATTAATAAGCAGCAAATTAGGAATTTTTTGAGGGAAAGGTCATAGTTAATAGTGAATAAGTGTTCCCTATTCTAAAGTGTTACCGACTTTTCATAAAGACCCTAAAGAATCATATCAACTTATATCAAATGGGCATCCAATGACCCCTTTATGGAAGCAGGACTGACCCGTTCATTCAGATAGATGATTATAGTTTTGTTTCAGTTTTAAAAAGGGTCCAGAATTGCCCGGGTTAAGTTGATACAGAAATTTGTAAAGCTCAATTTCTCTCATTACTAGCTTCTTAACAAGGCTGCTGGGTCACACAGAAATATCCCAGATAACAATCAGCCATCCAACATCTGACACCAGGTTTCAGCAGGAGAACATCTAAGAGTTAAATAGCCCACAGTTTATCAGTAAATCACTGAACAATTTTAAGAGTTTGCATTAGGACTACTTAATAGCTAAAACGCTGACAAATTTAAACTTTAAAAACCAGTTTGAATAACTTTGTAACTCAGTCATTCACATACTCATTAATCCACTCTTATCCAGTAACTAATTGTGGTGTCACATGCAGATCTCATTCCACTGCACATTTTAGAGATTCCTTTGAGCAATCTAGAGAAATGTGCAGAGCGGTCAGCAGGGTACAATTAAAACACCTCAGCTGTATCAGCTGATAATACTATCAACAACAGTACCCTGATGACCACTGTCAAGTTATTTCAGGATTCTCAGCCTCAATGTCAGTCCAAAATTGACAAAGGCTTCATTCAACAATGAAGGGTGCATGGAATAACTCAAAACATCTGATTATTGATTACTGATGCAATTTATTTGAAGATCCTTCAAACAGTAACTTGATCTTATTTGCATAAATTCAGTGCTTCATTCAGATTGTAACATGTCTGCCTGTCCTAGTCCTCGTTTTCCTTATTTGGTTTAGTTCCTGCCCTCATTAGTTAATTATCGTTTCATTGTCCCCACCTGAGTTTGACTATGTTGTTTGCTCTTTTGTTCCTGCTCCTTTATAAGTCCTGAGTTCTCCCTTTGTGTTTGTTGGTGATTAATGCTAACGTGAGGGAATGTTCAGTTAACGTTATGTTGTGTTCTGATGTTGATGTTGTAACGTTCCTGTATCTACTTATCCTCACTAAAGAGCATATTTGTAATCGTCGCCTCCTCGCACTCCTTGAAGGACACCACTATACGTAACAGAATCACCAACCCTGACAGAATATGGAATTCGTGGAAGCAGTCACCGCCCTAACCCTCCTGGATCTCCCTTTTTTTAAATTCACATGCGAGTTCTGTGAAATCGCAGAGAGAAAGGATTCTACCATCATCGAGATGTTCCGGCTCGGGGCCACTTTCCACCGTCCCGTGGACCTCCCAGACACCACGGGATGTTGTTGGAGAGAGGCCATTTTTCAGTGTCTGGGAAGCGTCCGGGCCCGAGTTGGAACCAACTCGCCAGCGGCGATCCTCGAATTCCCGCCGCCGTCCGCGGTTACGGCAAACCCGCCGCCGAGAAGTATGAGAAGTATGGCAAGCCTGCCGGTCCCGTCCAGCTCACCTGTGCCTCCGCAGGTCCCGTCCGGCTCACCTGTGCCTCCGCTGGTCCCGTCCGGCTCTCCTGTGCCTCCGCTGGTCCCGTCCAGCTCTCCTGTGTCTCCGCTGGTTCCGTCCAGCTCCGCGCTGCAAGAGCGCCGCCCAGAGCCCCCGCTGCAAGAGTGCACCCCAGTGCCTGCGCCACGAAGGCGCCTCCCTGTCTCCACACTGCCAGAGCGCCCCCAAGAGTCCGCGCTTCCAGATCGCCCCCAAGAGTTTGCGCTAAGACGTTGGACCAGTAACGCCATCAAAAATTTTTTAGAGGGGGGCTACATACCTGTCATCCTGTTAGCCATAGTGGCCATGTTTCCCAGACCCGCCATGGCCGCCGGAGTCCCCAGATCCACCATGGCCACCAGAGTCCCCTGATCCGCCAAGGCCGCCGGAGTCCCCTGACCCGCCCTGGATGCCTCCTCTGTGTCTTGTGTCTCCATCCTGCTCCGGCATCCAGGGCGCCCACCCCCCCTCCCAGTTGGAACTGTTACGGCGCGGGACGCGCCTACCGGGAGGGTGAGATACTGTAACATGTCTGCCTGTCCTAGTCCTCGTTTTCCTTATTTGGTTTAGTTCCTGCCCTCATTAGTTAATTATCGTTTCATTATCCCCACCTGAGTTTGATTATGTTGTTTGCTCTTTTGTTCCTGCTCCTTTATAAGTCCTGAGTTCTCCCTTTGTGTTTGTTGGTGATTAATGCTAACGTGAGGGAATGTTCAGTTAACGTTATGTTGTGTTCTGATGTTGATGTTATAACGTTCCTGTATCTACTTATCCTCATTAAAGAGCATATTTGTAATCGTCGCCTCCTCGCACTCCTTGAAGGACACCACTACACGTAACACGGATCCGTTTAACTCAACCTATACAGGAGGAAACACAAACCATATATGAATATAATTATTTATGAGCAAAAGCAATACACAGCAGTGAAACAATCAAGTACATTTAAGGATATTGACTACAACCTTGCTAGTATAATCACAAATCACTTATCAAAGAACATATATACATAGCGATTCAACAGCAATGCCAAATCAAATACTGTTACTACACATGGCTAATTACCACATTAAATGCTAAGCCGCTTACAATACAAACAACTTGTAAGTCAACAGAGGGTCATAAACAGTCAGTAGCAGTGGTGGGGCGTCAGGGGCAGCAGGCCTTCTCTGCTGGCCCTATAAAAAATAAAATTGTGTGAAAAATGTTTTTATTGATTATTTAGGTAGCATTTTCATTTGTGTAATGTCCACAAAATTGCCTGTGATTAGTTTAGTTGAGGTTGAACTGGAATATCCTACATAAAAAAAGTCTGAAGCCAGCACTACAGATGGTGCTACCCTTTTGTTGAAAGACGTCACATCTGATTTGTTACGAGCATTAGTGACAGAATCATCAGCCAATCAAATTTTGATGTTCAATGACAGCCCGCCCTCTGGGTCTAGCTTCGTGCCCAGTGCTACCCCCAGCGTTAGACCAGCCCTTCAGGGATTTCCAAGGAATGAAAGTGAAATTCAATGAAAAGAAAATGACAGCCGCAGTCATCGGCGCCTACACCAGATCATGTTGCTGATCTACTAAAAATGTCGCTCTTTTGCAAACAAAAGAGAATAGCTGAGAAAGGAAGACCAACACCCTGAACGGATTCACTAACAAAGGCCAGCAAAGTTTTTATGCGCCATTTCAAAGACTGCAACTATGAGTGGCTAACAGCTAGCACCGAGCACAAGTTATTTTGTTGATCATGTTTACTTTTTAATACAAGTAAAGGGACATGGAATGACAGACCCGTGGACTTTATTTACAAGTGACAGGTGAGTGATTTATTATTTGATGAGTATTGTATCATGCACATTGTTATGGAGGTGCACGTGGTGTGGTGTGTGGATGTCCAGCGTTTGTACAGTTTTGCTGCTTTAGGCGCGTCATCATTAGAGTGACGTGAATGTGCATGACGGATTACTTTTACTGATCCATGTAGGGAAATTTACTCTGCATTTAACCCACACTAATCTAGCCTACTGTTGAAATTGTTGATCAACTGTCATTGTTGTTGAGAGCCTGTGTGCGGCATAATATGTGCATTATATGCATATGACTGCATTAGCTGTAACAGAGATGTGTAACGTGTACATGTAGTTTACAGTTGCTTACTGAAGGCTCTGACTGAAACCACATGGTACGCCACTGGTCAGTAGTTACTAGAGAAATCTACAATCTTTGTCCTACCAGTAACGTCCCAAAGTTGAACAACACATTGTGGCTTTTCCCAGGTGTCCTTAAATGAATGAACTCAGCGTGCAAATTAATCCAAACTTGATGATTACATCCGTGCGGGTTTAACAATCTTTCTCTATTGGTTTTACATCCAGCAGCACCAACTTGGGTAGGAGCAGTGTATGCACTTCACAAACAAGAACCTCTGCTCACTGGTAATCAGACACACCTGCCTCTATCAGACGGAATGCACTTTTTTCCAGGGGTTTCAGAACAGCGTAATCGAAACTGTGTCATCAGGCAGGCGTGGCCTATTTGAGAATCTGCATAGGTCACCGATCATGTGCAGTTTGGGAAAAGCCATTTACTTCAAATACCTGTCCTGATCGCAGGGGTATCGTGTTAAATATATTTTACCGTATTGTCCCGAATATAAGACGACCCCCCTTTTTCCAGAGGTACCTTTTGGAAAAAGGTTTTTTGAAAACCAAATCTTGTTTTTCTCTCTCTCTCTCTCTCTCTCTCTCTCTGTAAAACATTTTTTCTTAAATTATTTTCAAATTGCATGTTTTTCCTATTTTAATTTTTGTTTTGAAAGTATGGTAAGTACTGGTAAAATGTTCTAACAATGACATTGAAAAATACACTTTTTGATATACCATTGAAATAACAGGTAGCCCATCTGAATTATATAACATTTAGGCTATCCATCTCATAGTAGCCTACCAAAATTTTATTAACAGTAGAAGTGAAATCTTATTGTAGTCTTCAAATCTGGGTACTGTCTTATGTTTTAAAATCACTTACAGAGGAAGTTTGTTCCCATCGGGCTAACATAACAGTCACGACTCGTGCTGCTGTAAGCTTTTCTTTTTCTTTTGTTTTCACTTGCGATCTTTACAGCACACATTACATTACATGTTTCATGGTACACTCGTTTTTGGCGCCACCTATTGTGGGTGTATTACTATTACTGACATGTCAAAGCCTAGACCCCGAATATAAGACGACCGTGTTTTTTTCGTATGTATTTCCAAGAAAAAAACATCATCTTATATTCGGGTCAATACAGTATATACAATAACTTCAGATACCTGTCCTGATCTCAGGTGTTTCGTGTCAAATACCTTTTATATTATATACAGTAACTTCAAATACCTGTCCTGATCGCAGGTGTTTCGTGTCAAATACCTTTTATATTATATACAGTAACTTCAGATACCTGTCCTGATCTCAGGTGTTTCGTGTCAAATAACTTTTATATTATATACAGTAACTTCAGATACCTGTCCTGATCGCAGGTGTTTCGTGTCAAATACCTTTTATATTATATACAGTAACTTCAAATACCTGCACTGATCTCAGGTGTTTCGTGTCAAATACCTTTTATATTATATACAGTAACTTCAGATACCTGTCCTGATCTCAGGTGTTTCGTGTCAAATAACTTTTATATTATATACAGTAACTTCAGATACCTGTCCTGATCGCAGGTGTTTCGTGTCAAATACCTTTTATATTATATACAGTAACTTCAAATACCTGTCCTGATCTCAGGTGTTTCGTGTCAAATACCTTTTATATTATATACAGTAACTTCAAATACCTGTCCTGATCTCAGGTGTTTCGTGTCAAATACCTTTTATATTATATACAGTAACTTCAGATACCTGCACTGATCGCAGGTGTTTCGTGTCAAATACCTTTTATATTATATACAGTAACTTCAGATACCTGCCCTGATCGCAGGTGTTTCGTGTCAAATACCTTTTATATTATATACAGTAACTTCAGATACCTGCCCTGATCGCAGGTGTTTCGTGTCAAATACCTTTTATATTATATACAGTAACTTCAGATACCTGCACTGATCGCATGTGTTTCGTGTCAAATACCTTTTATATTATATACAGTAACTTCAGATACCTGTTTTCTAAAATCATTTAATGTAAGACTATAAAACATAAAAATAACCTGTATGACTGTGTTTTGTCCTTCATCTTCCATCACAGAAGCTTTTCTCATTCATTATCCGTTGGAACTGATCGGAAATGGCCGCGCAAAAAACAACAACAACAACAACAACAACAACAACAAAAAACTGCATACTGCGCATGATCAGTGACCTCTTGATTTGTTTTGTTTAGGGTTTTTTTTGGAAAGGGGGCGTTTTCCCAAAGCCTCCAGAAACTCCCATGGTAATGAAATCCCTGGAATTTAGTGAATGCCCTATCGGACATGAGCATGACATGGCATTGGTCAATCAGCTTCCCCGCTTGCTTCCATGTTGTCCTACATGTTCACAACCAACAGTTTTTTTTTTTTTTTTTTTTTTTTCTGTTTTAATTTCAAGGTTAAATTCATTTTTTCAGATAGACATTTCCTTACTTTAATAGTGATGAATATATATTTTCACTCAATTCCAAAATTAACTTTACAACCACCTCGCACATTTATCTAAATTGCACAATAACACTGAAGCACGGTTATGAATATTATGAAATGTGGCATTTTTTGAGGACAGACTAATGACCACAAATATCAAGGTTCACTTATACAGTCATAAATGGAATGAAGCTATTCAATGTTGAAAGGAGGTGGTGAAGTGAAAATCTTGTCCCTAAAAATAGATTTTGTTCAATATCTTCAGGTTAGAGAATCATACACACCTTAAATGTTTTCCCAGTTAAAGAGGACAATACTTACTATGCTGTGGAGCAAAAATCATGGGTCAGGTGTGATCAGAGGCGCCATGCATTCATTATTTTTGAGGGGGCACGAGTGAGGGGGCGGGTCGTCATGTGACAAATCAAATATTATGAATAATGAAATATTATTCAGCTTTTTTTTGTCTTTTGGAAGCTGCATTCAAAATCCACTTGGCTGAAAAATCTGAGGGGGCACGTGGGTAAATGTATATTGGGATCAAAGAAATGCAGATGGGAAGCCATGTAATGCTAAAGACAAATGATGCTTGAATAAAAACAAATTAATAATGATAAAACAAAATACTGAAGATTAGGTCTCATATCTGGCAGAGGTGTGAAAGGTTTTTTGAGTGAGAACAACAGAAACAGAAAAGGGGTAGGTTGCCATGCCAGACATTAGACAACAGAGTGCAGCAATATGTTTATTAGCAGTTTGTTAGGCCTTCACTAAAATAAAAATACATGACATGGTCTTAGAAACAATGAGTCTGAAGTCACAAGTCTAATATGTTCACATACCACAGCCACATGTTTTTTTTTTTTTTTTTGTTTTTTGTTAATACATTTAAAATATATATGTTTTTTTTTGTTGCTATATCTCCATATTAATAACAGTCTAAATAATTGTGTCTTGAACAGTAAACTTTTAAGTGTCAGCTTTACTAAATATATGTCTAGTCAGAATGACTCATAAGCACCAAACTTATTTTATATTTATGCCCCGCTTTCCAAAATGGGGGATGCAAGAGCTACAGTAAAATAAGTTAGAGTATTCCTTTCAATCAGGTGTGTGTGGCGTTTCCATTATTGCTCACAGGATTTTCAATCTGACAAAGAGACACTGAGGAGTCACAAAACACCAACCTAAATCCAGCATAGAGGGCTTCAGTGAATGTAGTGTTGAATGTGTGTAAGTGTGTGAGTGTGTGTGTGTCAGAGACGCTGTAGAAGGACAGATTTCCAGCAGACACGTCCACATACACTCCTACTCTCTTAGAGGAGCCTGAAGGGACACTTATGTCAATTAAATCATCATTGTGACAGCGAGTGAATTTGTCATCAGAGCAGAACAGACTCCAGGAGTTTTCATTTAATCCAAAACTACAATCATCACTCTCTCCTTTCCTGCCGATTCCTTTATATGTCACTGATATATCAGCATATCCAGTCCATTCAGCCTCCCAGTAACAGCGTCCAGACAGACTCTCTCTACACAGAACCTGGGGACACTCATCGAATCTCTCTGGATGCTCAGGATACAGCTGCTCCTCTTCTACATGTTTCACCTTTCTGTTCTCCTCAGACAGAACAAGTTTAGTGTTTGCTGTGTTTGGATCCAGTGTGAGATTACGGGCATCTGAACACAAGAACAGAGACATTTTGGTTGATCACTTTATGTTAGATGTCTTACAACACTGTGTACTTAAATAAAAAAAAAAAAAAAAAAATTCTTAGGTACAATGTACCTATTGTAGTCACGTTGAATTGCAAAAAACTAAAGGTGTGTGTGAGAGAGAGAGAGTGTGTGTGTGTGTGTGTGTGTGTGTGTGTGTGTGTGTGTGTGTGTGTGTGTGTGTACTGGTTTGATCTGCATTGAGGATTTATAATGTGGTGTGTATTCAGGTTTCAGACCACTTCCTCTACATTATGAGCACTGTCCTCATAATTCTAATCACTAATGAACATACTAAACATTTTTAATCAAAAACGTAATAATGCAGAAAGTTTTCTGTGAGGGTTGTGTTTAGGGGATTGAAAATATAAAAACTAAAGCATTACACATACATTCCTCATAATATGTGTGTGTGTGTGTGTGTGTGTGTGTGTAGACCTACATTTGTGTAGTCCTGCTGTAATCCTGAGCTCTCCTCCATGATCCACACTATAAAATACAAACAGTATGACATTCTGCACATATGATACGATCAGTAAACACATATACCCACGCACACAAAACAGCAGTGTGACTCTTCCTGATCAACATACTTGAGTTTGCAGTTTGGATGATTGAGTGTGTCTGAGAGCAGCTTGACTCCTTGTTCTCCTGGGTGATTGTAGCTCAGATCCAGCTCTTTTAAACATGAAGGATTTGAGCTCAGAGCTGAAGACACATAACCACAGCCTTTCTCTGTCACCATACAGCCAGATAATCTTCAAACACACACAACAACAACCCACATGACATTAGTTCAAAATCAGACTTTTCTTTCACACAGCGGTCTGCAAAGTTTAGTTTGTAGTTTATTTTCTGAAGTTTCAGTAACAAACATATATATATATATATATATATATATATATATATATATATATATATATATATGAAAGCCATCACCAGCGATGTAAATACAAATATGTATGTATTTACATCGCTGGTGATGACTTTCAGGCCTTTCCACACTGATGCAGGGTCGTTGCTTGAAAACTGTTTTTCAGCTTTTCAGAGTAGTTTTTCTTTGCCACTCTTATCTCCCTATTTAGTGTGTATTTGGCCTGTTTGAACAGGGCTCTGTCCCCACTCCTGTAGGCATCCTCTTTGGCCTAGCGAAGCTTTTTGAGTTTTGCACTGAACCAAGGTTTATCGTTGTTAAATGCTAAATAAGTCCTGGGGGGAATACATGTCCTCACATAAAAAGTGTATGATGTCACAGTGTCAGTGAGCTCATCTAAAGCAGTAGCTGCCGCCTCAAAAACACTCCAATCACTGCAGTCAAAGCTGCTCTGCTTCAACAGTCCATCTCTTTACAGTTCTTACTACAGGTTTAGCAGATTCAAGTTTCTGCTTGTAGAAGATGAACCAAACAGAAACAAAATATTATAATACAAATGGATTACAGAGTTACAGTTACAGAGAGTAGACATGTTAATTTTAGATAGTATAGCATGATTAGCATTGTGGTGTGAGCTGCCATTTTGTAACATACATTTTTATGAAGATTGCCACAGATGTTTAAAGGAACACTCCACTTTTTTTGGAAATAGGCTCATTCTCCAACTCCCCCAGAGTTAATAAGTTGAGTTTTACCGTTTTTGAATCCATTCAGCCGATCTCCGGATCTGACGATAGCACTTTTAGCATAGCTTAGCATAGATCATTGAATCCAATTAGACCAGTAGCATCGCGTTCAAAAACGATCAAAGAGTTTCGATATTTGTCCTATTTAAAACTTGACACTTCTGTAGTTATATCGTGTACTAAGATCGGCGGAAAATGAAAAGTTGCGATTTTCTAGGCTGATATGATTAAGAACTATACTCTCATTCCGGAGTAATAATCAAGGAACTTTGCTGCCGTAACATGGCCGCGGCAGGCGTAGTGATATTACGCAGCGCCTGAAAGTAGTCCCCGGTAGCTCTTTCCAAATATCATTCTTCTCACATGAATGTTCTAAAGTTCCCTGTTCACATCAGAGATGGTTTCTTGAGGAAAGTAGCATGTAGTCCTGCTACTGATGTTTCTGATAATACAATCGCCCTCTATCACTATCTTTGTTGTTTTGGCTGCGCTCTGAGCTGAGTGCCGCTGTCTGCTTGAACTTGAGCGCCTGTTAGTAGCAATGTTGGCTGCTGGCTGATACGATCCATGTTCAGTCACATTTGAGGATTCCTCACCCACATTCATCAATGTTTCAAATCTGTTTGAATGTAGGCAGCTGTGTTTTTCCGTCTCCAGAATGTAAGCTGCTCTCAGTGGGAGGCAAAGTGTCTTCTTTTTCTTAGTGTTATTCCAGTCCCAAAAACTTTTTAGTTTTAGTGTTTGTTACAAAAATGTGTTGTTTGAGCACTGTGCTGATCTACTGAAGTTAAAACCTTAGAAAAATCTGAGAAAAGTACATGAACAGGGAGCAAAGCATGGAGCAGTAAGCAAGAGCATCCGAACAGTAGCGAAGCCAGAAGCATGGGGTATCATTCAGCAGCTTAGCACATTGCCTAGTAGCTAATTAGATGGCAAATTCGGCAGGCAAATATTGATGGAAATTGTGCTAGAATCTGGAATATTGCGAGAGGGATTCATTCCCCACATAGTTTTCTCACCAGATTCAAGTTCGTAAACTTGAACATGAATTTGCAGCATTGATCAATATAAGCTGCCTGATTTGGAGGTGACCGAAGTGGAAATTGCTTCTCGTATGGCTATATTATTGACATGGACTCTGTCTGAAAATCATTGCTGAAGTTATACTAATGTGAATGCCTCAAGAACAAGTTTCTACAAGATCTGCCTTCCCCGCATGAAGGAGAAGAATATCAAAAAAATGGATCAAGCATCCACATTGTTACATGTCTGTCTGCCCTAGTCCTCGTTTTCCTTATTTGGTTTAGTTCCTGTCCTCATTAGTTCATTATCGTTTGATTGTCCCCACCTGATTTTGATTATGTTGTTTGCTCTTTTGTTCCTGTTCCCTTTATAAGCATTCAGTTTGGTTTTCTCCTTTGTCGAGTCTTAAAGTTATGTTATGTCTATTTGATGTTGTTTAATGTTATTTCACGTGGTATCTGTTTATCCTGGACTTAGTATCATTATTAAAAGTTTACTTTGCATTCCTTCGTCTCCTCGTACTCCCTGAAGGACACCACATGTAAAAGAAGACTCAACCAATACCGAATATGCTGGTGGCGGAAACCAGGCTGTGGAGTTTGCGGCAGGCCGGTCAGAGACTGGAGCGGTATGTGGAGGAATTCTGCGAGCTAGCTTGCCAGCTGGACTGGCGCGACGCCATTCTAGGTGCTTGCTTTCTGCAGGGGTTGGACGACGACACGATTCGATGTGATCTTCCTTCCTCAGATTTTCCCTTGAAAGAACTCATTAATCTAGTTCTGTTTCTAAATAACTCTAACTTCGAGATCCACGAAGTTAGAGAAGTTCGTCAGTCTAGTCGTCCAACCCATGCAGAAGCGCGCTGCACCGCGCCAGCTCACCTAATGCCTGGAACCCCCACATACCGCACCAATCGCTTGGACCGACTGCCCGACCCCGAATACCCCCCAGTCCTCCTCAACACCTCCATCTTCCTCAATCCTGGTACCCTGCCGCCGACATGGAAAAAGGCGAACCCGCCGAGAGAGAGAGCGGCCAACCCACCGCCATGAGAGAGAGCGGCCAACCCGCCGCCGAGAGAGAGAGCGCCCAACCCGCCGCCGAGAGAGAGAGTGGCCAACCCGCCGCCGAGAGAGAGAGCAGCGTACCCGCCGAGAGAGAGAGCGCCCAACCCGCTGCCGAGAGAGAGAGCGGCCAACCCACCGACAGAGAATACGGCAAGCTAGCTGGTCCCGTCCAGCCCACCTTCGCCTCCGCTGGTCCCGCCCAGCCCACCTCCGCCTCCGCTGGTCCCGCCCAGCCCACCTCCGCATCCGCTGGTCCCGTCCAGCCCACCTCAACCTCCGTTGGTCCCGTCCAGCCCACCTTCGTCTCCGCTGGTCCCGTCCAGCCCCCCTTCGCCTCCGCTGGTTCCGTCCAGCTCAGCGCCTCCCGAGCGCCCCCTAGAGATAATGCTTCTAGAGCGTCCTCCAGTGCCTACGCCAAGAAGGCGCCTCCCTGTCTCCGTGCTGCAAGAGCGCACCCCAGTGCCTGCGCCAAGAAGGCGCCTCCCTGTCTCTGCACTGCAAGAGCGCCCCCTAGAATCCGCGCTGCAAGAGCACCGCCCAGAGCCCACGCTACAAAAGCGCACCCCAGTGCCTGCGCCATGAAGATGCCTCCCTGTCTCCGCGCTGTCCAAGCGCCCCCAAGAGTCCGCGCTGTCCGAGCGCTCCCGAGAATCCAAACAAGGACTAATGTCCCTTAAGGTTCTCAAAAAAAAATTTTTTGGGGGGGCTATATACCCGTCCTCCTGTTAGCCATAGTGGCCATGTTCCGGACTTTAGCCAGGGCCACTATGGCTACTCCGCCAAGGCCGCCGGAATCCCCTGATCCGCCAAGGCCGCTGGAGTCCCCTGATCCGCCCAGGCCGCCGGAGTCCCCTGATCTGCCATGGCCGCCGGAGCTCCCTGATCCGCCCTGGATGCCTCCTCTGTGTCTTGGTCTCCGTCCTGCTCCGGCATCCAGGGCGCCCACCCCCCCTCCCGGTTGGAACTGTTACGGCGCGGGACGCGCCTACCGGGAGGGGGAGATACTGTTACATGTCTGTCTGCCCTAGTCCTCGTTTTCCTTATTTGGTTTAGTTCCTGTCCTCATTAGTTCATTTTCATTTGATTGTCCCCACCTGATTTTGATTATGCTGTTTGCTCTTTTGTTCCTGTTCCCTTTATAAGCATTCAGTTTGGTTTTCTCCTTTGTCGAGTCTTAAAGTTATGTTATGTCTATTTGATGTTGTTTAATGTTATTTCACGTGGTATCCGTTTATCCTGAACTTAGTATCATTATTAAAAGTTTACTTTGCATTCCTTCGTCTCCTCGTACTCCCTGAAGGACACCACACGTAACACACATCCAGTGACATATGGGACACCCACAGCCCCTGCCCTGTCTCTTTGGTGGGCCCTGTCACAGGACATTCTAAAAGGCATTCCCAAAACACGCAAAATGTGTTTTTGCTTCAAAAAATGCAAGATGTGGCATTGGAATTTCAGAAAAAATGCAAGGTCTCTTTTTTTGAGCACCGGGTATCTGAAATGCCGTGTCATGCTTGAGACACTGCAAAAGACATGACACGCGAGTGCAAAGGTAGTGCAGTGGAGTGGAAAAACAATGTTCTAAAACAACCACTTGTCATAAAAACTATACTTATAAGATGACAGCACCATAATCAAAGTGGATAATTTTTTGCTTAATGTGGCTTATGCATTAAGAAAGTGATATTAAAAGATCAAACTCTGCAGAAGAGCCCAGATTATGAATGCAACGTGCAAAGTTTTGCATTAAGCATATACCTTCCCACTATATAATGTGCAATTGTTATGTTAGAGCTATTTCTACCTGTTCTTACCCTTAAATGTACTTTTGCTTCCATGTTCATAGACTAAATATTTACTCCTGCAGGGGTTTCACTCTGACTAAAAAGCGATATCAAAATCACTACACACATCATATAGCCTATATAATATTCAAAAATAACATCAAATACATCTATGCAATGATAATTTATTACTGTTAAATCAGTTATGTAAATGAGGGAGACAGACTTCATGAAATTCATGAAATCAGTGCTGGTAGGAGGGGGCCTATCTTATTCTTTGCGGTGGCCTCACAGATGTGCGGTATGTCATTGCCCACGTCACAGCTGCATCTATTTCACCCTCCATTAATTTATGAATGTCTAAAGCTAAGCTAAGTTTTGGTATTTGCTAATTGTCAATCATCTTTGACAATAGTGATCCTGACAGAAATCAAGCGTAGCTTTAGTTCTGGCAGGTCATGTTAGTCAATAATAATAATTATCATGGACTATGCTCCATTCAGCTTAAACACATTCCTAAGAAACTCCAGGACGCAGATGATTCATTTCCATAAAGTTTACTGGGAATATTGTGAAACTGTAATACAATACAAATGAAATATATATATTAGTATTAAATCCAAATACAAGTGACAGAGAAAACAGCATGGATATCTACACGGCGGTGATCTGTATGATAAACGCAATCGAGCTAATAAACAATCGGCAGTAATAACTATTAATAATAATAATAATAATTATTATTATTCATTACATTTATATAGCACGTTTCTGCTTTTCTAAGCACTCAAAGCACTCTACATTGTGAGGGGGGTATCTCCTTGTCCACCACCGTTCAAGCCTGCATCAGCTGCTTCTCAGCTGATCCATTTATACCTACAGGGATATGACACTTATCACAGCATCACACAAATGTGCACGTTGCATTTTCAAATCGATGATACAAGTGGCCCACACTCACAGCATGTGCATGAGATGAAGTTCAAGTGGACCAGCATTTACTGAGACATTGAAATCCCACGAGCGGCTTGTGTGTAAATAAACATAATGCCACATTTCACTCTGAAACATGTCATTTTGTTGATTATTGAAAACTATTCACCTCAGTATCTCCAGCTGACAGTTTGGACTCTTCAGTCCATCAGAAAGAAACTTCACTCCAGAATCCTGCAGGTCATTGTTAGTCAGGTCCAGCTCTCTCAGGACAGAGTTTGAAGACTGTAGAGATGATAAGAAACTCTCACAAGACTCACCAGTGAGATTACATGACTGTAGCCTGCGCAGAGAACAAAACAGACAATGATTTTGATGTATTTATCAGGTAGGGTTTATTATCTAGAGTACAAATAACTTGGAAAAACCTTTGGCTACACCAACGTATTTGAAGCAAAGATAAAACCATCAGATGTATTCAGTTATAATTGAAGGAAAATTAGCAAAATGATATTGCATCATTTAGTTTATATTTTAAATTTGTTTTTAATAATTCAACTCCTCATAAAGCCAGGACATTTTACTCAGCATTTTAGGCACCAATCAATTTCCTTTATTTATGATACAATTATGGTGAATATGAATGAAACTCTTTACCATTCTTGTACAATGGCAGTCCCTTCAAAAGTATTTTAAATTTTAAATATAAATATTTTTCCCATAAGAGAGGGTCTGGCCATTTATAAATTTAATGGGCCTTATTCATGAAACATGAGCAGAACAAATTTTTGTGTAAATCATTCGTAATGACACTGATGTAAACCTTCAAATTCATAAAAATGCTTGTATTTTCAAAATGTTAGTTGGTAAAAAATAAATGTATAACTGCTCCATACCACGTGTAAATGGTGCGTAAAACATTCTGTGTTCTTTTTGGCAAACTGATGACACTGAATTTTGAAGCACTTCTGTAATAATTACAAGTTTATTTGCCTTTCCCTTGTAAAGAAGCCAACGAGACGTGAGACGTGCGGATCCATTTGCAGGCTTTAGACAGAGACATGGTCATAACACAGGCAGGGTCAAACAACGGCAAACAGGTATGGCATGGACAAGACACAGAGTAATCCTAGGACAAGTGTGGGTCGACGATCGGCGAACAATATCCAACAGGGTAAGGCAGAGAGATAATCCAGGTACAAGAGCAATAGTCCAGGCGAGGCATAAACAGAGTCTGAACGGTGAGACAAGGGTAAATACAGGGAACGCAGATTAGAAAACAAGAAACAGGTTCTGTATCGCAGCTAACGCTAGGGGAGTGATAAACGCAGGACAATACTGGAACTGAACAAGAAATGGGTTCTGTATCGCAGCTAACGCTAGGGGAGCGAGAAACGCAGGACAATACTGGAACTGGACAAGAAACGGGTTCCGTATCGCAGCTAACGCTAGGGGAGTGATAAACGCAGGACAATACTGGAACTGGACAAGAAACACGGAATGGCACGGTAAGGCAGCTAGCGCTTTAAAAGAGCTATACGCAGATCAATAACCATCAGTGCAATCAGCTGTGAGTGTGTGTGTCCTCAGTGCAATGGATGATGGGTATTGTAGTCCGTGGGTAACGTGCAATAGTAGTGTAGTGCAAGAGTCAATGTGGTGGAAGGGCGACCTCTGATGGTGAGTGGACGGAAGACCATGAACTGGATTCGTGACAGCCCACTTTTTTTTTTTTTTTTTGAGCTGAGATAACTGTAAAATGCAGCGCTCGTCAATGTCACTATTTACTCAGCCATAAATAGAGGAGGGGCGGGACAAATACCGACCAACCACCCTACTTGTAGAATGACTGCCTACAACAATAGAGAAGTCAATATTACTGCTTTTTTTATATTTAGTAAAATTCTTAAAAATGAGATACTAGTAATATGTTGCCCTCATGGATATTCCAAATCAAAGCAACCAAAGTGTTCTCAAGCACCACCAGCTGGTCGTTTTAAGAAAAGCGCCTGACATTTTTTCAGCTGGCTAAACTTTGGTGGACACATGTTGATGAACAGGCATATGGACTATTAGTCTTTTTTTTTTGCATTTATGCATGATACTGGAGCCAAACCTGAGAAAGTAGTCCAGAATATACCACTGTATTCCTCTACACACAATTTGCGTAGCTGTAATTCATAGGCGGGGATTATGCTAATTGTGAATGAGCGTGCACGAGAGCCCTATTTACGAATGATTGGAATTCATTAACATACACACATTTAACTATCAAATTGGAAGTTTATGAAGCATTTGTGAATCCGGAGGAGAGTTTTCGGGAAGGTCTGTTTAACGCGCAAATTCCTCAGAATTTACTCATATATTTACACAAGTTTCATGAATGAGACCCATTGTGTCTGGCTTCCGGTCTCATCTGCATCCAGCTATTTTTAGCTGCACAAAACAGCTTGTTTTGCTGCTTGATATTGCAAACTGGTGTTTGACACAGAGACACTGAAGAGTTCAAATTCTAAAACCTAAAACTATTTCCTCCTCAACCTACTTTAGTTTCTTCAGTGTGCAGTTTGGATGGCTGCATGTATCCGAGAGCAGCTTGACTCCTTGTTCTCCTGGGCGATTGTAGCTCAGATCCAGCTCCTTCAGGTGTGAGGTGTTTGAGCTCAGAGCTGAAGATACATAGCCACAGCCTTCCTCTGTCACCATACAGCCAGACAAACTATAAACACACACAGCAACAGTTCACATGACATTAGTTTGGCAATCAGATGTCACTTTCACACAGTCAACTGTTAAGTTCAGTATTTTCTTATGTTATTTTGTACAGTTTCAGTAACAAAATGTTGTATGAAAATTAAACAGAGTAAAATTAATTCACTTTGGTTTCACTTGACGTATAATGTGATGATCTGTGGGCAACTTTGTTGTTTCTTCTGTCTGTGCTATCTCTCTCTATTGCTGTATTTTTCTCTATGCTGTTACTCTAGACAGGTGTTGCTTGCATATACCTGCACCTTATTTCCTTCGAGATTTCCTCTCCCCATGAAAACTCTTACTTTGCCAACTGTTGTTTTCTTTATTGTTAATAAGATGATATTTGGTGTTAGTTGAACCAAAATGTATTAATGTTTCTGCTAATATATACACAGGGGAGATCAAAATTAGAGAACAACCAATAATTTCCTAAATTTAAATGTCACTGTTTAAAGCGTTGCGCTGCACTGAGGCTCCCACTTCTTTCACATGGAACTCTTCTCTGGGTTAATTTATGTCAAGTCCTTGGAAGTGAGATGTCCGTGGGTAAACAAAAATGAACACAGTGGAGACCAAATAAAGTTGTGGTTCTGATTAAATGAGACACTGACACTGTTTTTCATGTTTAATACTGCTGATTG